>CM031375.1:50479787-50813385 GCA_018208015.1 Medicago ruthenica
TATTGCACAAATCCTTGTCCATCTATTCCTTATGTGTTATATGCCCCTCGGATATGTCCACAATGGTGTTTTTCTTAGAAAATAAAGTTTTCTTTGAAAATGGTTACCAAATGTCTCGCCTGACGCGTACACAGCTCACTGAACGAAGGTCTGTCCGACTTCGCTGGGCGAGCTACTTTTCGCCGGACGAAATGAGGCAGGGAAAAAATTGCTGAAAATCGCTGTAATCTCGCCCCGAGCTCGCCGGGCGAAATTGACAGCCCAGAAATAGTTCAAAATGTGATTTTCCACCATTTTTGACATATCTAAGCATACCCAGGCATCATAACAGCATAAGAAATGATTTACAACTATAAATTGATTGATTAAAACGTGATTGAACAAGGAATTGACAAGCTAAAGGGATTAGGGCACTAAAGTTCTAAACATAGCTCAAGATAAAAATTACACACTTAATCTTACTCAAGTGGGTTCTAAAACCCTAGGGAGCTCACCTCAATTGCTGGAAAGACATGAGGAATTGATGAAATGGTGAGACTTCAAGATTTTCCCAATTCCAAGCCAAAACTCTTACTCCAACTCAAGTTCTTGTACCCACTCCAAATTAAAGCTTCCCAAAAGTCCAATTTGATGATAGGAGGTGAAATCTTAGCATATAAGCTTGAATTGGTGACATTGAAAGAAATTAGGGTTAGGGTAAAGAGGGAGAGTTCGGCCAAGTAGACAAAGGAAAGGAAGAATTTGTGCTTGAGCGTTGATCAGCTTGCTCTAAGGGCCATAATCCCACTTTTGCATGTTGATTGGTTGAGAATTGTGTGAGGATGATGAGAGGAGATGGGGGCATGAGAGAAGAGTAGAGGAAGAGGGAAGAAGAATGAGGAAAGTGTGGGGAAAATATCTCACATTTTTCCTTATATAAAATCCTATCTTCCAAGAATTACAAAATTGCCATCCTTTCCATTAATTCTTAATCACCGATAAAAGTTACGTCCAAGCGGGATATTACAATCTACCCCCCTTAAAGAAATTTTGTCCTCGAAATTTAGATTCCTCTTGAAATCACATATTAAAAGATCATTTATACTTCTTTTCCCATAGCCAAACCTCCACTTAACTTGCTTATCGGAATTCCAATTCTATAAGTCGAAAATACTCGACAATCTTTCCCTCAATAGAAAGGCCTGATATACACTACATAATTCTTACGTAGCAGGGTGTGCGGTTGTCTGAACCAATCTACCCGACTCACTTAGCTATGCTTCTTGTACATGCTCTTCTTGCAAATTCAATTGAAGTTATTAAGTCCTAGACACTCAAACTGAACTTCATACATTTTCTTCATAGTCCGCGTAATCTTACTTTGACGACATTGGGTCGTTCTTATTATCCTCAAATATTCCCACTCTTCAATGGGTTTCTTGCACTGCATCTATTTCCCATGAATTATTATCTTTATCTTTCGTCTCATACGACGACATCTTACTCATAGACCTATATCGTACTTTTCCACATAGAATTATTCTTACACCGAACATCTGATATTGAGCACTCTCTAAAGGAATTAAAACTACTGCACTACCTCCATTATACAAATACAAGGAGGAGGCATCTTTAAGGTACCTGCTTCTTTCCTTCTGGCATTCTGATGAAATACTTTCCGGAATCCTAATCATTACTTCCACTATGAAATTCTCAAGAGCTCGCGGAATTTTACAAATTACTCCTGTTCCGCTCCAATTGGTTTATGACGTTACTTATCTTAATAACTCAGAAATCATTCTTCGTTACTTGGAGCTTGCTAATTCTCCTATCATTCTTATCACTACTTATCTCGAGTTCTAGCCGTAGCATAAATATTCCTACACCAAAAATCCAAACTCATAGGAGTTTAGTCCAAGTGATGAGTGGTATAGACCGTCTCACATATTATCATATGGTATATTTCATAGAATATAATTCACATACCTAAACGAGCACGTGTACACTACTAATGGGTACACTGCACGTCACATTATCCTTGTCCAACTAGCGGGACATCATTCTTGATCTTAACATATTTGAGACACTACCACATCAATTGGGAATCTTTTCTTACTCCCTACTCATTTTGTAACATTCGGGATTTGCCTTTCAACTGGCTTGCCAGGTTTGCCCCGCCAATGTTACTCATGTTTATTTCTTAAGTATACAACAACCCGTAAATTATTGTTACATTCTATCAACATCATAAACTTATTTCTCATTTTGGACGTCGAGTTTAAGGTCCTTGTTTTCAATAGAAAACTCTACTTGATTGCTACCAAAAATAGCACACTTAGTCTTTAATCCTTTAGTCATAACCTGAAATTACGTAGCCCTTTACTGTGGACTACGAGTGAATTTTTAATCTGCATAAAAATTCTCCTTCCTTTACTGGTGAACATTAAGTTCAAGACTTTTCGAACTCTTCAGCTAAGTTATGTTGACATGACATTGGTACAACATGAAATTAAACTCATTCGCCACTGCATTATCGCTTCTGACCAATGCTTCGATTTCCAAAAATATTACTTTGCAACCCCAACCTTTACTGTTGTTGCGTCATGAATAATTCTTACTTGGCTGAACTTACTCTTCAAGTCTACTTGAAATTATGGAGCTAAAATAGCTGGGTTACCTTACTAGCAGTGACTTCATTCACTTAAGACTTAACCTGGTAGGAACACATCCTTCTTATATCTTACCACATACTCTTAAACTATTTCGTTATTCCTTCCCTCGTGGGTTTCGAGGTTTGAAGTATCCCTCACTTAACTTCCAAAAATTTTTATTAGAACTTGTGATATGTTTAAGTCGTCTATACTTACTGCTATTCCGTATAATAAGAATTAAAATTTAACATCTTCTCATTCTCTAAGCTTCAGCTTAGCATTGTTCATTAATTCATTCTTGGATTACTACTCCGCTGCGCAACTCTGATTCTTAACAACTCGAGTTAGAATTGGAGCAATACACCCCTATTGTCACATAAAATTTCATCGATCAATCCTTTTACTTTATCACTTTGTAATTACCGCAACAAAACCATCTGATGTGTTTGTTTCTCTTGTGGCTTAAACCATTTTCTTAACTTACGGATTGGTCATCTCCTGACTTTGTGGTTCCTTTCGTACATGGACCATATACTTACTTTCACAATAATACGCCAAAACCTGTAAACGGTCTTCAACAACTATTACGAGCGTAACAATGCTCCTGTCAAACGGCTTATACTCTGGTTCCAACTTAACTCTCCATATTCTGATTTTCTATAATCATCTCTTGGTCAGCACATCATATAATCATTAAACATTGTGGAAACCCGATTGAAAGCATGCTTGAGGCAACTTAAATTCACACACAATCACTTGTGGTGACTTCTAAAATGACTTATGGTTTCTGGAGGTTCACATCTTTCATACACTGAATCCACTGGGGTTTGAGTCCCATTACTAATCATTCTATCTTTATCCGTAAGGATTTCATATCCCTAATCTTTCCGAGACAACTTAGGTTCTCTTAACTTTACCATATCACTTGGGTTACCCCTCGAGTTTCTCCGGAAACAATCCATCTTGAATTAATTCCAAACTCTTACCGGCTCTCTTGTACGCCCAAAATATGTTACGTCTCTTTGAGCACCCGATTAATCAATCTTAAACTTCCGCACTTATCATGATCTATTGGATTCCTCCAGTTAACTGATCTTGAACTTCAAAACCTTAGCATTACCTTTTGATTCATTCAGCAACTCGTTACTGCATTAACAACCCAAAATCTGATTCTATTATCTGAATGATCCTCCATTAATAATAAGTAATTCCCATAGGTTTTCTCGACTATTGACTTCTTCACATGTTTTTGAGCAATCTATGGTCTGTACTTTAATCTTGTGTTGGCGTAAACTTGTCTTCCTTATCCAATCAAGGTAGTTCAACTTTGTTCGTCCATCAGTTCGCCAAATTCCAGCAACTTATTATTCAATATCCACCCATCATTGAGTAAAATTTCAGTTAAACTTAGCTTATTTCCAATCTCCTTACTAATAGAACACATCTGAATATCTGATTCACACTTCAACATGCAACATGTCTTATTATTAGCACTTATTCATCCATCGTAGTCCTTAGGTTGCATACCATCTTCTCTCCTCAATTCACAAATCCGGCATTTATGGTTCGGGAGGTGCGGCTGAACTGATGGGGTTATACTTACTTGCGATTCACGCTCAATGACCACACTTGAGTGGTTAGTTTCATTTGTCCAGATGATACGCTTAGTCCATAATCAATTTTCTTAACCGTTTGGGCATTTAAAATCTCATCCGACTGCAGTTCGATTCTTCAACACTCTATCCTTGCTGGGAGTCTGAAGGTTTTTAAAACCGACTGATAATTCCTCATTTCAAGTCTCTAGGATTGGTACTGCAATTCCTTAACTCTGTGCTCAGAATTGATACTTAATCCACACTTCACTTTAACTTCTCAAACTGCGGTTCCCGTCAAGGTTCCAAGTCATTCCTTAGAGTATCCCATAATTCCTTAATCCTTATGTCTTTCGTAGACGAGGCATCGTCCAACGACGCGTCCAATTGGGTTGAGGTGCTTCACCTTACCCTTTTTAAATATCTCTTATGTTTCTGAAATCTTGCCACTAACAGGCTTCGCTACCTCATGGTTGATGGCCACCATTTGGCATGAATACTTCTTCGCCAATTCCGTCTTAAAATTCTGTCACCTTAATCTTCACCCTTCATAAACTTCATTCCTCCTTGGTCACATTCAGCTCTCGAACATTTGTCCTAACTGTCATATACTAGACTGAGTTGATCAGGCTCAACTAGATGTGACCTTTAGAACAATATCCGGAACCCAATGGTCCCACTACTTTTTTATTGAATTTTTAATGACCCAAGGCACGGTCTGAATCGACCTGCTCTGATACCAATTGTAACACCCATACTAAATTATCTAGAATATTTAGCATGTGTATTAATCTGATACCGGGTACATTAAAATTTTCAATAATAATATTACAAACAATACAACTGAATGAGTACAATTGGCTCATCTTTACATTTATCCAAATATCATCTACAAATACATAAATATATACTGATAAACTTCTGAGCTTGTCCATGCCGAGCAACTGCACTCCATTCAGCGTCTCCCTGAAGTACATCATCTGAAATCTTCTTGCTTACCTGCAAACCTACACCAGAAGGATTGGGATGAGACATATTGTCTCAGTGAGCTCCAGCCCAACCTACTGTTGGCAACCACGGGGGAAACCTAGGGTCGCCGTGCCTACTCTTAGCGATCTTGGGGATACCTACGATCGCCGTCATTCTCTACATATTTCGCGATCAAGGGGAAACCTAGGATCGCTATTTGTCTCAATCTTATCTTATACTTATCATAATCTTATCTTTAACTTAAACTCATACTTAATTGAAATTTCTGGCTTAGCAACTGGTAAGGAGGTTAAACTGGTTCTGATTAACACTGGTTCTGAACTTAACAGGTTCTGAACTTGAAACTTAGCACAATTTAAATTACAGTTATGCAGCAGAATTAAAAAGTGCAGAAATAAAAGAACACAAGGTTTGTTAACCCAGTTCGGAGTAAACACCTCCTACTCTGGGGGATACCAATCCAAGAAGGAAATCCACTGTTGGAATTAATCTTTAAGACTCAGACACTGACTCCCAGTTCCTATCCCAAGCAATTAACTTCCACCTAGTCAGACTTCTACCCACGCATGAGTATTAGAGTCCACTAACTTCCTATCCAAGTAACAGCCCAGTTACTTGAACAACCCTTGAACGAAACCCAGTTCTGAAAACTACCCTGTTTTTGAAGAACACCCTTCAATACTAAAACTTCATTCTTGCTTAAAAGCTTTGAATGAATTACAACTCACTTAAACCTAAACCAACTCAAAACATATGAGTGGTGCACAAACAAAGCTATAAAGCTTACACAACCTAAGACTCAATTTTCTGAATTAAGACTCTGTTCTTCGTATCTCATGAATAGCAGCAGCAGCTCTCCTTATATAGCCTTCAGTCCAGCAGCATAAAATAAATTCCAATCTTCTGAAATTGATTTGTTACTGATTTATGAATGGCTAAGATAATTCTGCAATGTATCTTTGAAAGATTACATCAGTAAAATACGCGTTTTCATAAAAACAAACCAAATCTTCATTAAATCTTCTCCAAAACAACCAGCATTCTAGAAGCAATATGCTAGGATATTTCCTTGTTAAATCTCGCCAAGATTCGCGCAGAAACAACTTGAAAAAGTGCAGCTTCTGATGAAGTCAACAAAAGTCAACTCTGCTTCAGACTCTCAATTCAGCTTCTGAAGCGCTACAGTGCTTCTGAAGATACATTCAGCTTCTGATGGAATTTTCAGCTTCTGAACAGCTTCAAAATGAAAAACTTGCAACTGAAGATTTGTTCTAGACATGGAGATGCTACTATTCAACACATTGGATTTGCCAAAATATGCAGCCAACACTAAAATACTCAACAATCTCCCCCTTTGGCAAATTTTTGGCTAAAACCAATGTTCACACATCCAAGTTCTTCAATCTCCCATAAGACTATCTCAGCAATGAAGAACTCAACAAAAATATAACATAGCAAACAGATTAGCAAAGATTAGCAGCGGACAAAACACTCTCTGAGCTATGTTAAACAGCAGCTTCAGCTTCTGAACACTAAAACACACATAACACAATTACTGATCAACTCCTGATCATCACAAACACTCCTGAAGCTCCACAACACTCCCCCTGCAACTCAGCAGTAAAAACTCCCCCTTAATTCTGAACTGCAATAACACTTCAGAATCACAAACACTCAGGAATATAATAACTTGAACTCCCCCTGAGACACACACTCCCCTATAATCACAACTGCACAGCCCATGTTGCATTGCATCTGAATTCTGACCAACAGCCACAAAACTGCACAAAGTACAATCTGACAGCTCACCCTCTACACAGCTCATGTCTGATCTTAAACATAGGTTTTTCTCCCCCTTTTTAGCCACAAAATTATGACAAACTTCAGACTTAACATAGGGTTTAAAACACTGCACATACATCATCAAAATTAGTCCCAGCATTAACTTCAGACCCAGGATCAGACACACATTCAGCATTAGCAAAACTGGCAGGTACTCTATCTTCTCACATCCAGTTTGCAATAATTGCTATAAATCCTTATGCTGACTAACATTTGAAGAACCACAACCAAAACCATTCCTCCCAGCAATTTGTTTCTAAAAATCAGCCACTCTTTTATGATCACAAGTCCTAGCAACTTCAGACTTACAAGAAAATAGTACCTTCTGAGCAGGAACATGAACTTTGCTCCAGACTTTGGATGGTCCAGCACCAGAATTCTTCTGTGCTATAGGAATTGGCTTGCTGTCATCAGCAACAGCCTTTCCCTTTCCTTTGTTCAGATTCTGAGCAATACCTTCACTCTTAGGTCTCCAAACTTTCTTGATTTTGCTCTTGTTCACAGCTGGTTCAACTTTTTTGTGTTGCAAATGTTTGGGATAACCATGCAATTTGTAACAAAAAGGTTTAATGTGACCCTTTTTACCACAATGATGACAGACCCAAGGTTGATTCCTTCTTTTGTTTCTGTTAAACTTCTGGGAATGCATCTGAGCATGCTTCTGAGGCAGCATCTGAACTTGCTTATGAGGTATCATTTGAGCTAGCTTCTGACCTTGCATCTGTGCTTGTTTCTGAGGTCTCCTCTTTGATGTTCCAACCATAGAATCATGAGTTTGAGTAGCAGGAACAAACTGACTAACAGGATTTTTCTCCTTGAGCTTCAAACTCTGATCAACATAACCTAACCCAGTTTTTCCTTGCTTCTGGACATCTAGAATCTCCTCCAACTTATCAGTAGCAGAGTTCATCATCCTAACTTGCTTTTTCATCTGATCAAGTTGGGAATTCAAAAGTGTTACTTCTTCATTAAGATCAGCAATCTGTCCTATATGAGCACATCTTTCAGACTGCAGTTGGCACACAGTTTCCTTCTCAGTCTCTAATAACTTGATCAAATCTTGATTTCTGAGATACAATTCTTCATAAGAAACAGCTGGTTCCTCAAAAATCAATTCTTCATCACAGGCTTCAGATTCTGATGAAGTTTCAGCTTCTGATGATGTTTCATACTTTGAATAGACTACATGCATAGACTTTGAGCAAGCTTCTGAGATCATAAGAGCAGCAACATGTTTGGCTGACTTACTCTCAACCTCTCCTTCTGAGCTATCCTCATCAGACAAAGATACAACAAGGCTTTTCTTCTGCTTCTTGAGAAAATTAGGACATTCTGTCTTGATATGTCCAAAACCCTCACACTCAAAGCACTGCACACCCTTTGATTGTTTGCTATCTTCTTCAGATTGTTGCTTATTCTTGTTGAGTCTGAGATTCTGACCTTTGTATTTGGATTTCTTGTCCACCTGTTTCAGAATCTTTTTGAACTGTTTTCCCAGCAACACTACATCTTCTGATAGATCATCTTCATCTTCATCAAGTTCTTGTTGATCATCAGCTTTAGAGTTTACAGCAAGTGCTATTCCTTTCCCTTTCTTCTTAGGCTGTTTGCAAAAAGCACTTTCAAAATTCAAAAGGGATCCAATCAGCTCCTCAACCTTCATAGTGGTAATATCATGGGCTCCTTTTATTGCTGTAACCTTCATATCAAACCTTCTGGGCAGGGACCTGAGGATTTTTCTGACTAATTTCTCATCTGTCATCTTTTCCCCAAGAGAATCAAAGGGATTGGCCATGTCCAGCACATTCATGTAGAAATCCTGAATAGATTCATCTTCCACATCTTCAGGTTCTCAAACTTTGTTGTGAGAAGTTGAGGTCTGGACAGCTTAACCATATGGGTTCCTTCATGAGTGGTTTTCAGAATTTCCCAAGCATCTTTTGCCACAGTACACTGCTTGATGAGTCTGAACATGTTCTGATCCACACCATTGAAAATTGCATTCAGGGCCTTTGAGTTCCCATGAGACAGGTCATCCTCAGCTTTGGTCCATTCTTCTTCAGGTTTCAAAACTGCAGTTTTATTTCCATCTTTGTCTATAACCACAGGATGATCCCAGCCTTTGATCACAGCCTTCCAAGTTCTGCTGTCAATGGATTTTAGGAATGCACACATCCTTGATTTCCAGTACTCATAATTGGTACCATCAAGTAGGGGTGGTCTGTTGACAAGGCCTCCTTCTCTCTCCATAAAGCCAGACATTCTTACCTCTGGATCTCACCCAAAACACAGGCAGAGTGCCTGCTCTGATGCCAATTGAAATTTCTGGCTTAGCAACTGGTAAGGAGGTTAAACTGGTTTTTATTAACACTGGTTCTGAACTTAACAGGTTCTGAACTTGAAACTTAGCACAATTTAAATTATAGTTATGCAGCAGAATTAAAAAGTGCAGAAATAAAAGAACACAAGGTTTGTTAACCCAGTTCGGATTAAACACCTCCTACTCTGGGGGATACCAATCCAGGAAGGAAATCCACTATTGGAATTAATCCTTAAGACTCAGACACTGACTCCCAGTTCCTATCCCAAGCAATTAACTTCCACCTAGTCAGACTTCTACCCACGCATGAGTATTAGAGTCCACTAACTTCCTATCCAAGTAACAACCCAGTTACTTGAACAACCCTTGAACTAAACCCAGTTCTGAAAACTACCCTGTTTTTGAAGAACACCCTTCAATACAAAAACTTCATTCTTGCTTAAAAGCTTTGAATGAATTACAACTCACTTAAACCTAAACCAACCCAAAACATATGAGTGGTGCACAAACAAAGCTAAAAAGCTTACACAACCTAAGACTCAAATTTCTGAATTAAGACTCTGTTCTTCGTATCTCATGAATAGCAGCAGCAGCTCTCCTTATACTTTTGTGTGGTTGTCCTCTCGGACGGTAACTTCATCGTTCCAGCTGTCATTTAAGACGGTAACTTCACCGGAACCCCCTGTATTCTAACTAGCGAGACTACATGAGACACATTATTTTCTTGACTATGATGCGTAGCTGTCCTCACGGACCGTAACGTCACCATTCCAGAATAGTATGGAACCCTCTGTATACTAACTAACGAGCATACAGAAGACACATCTAGTCCTTTAATTACTTTGTCCTTATTCTTTATATATATATATATATATATATATATATATATATATATATATATATATATATATATACATATAACTTATAACTTATGCATATCTAATGCATTCTTTAAGTAATCAATTCTTAAGTGCTTAACCCAAAAAAGGTTCTTAACTTTGATCATTGGATCATTCTTGTACTTACGCACACTTAATTGAGTGCATCTTAAACTTACTATCCTAGGTACAATCTCATTCTCATTAACTCTTTGTGGGAACTAAGCCCCGCATCTTACTTGATAACTTAGGGATAATTCTACCCATTGTCATAAATGACACTTGATTCCTAGTGAGGTTAATCCTCAAGGATATGTGAAGTTTCTAACCCCACTCTCATGCTAATACAAGATATACCATGTTCCATTCACAGTCCGGCAAGAGTTTATACACCAAAATCAAAGGTTCTTAACATATAAGGACATAACATATCATGTATTAACAAAAAGGGAACTAACTTATACAAATCTATGAAAAATCTTCATATTCATCCTTCCCTCGTAAACCTCAAAATTACCCCTAAATGGGTATAAGACTAATGGAGCTCACCTTGATTTCACAGTTGGTGCCGTGTTAAGCTTCCTTATCCAAGCCCTAGCTTGATTCCTCATCTATCCTTGATTCCTTGCCAAGCTTGCTCAAACCCTAGCCCCATTCCTTTCCCTTCTTTCTTGTTTTCCTTTGCTCCCAATTACTCAAGGATCACCCAATTTGTGCTTGCATAAAGATTGAGAGATGAAAGATCAAGTTTGATGATTTAATGGAGAAAATGGAGAGGATGGCGTGAGAGAAGAGTGGAGAGAAGGGAGAGAAAACAGTTTTTGTAGTGAGAGAAGGAAAGTGGTAAAAATGAGGAAGCTTATGCCCTATTCCTGTTAAACATTCTGATCCTCATATCGTGACACGATTTGATAAAATCGTGACACGATCATGTATTAAAATCTCAGAATTCTCCAGAATCCGTTCCACAATCGTGTCACGATTATTAAATCGTAACACAATCTGGTAAGAAAATCGTGACACGATACCCAAATCGTGACACGATGCAACTATTTCAAGATCTTGATGTTTTCCTGCTTTTTTTTGCACCTCCAGGCTGTCTAATAATGTTACGTCTAAGCGGGATATTACACATTCCTACACTAATAAGAAACAATGGTTGATGACTCACGAATATGACACTATACAAACAACAATTTCATAAGAACAAATAAATAAATAATAACCAAATCAGCTTGAGAAGAAAAAAAATGATTAATCAATGAAAATCACATAAAAAATAATTCACAAAAAAAAGTCAACATAGCTACATCAGTTTGAACAGAAAATCACTATATGGCTGTATAAATTGAATCAAAAAGAAGTTGAATCTAATAAACACAAAAAAAAAATTAATGTAAAGTTCAATATCATTAATTCCAGCAAGCCAAACTTAGATCGTAGAACACTAATAGAATTCATGTATAGTTCAGATCTGAAGGAAATCGATGGTGTGTAAGGGAAAAAGAAAAAATAAATCTTAGATCGAAAAACGGTACCGGAGAATCAGAAGCTCACGACGGCGGCTCGAGAGATAGAGAAGAAATGATGAGGTCGACGGTGGGGCTCAGGTCGGCGGCGCAAGAGACAGAGAAGAAACGACGAGATCCATGGTGAGGCTCAGGTCGTCGACGCGAGAGGGAGATGGGATGATCTGGAACGAACGATGGAGAAGGAACGATGGAGATGGGGTGTAATATCCCGCTTAGATGCGATTATTATCAGTATTAGACGCGATTAAGAAGCATGACAATTTAGTAATATGATGCAATGGCATTATGGTAAATAATGGCAAAAAGGGAGTTTAGTTAAAAATGGGAACTAGATATTTTTCCCACAATTATTTCCTTCTTCTCTCTACTCATTCAAATCAGCATATCTCTTCCTCTCTTCCCTCAATCACACGCCCTCACCCCCTCTCCATAAACCCATCATTTCCTAATCCAATTCTTGAGAGAAAACTTCACAAGCAAGTTTGGTTAGTGAAGCTAGAACAAGAGCAAGAAACAAGGAGAAACAAGGAAGATATTGAGAGAAGTAGTAGAGTGAAGCCAAGGCTTTGGAATCAGAGATAGCAAGCACCAATAGGAGGTTTAAGGTGAGCTCCACAGGGTTTTAGAACCCGTTTAAGTAAGTTTGGAAGTTTACAGCTTTATGACCTAGTTTAGGGTTTTAGTGTTTAATTTACCTTTCCATGTGAACCCTTGATTATTCATGATGTTAACTAGCTATATGCTTTAGAAATTGATCCTTAAAGATGTTATGATGTCTGGGTATGTTGGATAAGCTGAAATGGTGAAAAATCACGTTTTGAACTTGCCAAATGCTGTCTAACTGCAGGTAAAATCGTGTCACGATTTGCCAATCGTGTCACAATTTCACAGGCAGGAACAAACACATTTTCTGGGTAGAAAATCGTGTCACGATTCCCAAATCGTGATACGATGGGACAGTGGCAGAACATGTTATGTTTTTCATCACTTCTTGCACCATTCCGGCTTTCCAATGCTACCTCGGACTCAATAATGATAAGTAGTGACTAAGTGTTGCTAATAGGCATAGAAAGACCCAGCCTTTGGGGAATGTATGGATGAATTATAGGTGAGGAAAGGTACCATGATAAGAGAGGATTTTCTTAATCCATAAGTAGTCATAGTGATGTTAAGGATCTAGGTTAGGGTTTAACCCTTACAAAGCAATGTTATGAACTCGATTCGGTATATACGAATCCAAGAATGACATAATGATGAAGCTTAGAACCTTTATAGGTTAAGCACTTAAGAATAATAATTAATTATAAGATGGGCTTGATGTGTCTCTCGTATGCTCGCTAGTTAGTATACGAGGGGTTCCTGTGAAGTTACCGCCTTTAATGGCAGCCGGAACGGTTAAGTTACCGCTCGTGAGGGCAGCTGCACATCCAAGTCTGAAAAGTAATGTGTCTCCTGTCTGCTCGTTAGTTAGTATACAGGGGGTCCCCGTGAAGTTACCGCCTTAAATGGCAGCTGGGACGGTGAAGTTACCGCTCGCGAGAGCAGCCACACAAAAGATAAGAGGAGTCCGGTGTTAGCCTGATATGATAGGAATTTCACCGGTATGATGGGAGATGTACTTCGGGGTTACTCCACCCGGATGCACTCCGTAAAACGAACCAAGATAATGTATGTTTGTTCAACCCTAACTGCTAACTTAATGATGCGAAAGAAGAATACGTATATTTTCATGTATTACGCGATATGATGAGTGGTTCCTAGTGAACGAGATGTGATCATAGGTTGTCCCCAAGATCACTACGTATGAGACTAAGATAAGAATAGAGTATGAAATGTATGAGATAAGACGATGAAGCGATCCTAGGTTTTCCCCTTGGTCGCGACAAATGTAAAGAATGATGGCGATCGTAGGAATCCCCAAGATTGCCAAAAGTAGGCACGGCGACCCTAGGATACCCCCGTGGTTGCCAACAGTTGGTAGGGTTGGAGCTCACTGAGACGTTATGTCTCATCCCTTTCCTTCTGGTGCAGGTTCTTCGCAGGTAGCACGTCGTAAAGGTAAAGAGAAAGCTACGGACTGATCGTGCTGCTATGTTTTCATTATATGGACATTTGTATAAGAATGATGTATTATGATGTGTATTATGAGGAATGTTTTGTATCGGATAATGAGTTGTATGACAAACTTATGCATTGTATAATTATTACCAATCTTTCTGTATTGTATTTAATGTATCCAGTACGAAATTTTAATACTCGTAAGAGATCCTAGGCAATCTCTATATGGGTGTTACATGGGGTTTGTGTAAGAGAGATAAGATGAGATAGAGATGGGGTTTGTGTGAGAGGGATAGCAAAATACATTTTCAGAGAACGGAAAAGAAAGAAAAATCATAGAGTGAAAGGTTTTTCCCTCTGGTAGTATGTCATTGATGTGGAATATAATTCACTAAAATAACAAAATTGCCACCGTGTTGTTTTTTTTCCCTCAGCCACTATATCAACCATTGTGAAAACCCTAAGCCATTTTTTCAATTGATGTGAAACCTTCTCTAAAGTTTACTAAAATTTCAAAATTGCCATTGTGTGTATCTTTCTCCTCATGTACTTTTTCTACCGATGTAAAAACTAAAAACCCCCTGTTGATAAATATATATTTTCTACTAGAGTCATGACAAAAAGGAATGCATTCCAATATATTATTTTGAACTTAATCCTACTGCCCTGCCAACTGACAAAGTTTCAATTGACAGAGGAGCATGATAAAGTACAAAACAACATCTTAGAACTACATTCCCTTTTGTCACACTCATCCTATACGAAGGAATTTGATGTGAGAACCTATATTGCTGATTCGACAGATTACATGTTGTGTTCTCTTCATTCTTTTGAGTTTCCAAAAAGACTTGCAAACCTTTACACTAAGTATAAGACACTTCAATGCCAAGATTTTCCGCAAACTTTCAAGAATTAAAAAAAATCCAACAAAATAACGACTGTCATACCCCATTTTTTGACTCATATTTTTCTTTGTTCATTATCATATTATTATTCATCATTCCATTATAATTTTCAATTTTTCTCATTTTTATTTACCTTTTATCTTCATTTTTAGATTTCATTTATTAATATGTATCACCATCACCATTACTATCATTATTATTAATATTATCATTATCCTTATTAATACTATTGATATTGCCTTGTAATATTATCATTATTATCTTCTTTTTTTATATATAAATGTTTTATTATTATTATTTATTATTATCATTATTTTTAAATTACTAATATTATTATCTTTTCATCATTTATTATTATTATCCTTATTACTATTATCATTACTATTTTTATTTCCTTTATCACTTTCATTGTTGCCATTATTATTATCATTATTGTTTATTTATTTATTTATTTATTTCATTTTAAAGAAAATACAAAAAAAGAAAAAAGGGAGTTCGCAGAGCAAAGTTACCTTCGCACTGCAAACTCTGCGAATTTTCTGCAGATTTTTATTTCTGTGATTTATCTTGCTTTTGTTATCATTTTAGTTATTGTTATTACTCTCTATCATTATTATTATCACTGTTATCATCAATTGTGGCTGATTGGATGCACAAAGCAAGAATTAATCATGTGACATTAAAGGTTAAGGTAAGAAGGATTTTCTTCCAACCTAGCATGTGCCCAGACAAGTGGGCTGCCCTTGGTCAGCTCTCATCCCTCCCAATTGACCTGTCTCTAACCCTGAGCTTGCCAGCCAGCTGCTTGTTCTCTTTCCTTCCTCCTTTCTCCTCCAAAACCAGTCAAACATAGGTGGTTTTACTTGCAAAAAAGCTGTTTGTGCTGCCCTGTTTTCAGCTGTTTTTCTCCTTCCTCACACCAGCCCACATGCTCCCTTTTGTTTTCCCCCAACCTCTGTACATGGCAGTACACGTTTTCCTTGCTTGACCTCTCAAGATTGCAAGGATTGATCCCAAAGAACAACACAATTGCAAGCTGCCCTGTTTTTCAGATTTTTTCTCATCATTGCTATCCAAGATCAGCTGCATTAATGGCTGGATTTGGCCAATCCCTTGACCAAGGTTGCAAGGCAGTGTCTCGTGTTCACTTTTGCATTAAATGCAAAGCAAGATAGCCTGGTTTTAGCACACAAATCAGCTGAACTCTATAGATATTCCATCATTGCAATTGATCCTCATTTTGCCTATTTAAAGGAATGCAATGCATGAACAAACACACAATTAACTAACAACTAAATACACTTACTTACACTTGAAAAACCATTACATTGCAGCATTGTGAGAGTAGAGAAAACAGTTCAAAAACCAATTGGAACATTTGAGCTATTTGTTATCCATAACCTCTAACATTCCAACCTTGCAAAAACAATCAACCAAGCCACTTCCTATCTCTTGCACAAGCATTGCTAGGAGTTCTGTAAGTGTTCCAAAGTCTCTATCTTACATTTTTGTTTGCTGTTTGCATCATTTACATTGTTTAATTTCATTTTTGCACAAAAAACCCCTTTTGAAATTTCAAAAGGAATCTCAAAGTTACAAAGCACTAAAACTGAGTTGTTGTACTCCTTTTCTTCCAAATTTGCAAAGCTTTTTAACCCCCTTTAGGTTCTGAAGCTTGCTCAGGAGCAGCTTCTGAACTTCTGTTCAGAAGCAGCTTCTGAGTTCATTTTTTCGCATAGTTCGCAGAGCAAAGTCATGGTCGCTCAGCGACCATGACAGAACCTGGGTTCGCAGAGCCAAGTTCTGGTTGCTCTGCGAAGACTGAAGAACTCAGAACATGAATCAGGCTTCCAAAAGGCCAAATTTTTGAGGTTCTAACTGATGATTCAGAACCTAAGAGGGTTAAAAATCATTTTTACTCAAACCATATCAAGAATTTTGCACGATATTGGAAATTTCACAAGTTTGTGCTATTAATTTTGAGTAACTTGCGGGACAAGTTATGTTCTTAAACTTTCAAAAATTACCTTGAGCAATAAGCTAAGTTCATTTTTTTCCAAAGCCAAACTTGAACAATAACTTTGTTCATGATTTTCAATCAAAACATGAACTCGAGCCGAACTTGCTCACTTTTTAAAACCAAACTCAAAATTGAGCCGAACTTGTGCATTTTCCAAACTTATGCATATTTTCATCTTTCAAACTTGAATAAACACTTGTTCTTGAGTTCCAATAACTTAAGCAACACGCTATGTTCATGATTTTCAATAAACTCGAACAACAAATTTGTTCGTGATTTTTTTTACAACTTTCCTTTAAGTTTCTAACCAAGTGTTTTGTCCCTTTGAGATTTCTTTGAGTTTCAACGAAGCAAGAACTTGAATGAAAAAGGAATGTTTTGACGTATGTCTCTCCTAACCCCGATTGCACGAATGCGTGACGTATGTCTCGTTGTTCGGGCAATCGTCATTCCATTTTCGACGCGTCCAACGCGCTTAACCTTTCTTTGGTCCCCGTGACCATTTTAAAACTTTTCTTGGCCCTCGTGGTCAAATCGAACTTTTCGCGCCTTTGCGCGTTTTTAAACTTTTACGCCTTGTGCGAATACCATCGCCTTAGTGTGCGTTCGTCTTTTTATCATTTAAACCATTTTACGCCTTTGTGCGTTTTCAAAACTTTCTTCACGCCCGAGTGCGAATCCGTCTTTTTTATCAAACCCTTCTTACCTTTTTTAAGCTACCCTCATAACGGTAGTAGGTAAGAGGCTTTTTTATCGGTCTTTATTAACCTATCAACATAACGATAGTAGACCACGTTGTTTTGTATTTTAAAGCAAAACTTTTTCGCTCGGGCGCGATCAAATCTTTTTAATTAAAACGAACCAACATACAAATTTTTTCTACCAAAGAACTACGTACGCTTTGAATTCTCCGTCTACCGGTAGATACGTAGGAGCATGATTCATATCTTGTCAAGCCCATTAATAAAAAGCTTTTCTTTTTCCCTTTCATCATATTTTCTTTTTCCCTTTTATATATTCAAGCATGCAAGCAAAACTTTGAAAACATTTAAGCCTAAGTCAACTAAGAGGTTCCCGTTGAGTACAACGGATGTGAGGGGTGCTAATACCTTCCCCTTGCATAATCGACTCCCGAATCCAAAATCTCTTATTTAAAGGTAATTTCAAACTTTTTTCCTTTTTTCCCCGAAAAATTAAAAGTTCAGTCGTGATTTAAAATTAGTGATTCAATGCTTCTCAATAGCTTGATATCCAAAATTCGACGCGACAGAAATGGCGACTTCACTGGGGATTGCATAAAACACTTTGTTTTTATGTATGACGAGTCAAGCCTATCCTAGTTAGCTTTTAAGCTAAATGTTTTTATCTTTTTGCTTGCATGCTTTTATTGTCTATATCCTTCTCTTGCTTTATGTTTTTAAATGCTTCACATTGCTTTATATTCATATTATATATCAATTGTGGGGTTGTTACTTGAGCGATGTTACTCCACATTGTTCGGGTTAATGCCGGACGTGTGAGGCTCTCTACCCGAGCTCGAGAGAAAATTAAGTTAGGATGGTGGTTGTGTAGCGGAAGCCCGCGTTGACGTATGTCCGTGAGGTAGGATGCGAAAACCCCGCCTAGAGGAGATTTCACTTGGAAGGTATTGAAGTCTTGCGAGTAATTTGCAATCGACGACCTTAATTCCATGTGGGATCCATGACTCTAGGGACCTTTTTAGAAAATCTCATCTCTAGAGCCTACATGTGAGGATGGGGGGAAGTTTTGAACCTTCATATCATACCTATGCATACCATCCATTTGCATTCATGAAAATAATTTTTGCATATCATTTTACTTTATGGGGAATTGCAAAGGCAGTTTTGCAATTGTCTAACAATTTGAGCATGTGCTCCCAAAAAAAAAAAACCTTTGCATGCATTTGCATTAAACATCATTCATAACATCTTCGAGTCCAAAACTCCTTTCCCTTCTTATCATCTGATTTCTTACAATCCGAATTGAGTCATCGGTGTTCGCATTTCATCCGCAACACTACGTGTCTTCCCGTCAAGGAAAGTGGCTCGTCGTCCCAAAACAACCTCACCAAGAGAACCCTCAAGAGATTGGCATCACAGTTTTCCTCTGCGGGGGCACACTATACAAGATGAAATTATGACCTGGTCTTATTCAGATGTGTGGATAAACGTGAAACATAATTTTCATTCACAAAGCCCAACCATGCTTGGCACTCCCTCACAATTCACAAAAAGCCCAGTCGTCATTGACATTCCTCAATCTCCTACATAAAGCCCAATTTTCATTGGCACTCCCAAACACGATCACAAAAAACCCAGTCGTCATTGACACTCCTCAATTTCCAACAATAAAGCCTAATTTTCATGGGAAATCCCCAAACATAATTCACAATCAAAGCCCGACTTTGATCGGCATCCAATCACATCATGTGGATTGATCCAAAGCATTCAGCCACAGATGTTTGGTAATGATAAAATTTGATTAATGTGCGCAAAGCTAAAGTGCATGTTTCCTATTTTTCTATGATTAAACTTGGAACGAGAATATGTATCTAATACAAAAGTTATACCATACAGTTTGCATTTTTAATATGTTTATTCGGTGAACCATTTAGAACTAGCCAAAATGTGAGGAATCCTCAAAATCATTATACATATGCAGGAGACCAGCACTTTTTGTTTAACTCGATCTTTTTATTTTAAATCTGAAATTTGTTTTAAATTGTACGGAAGCACTGGCATGATCGAGGCATTTCTTGAATATGAGTGAAAACACTTGACCACAAATAGCCCACCCTGTGAGAAGTGAGTATTTGTTAACCCCTTTGAGCCTAATGAATCAGAATCATTAACCATGAACTGCTAACTTTCATAAGCTCAATTGCTTAATGAAATTGCCGGAGTTTGTAAAAAAAAAATTCAGTTCATAGTTAAATCATTTTTGAAATTCTGATATTTTTCTTTCATTTTTGAACCCTTAACCATCATGATTATTGTCCCTTGCCAAAAGAAGAGGGGAACATTCAATTAGGGTATCATCTTTGATTAAGTTGAAGAAAAAAGGAGTTTGTGAAAGTCAAGTGATGGTGAATTTTGTAATTGATCTTGACAACCAAAAAAGAAAAAAGAAAGAAAAGAAAGAAAGAAAGAAAAACAAACCAAGAAAAAGAAAAGAGAAAAGAAAAAGAAAAATCAATAAATCAAAGAGTTGTCAAGATCAGAGGAAAATGATTGTAAATCACCAAGAGTCGAGAGTGAATAAGGAAGGGTGTAAATTAGAAAGAATGTTCCTTTTTGCTTGGCCTTTTGAATTCAATTTCCCCACATATGACATTTCTTTTGTAACCAAGCCAAATTACAACCCTCAAAGACCTTGTGATCAATGCTTTTGTGCTTTTAGAAACGATGATTAGATGGACACATAACTCGATCGGAATGTTAGCAAACTTGCCGGATGAGTGTTCAATACCCCCCACATTTAATATTCAATTTATTCATTTACTCAAATGTGTGTAGGGTTGGTTCATAGATAAACATATTTTTAACTTGAGCTGTACGATATAAATTTTGTGTTTGGTATTGTTTCAAATTTTTTAGTGCAATCTTGGATTAATGGGAGCATCAAAATTGCTTGCGCAAATCTCATATGAATCATGCAAATCCAACAAAAGCCCAATTCTCATTGGCACCCACAATTTCTAACCAAAGCCCGACCTCGCTCGGCATCCAATCAACCAAAGCCCGACCTCGCTCGGCATCCCAACATAACCAAATCCCGACCTCGCTCGGCATCCAACCAAAGCCCGACCTCGCTCGGCATCCAAACACATTCTCTCTGAATTCTCTGAATAATTGAAGTGTGCGTCAATATCTGTCCTGAAAACGGATAAACTTCGCAGGCCGAGCATGGTCAATTGCTAAAAGGGATTCCCGAGCAAAATCATCAGTAAATCAAAAGGGAATATCCCCAGTGAATCGAGAGCCCGAAAGGACGATTCAGGCAAAGATTAGCCAATCAAAGCATAAGCGCCCCAGGCGAGATCATCAGTTCTTCTCCCCAACGGATTAGCACAATCCCCAGTGGATTTAACAATCTCCCCGTGAGTTATTTTGTCTTTTTCATCAGTTATTGCGGCTTTACCCCGTCAATATTTTTGGATGTATCCCCTGTAACATCATCCCCATTAACGATTACCGAGTGTTTGCAATGCGACGTCGGTCCACTTTTCATTTTACCGGTCTAATCTTGTCTCACCAAGTTTATCGGTCATGCAATTAATCAAATCAGTCAGGTGTCATCCCCAGTCTGTCTGGTCTAGTGATGTCACCTCCTTTTTTGCCAAGTGGTAGTTCTTTAACGAACAGCTTGTGCACCTTTCATCATATTCTTATACCGAGGGGCAGTTCTTTAATGAACAATTTGTGGATCCCCAGTACAAGTCAGTCTTTCACACAGCATTCCCAGTGAGGTTCATACATTCATACATTTGTACATTCGTACATTCATACACTCATACATTCATGCATATGTGCATTCATGCATACAACATACCACAATATCATTCGTACATGGCTGCTTTTAAACACCATGAGTCTTACCAATCAATCGTGAACGATTCGTAACCTCCTTTTCCCCAAGCGTCATCCCCAGTATATCTGGTCCAGAAATGTCACCTTTTTATGCCAAGTGGTAGTTCAAACGAACAGCTTGCGCATCTTTTTATTGTGTCTTTATGCCAAGTGGCAGTTCAAACGAACAGCTTGCGCATCTTTTTATTGTGTCTTTATGCCAAGTGGCAGTTCAAACGAACAGCTTGCGCATCTTTTTATTGTGTCTTTATGCCAAGTGGCAGTTCTTCAATGAACAACTTGTGCATATTCCCCAGTGTTGTTGCCAAGTGGCAGTTCTTTAACGAACAACTCGCGCACAGTTTTTATCTAATTCTTATCGTCAGTGGCAGTTCGGAATTTAACCCGAACATCTGATGTTTATCTTTTGTTTCTTATCCCCAGTGGTAGTTCGGAATTTAACCCGAACAACTGATTTTTACTTTGTTTTCTTATCCCCAGTGGTAGTTCGGAATTTAACCCGAACAGCTGATTTTTACTTTGTTTTCTTATCCTCAGTGATAGTTCGGAATTTAACCCGAACAGCTGATTTTTACTTTGTTTTCTTATCCTCAGTAGTAGTTCGGAATTTAACCCGAACAGCTGAATTTTACTTTGTTTTCTTATCCCCAGTGGTAGTTCGGAATTTAACCCGAACATCTGATGTTTATCTTTTGTTTCTTCTCTCCAGTAGCAGTTCGGAATTTAACCCGAACATCTGACTTTTACCGTTGTTTCTTACCATCAGTAGTAGTCCGGAATTTAACCCGAACAGTTGACTTTTACCTTTGTTTCTTACCATCAGTGGTAGTTCAGAATTTAACCCGAACAGCTGACCTTTACCTTTGTTTCTCGTTCAGTGGTAGTTCGGAATTTAACCCGAACAGCTGACTTTTATCCTTTGTTTCTCATTCAGTGGTAGTTCGGAATTTAACCCGAACAGCTGACTTTTAACCCTTTGTTTCTTACCATCAGTGATCGTCCGGAATTTAACCCGAACAGCTGACTTTTACCTTTGTTTCTCGTTCAGTGGTAGTTCGGAATTTAACCCGAACAACTGACTTTTATCCTTTGTTTCTCATTCAGTGGTAGTTCAGAATTTAACCCGAACAGCTGACTTTTACCTTTGTTTCTTGTTCAGTGGTAGTTCGGAATTTAACTCGAACAGCTGACTTTTACCTTTGTTTCTCGTTCAGTGGTAGCTCGGAATTTAACCCGAACAGCTGACTTTTACCTCTGTTTCTCGTTCAGTGGTAGTTCGGAATTTAACCCGAACAGCTGACTTTTATCCTTTGTTTCTCATTCAGTGGTAGTTCGGAATTTAACCCGAACAGCTGACTTTTATCCTTTGTTTCTTATCCTTAGTGGTAGTTCGGAATTTAACCCGAACGACCGACGTTCTATCTTTGTTTCTTATCCTCAGTAGTATTTTGGAATTTAACCCGAACGACTAACGTTTACCCTTGTTTTCTTGCCATCAGTAGTTCGGAATTTAACCCGAACAGCTGACTTTTATCTTTGTTTCTTGTCATCAGTGGTTTGGAATTTAACCCGAACAGCTGACATTTACATTTTTACCTTCATTAAGCTGCCGTCACTAGGGTAGCAGGTAAATATTTTCCCCAGTGAGTAGAATACTTTGTCTTCTCTTACCTTCATTAAGCTACCATCATAACGGTAGTAGGTAAGATGAAATTCCCGGTGAAGCCACCTGTAACACCCATACTAAATTATCTAGAATATTTAGCATGTGTATTAATCTGATACTGGGTACATTAAAATTTTCAATAACAAATACAATATAAAATTATTGAATGAGTACAAATAGCTCGTATATACAAATATCCAGATATCATTTACAATTACACTCTCAATACGTAGATCATCTATCAACCTCCTGAGCTTGTCCTTGACGAGCGTCTGCACTCCATCCAGCATCTTCCTGAAGATCTTCATCTGAAAACCACGTGACTACCTGAAAACCTGCACCAGAAGGATAGGGATGAGACATAATGTCTCAGTGAGCTCCTACCCTACCTACTGTTGGCAACCACGGGGAACCTAGGGTCGCCGTGCCTACCTCGGCAATCTTGGGGATACCTATGATCGCCAAGTCTTAACCTTACCCATAGAGGGTTACCTGACTGTTCCTGCTAAACTGTGTAGTCATAAACTGGACTACTTCCTACTAAACTAGTGATTAAGGGGAAACCTAGGATCACTGTCTGAATCTGATACTTAATAGTCCTGAGATCTAGACTATATCCTGATAACTGATTACCTGATATCTTATACTTGTCTGGTAACTATTCTCTGTCTGATAACATAATAAAATATTAACTGATACATGTCTTTATGTTAGCTGTTAGCGTTGAACAAACATTATTATCTGAGTTCATTTTACGGAATGCCCCCGGGTGGAGTAACCCCGAAGCACATTCCCCTGATAACCGGTGAAAATTCCTATCATATCAGGCTAACACCGGACTCCTCTTGTCATCGTGCGGTTATCCTTGCGGAATAACGCGTCCCACTGGCGTGAACCTCCTGTGTCCCACTGGCGTGAACAACAGAAGACACGACTTAATAACATTAGTCTTAACTGATGCGTATACCTCCCGTGTCCCACTGGCGTGAACGACGGAAGACGCGAATTAATAATCTTTAATCTTATGCATGAACCTTTCATGTCCCACTGGCGTGAACGATGAAAGTCACGACTTAAAAGTATTAATCTTATTCTTAACTCTACGTGAACCATTCGTGTCCCACTGGCGTGAACGACGAAGGCCACGGTTTAGTATCTTAATAATTCTTGTTCTTTTTCTTCTTATATATATATATATATATATATATATATATATATATATATATATATATATATATATATATATATATATATATATATATATATATATAACTTATAAACTCATGCATGTCTAATGCATCCTTATCTCGTTAATTCTTATTCTTGTGCATAACTAACGCACTCTTAATTAATCACCCTTAATTACTTAACCTATAAAAGGTTCTACACTTGAGTGCTGTTCCATTCTTGGACTTGTATATAAGTAGCTAAGCATATAAAATTTGCTTAATAGGGAATAATCCCATTGCTAGCTCTTCTACCTCTCTATATAACTTAGGAGTTGAGTAATCATCTTCCAATGTAGTACCCTTTACCCATCCTACCTTATATCCATACCTATCATCAAGAAAATGAGTTTGAGTGGCTGGGAAATCAGGGGCCGATTTGCTAAAATCGGGGCCCGATTATTGCCGTAAGTTCCATGGCCAACAAGCCACAAAATCGGTGGCCGAATCCAAGAAATCGGTGGCCGATTTCATCATTTACAGGATTCAATTTCCTGCTTTCTAGGCTAACCCATACACTCCCAACTTCATAACAGCATATGGCATAAATTCTTAAGACATAATGATAGGTAATAACATAGTTTGACATGGAATTAGTAAACAATTAGATTTAGGGCACAATTCCTAAATTCTATCTCAACTTGTAAAATTCTACTAGCTTACACAAAACGGGTTCTAAAACCCTGTGGAGCTCACCTTAAGCTTCAGCTGATGCTTGCTAAGTTCTGGTTACCAAAACCCTTGCTTAAAACCACTACTTCCCTTGATTGTTCTTTGTTCCCTTTCTTGTTTCTTCCTCCTGTTCTTGCTTTCCCAACTAAGCTTGCTTGCAAGTTTCTTACTAGAGTTTTGATTGAAGTTTGGATGGATGATGGTGAGTGAGATGGGGGCGTGAGAGATGAGTGAAATGAGGGAGGGAAAGCTGGTTATGGGAGAGTAGAAGAGAAGAATGAATAATAATGAAAATATCTTGCCATTCCTTTTCTTATAATTCCCCCTTTTTGAATTATTCACAATATTGCCATTGCCACTTATTACTAAATTGCCATGCTTGCTTCACAAGGTTCTAACACTAATAATCGATACATATGAGCGGGATACTACACTTACCACATAAATAACCCATTAACTGACAATTTACCAAATTGTCCTTTGCTTAAAACATTTCTGATACTTCGTCTCAATAAATATTCGAATCTTAGGCGGGATGTTACAATCTACCCTCCTTAAAGAAATTTCGTCCTCGAAATTTAGAATCCAATATCATATATGAATTAATCTCACATATTACTTCCTTCATTAGCCAAGACTCTAGTTCATCTTACTTATCGGAATCCCTCAGATTCCAACTCTATAAGTCGAATGTATCCGACAATCTTTTCGTTGACTGGAATACTTGATGTGCATCACACAATTCTTGCGTAGCAGAATATGAGGTTATCCGAACCATCGCATCCAACTTGTTGACTATATCCCTGTTTATACACTTCTTGCAAACCCAAACTAGAGTTACTAAATCTCAAATACTTTACTGGAAAATCTTATCCTCCTCAAATATTTTCACTTTTAAGGGGTTCACTGCACTGCATCTAATTCCCATGAATTATTATCTTTAACTTTCGTCTCATACGACGACAACTTACTTATAGACTTATATCACCATTCCATATAGAATCATCCTTACACCGAAAACATCTGATATTATACACGTACATGCAAATGTAATAAGTATTTTAATTTCGTTAGTCCAAGACTCATAGGAGTCTAGCCCAAGCGATGAATGGTATAAGTCGTCTTACATTTATCACATAATATAATTCGTAGCATATAGTTTGCATATATAAGCGTGCACGTGTATACTACTGACAGGTACACAATACATCATCTCATCTTTGTCCGACTAACGGGACATCATTCTTAATCTTAACATATTTGAGGTACTACCTCATCAATTAGGAATCTTTTCTTACTCTTAACTCATCTTGTAACATCCGGGATTTGCCTTTCAACTGGCTTGCCAGGTTTGCCCCGCCAATGTTACTCATGTTTAGTCTTAACATACATTATCACCTAACATAGATCACGATTACACTTATCTATATAGTGAACTCATTTCTCATTTCCGAACATCAAGTCCAAGATCCTTGTTTTCAAAAGAAAACTCCATTTGATTGCTACCAAAATAGCACACTTTAAATCCTTTAATCAAAACCTGAACTTACGTAGCCCCTTTACTGTAGACTATGGGTGACTTTTAATCTACATAAAAGTTCTTCTTCTTTTACTAGTGAACATTAAGTACATTCATTTCCGAACTCTTCTGCTAAGCTATGGTGATATCAATAATTCTGTTCTGGTAAAAAGCCTTCATACTTAAACATTCTTGATTGCGAACCACCATTGCCAAAACACGTCACATAACTGAAAATCTGCTACACTACTATCTGAGTAGTTTAAATATTGCCTGATAAGTATACATAATACTAAGATAACCTGATACATGTGACATGTTGACATAACGGGATACTACATGGATTAAACTCATATGTCACTGCATTGACGTTTCTCATCAACGCTTCAATTTCAAAGTATCATCTTGCAAGTGTAACCTTTACTGATATTGCCTTATGCTTGATCCTGTTGATTAAATATTACTCTTCAAGTCCACCTAAAGTTACTGAGCTAAATTAGCTAGTTTACCGTATTAGCGGTGACTTTCCTTGCTCTAGACTCATTGTGCTAAAAACATATTCTTCTCATTCTTATCACATAATCCTAAACTGCTTCGATTTTCGTTTCTCTTGTATTTCGAGGTTTGAAATATCCCTCGGCTTAACTCTTAAAATTTCCTCCTAGAACTTATAACAAATTCGAGTCGTCACTGCTCACTGATATTCTGTGGTTCAATAATTGGGCGCTTATTGCCTTCCTGTGGTTCGTCTGACAAGGACTTCACAAGCATCCTTGTTCTCTAAGCTTCAGCTTAGAATCGTTCATTAACTCATCCTTAAATCACTTTTCCGCTGCGCAACTCTGATTTAAACAAATCACTTCGGAGGAGGGGTAATACTCCATTATAAAATTCTCTGGCTGACTTGTTCCTTAATGACCCGTAGCTATCACAGCAGAATCATCTTACATTTGCTGATTCTCTTATGGCTTAAACCACCTGTTGAACTTACTGATTGGTCGTCATTTGACACTGTGTTTCCTTTTGGACATAAACCATATACTTACCTTCACGATAATACGCCAAAACTTGTAAACGGTTTTCGGCAACTGTTACGAGCCTAACAATGCTCCTATCAACGGTTCATACTCTGATTCTTACTTATTCTCCATGTCCTGATTCCTGTGACCATCTCATGGTCCATCCAACTTGTATTATCGTTTTAACATTATAGAAACCGACCTCAAGGTACACCTGGAGTAGTTTAAATTTCAAACTTAAATCACTTGTGGCAACTTCTAAAATGACTTATGGTTTCGGAAGGTTCACGTCTTTCATTCACCGGATCCACTGAGGATCTGAGTCCCATTACTAATCGTTCTATATCTATCCATAAGGATTTCATACCCATATTCTTTCAAAACTGGTCTGCTATAACCATGAGTCCTCGTACACTCGTCTTCTTCATCCAATAAAGGGACTTCAACTTATTATTCAATATCCTGTTCAGAGAACTCATTACTTACTACTGAGCTTGCGTTTCTCGTATGAAACATCTTGATGGTTCATCATAATAAAATAATCCAATTCTCTTCTCTTGGTATAAAACTTTTCATTGGACTTAGCTTATTTCAAATCTCCTTACCAACGGAACATATCCTAAAACACGCTTCGATGTGCAACGGGCATTATCATTACAACTTACTCATCCATTTTGGGTCTTAGATCACATATCATCTTTTCTTCTTAAGGAGTGCTCCACTGTCACTCTCGTGCCACTTCTGAACTACGGTTCCAATTATGATTCCATAATTTTCTTACTGCCCATGTCTCATCCTATGAGACATCTCTTAATGACGCGTCCAACTGTATTAAGGTTCTTCACCTTATCCTTAAATATTTCTGGCATTTCTGAAACTCTACCATAGACAAACTTAGTCACTTTACTGTTCGATGGCTACTATTTGGCGTTGATTACTCCTTCGCCAACTCCGTCAAACAATTCTACCACCTTAGTCTTCGTCCTTCACAAACTTCATTCCTCCTTGGTCACATTCAGCTCTCGGACATTTATCATACTGTCATATACTAGACTGAGTTGATCAGGCTCAACTAGATGTGACCTTTAGAACAATATCCGGAACCCAATGGTCCCACTACTTTTATTGAATCTTTAATGACCCAAGGCACGGTCTGAATCGACCTGCTCTGATACCAATTGTAACACCCATACTAAATTATCTAGAATATTTAGCATGTGTATTAATCTGATACTGGGTACATTAAAATTTTCAATAACAAATACAATATAAAACTACTGAATGAGTACAAATAGCTCGTATATACAAATATCCAGATATCATTTACAATTACACTCTCAATACATAGATCATCTATCAACCTCCTGAGCTTGTCCTTGACGAGCGTCTGCACTCTATCCAGCATCTTCCTGAAGATCTTCATCTGAAAACCACGTGACTACCTGGAAACCTGCACCAGAAGGATAGGGATGAGACATAATGTCTCAGTGAGCTCCTACCCTACCTACTGTTGGCAACCACGGGGAACCTAGGGTCGCCGTGCCTACCTCGGCAATCTTGGGGATACCTATGATCGCCAAGTCTTAACCTTACCCATAGAGGGTTACCTGACTGTTCCTGCTAAACTGTGTAGTCATAAACTGGACTACTTCCTACTAAACTAGTGATTAAGGGGAAACCTAGGATCACTGTCTGAATCTGATACTTAATAGTCCTGAGATCTAGACTATATCCTGATAACTGATTACCTGATATCTTATACTTGTCTGGTAACTATTCTCTGTCTGATAACATAATAAAATATTAACTGATACATGTCTTTATGTTAGCTGTTAGCGTTGAACAAACATTATTATCTGAGTTCATTTTACGGAATGCCCCCGGGTGGAGTAACCCCGAAGCACATTCCCCTGATAACCGGTGAAAATTCCTATCATATCAGGCTAACACCGGACTCCTCTTGTCGTCGTGCGGTTATCCTTGCGGAATAACGCGTCCCACTGGCGTGAACCTCCTGTGTCCCACTGGCGTGAACAACAGAAGACACGACTTAATAACATTAGTCTTAACTGATGCGTATACCTCCCGTGTCCCACTGGCGTGAACGACGGAAGACGCGAATTAATAATCTTTAATCTTATGCATGAACCTTTCATGTCCCACTGGCGTGAACGAAGAAAGTCACGACTTAAAAGTATTAATCTTATTCTTAACTCTACGTGAACCATTCGTGTCCCACTGGCGTGAACGACGAAGGCCACGGTTTAGTATCTTAATAATTCTTGTTCTTTTTCTTCTTATATATATATATATATATATATATATATATATATATATATATATATATATATATATATATATAACTTATAAACTCATGCATGTCTAATGCATCCTTATCTCGTTAATTCTTATTCTTGTGTATAACTAACGCACTCTTAATTAATCACCCTTAATTACTTAACCTATAAAAGGTTCTACACTTGAGTGCTGTTCCATTCTTGGACTTGTATATAAGTAGCTAAGCATATAAAATTTGCTTAATAGGGAATAATCCCATTGCTAGCTCTTCTACCTCTCTATATAACTTAGGAGTTGAGTAATCATCTTCCAATGTAGTACCTGTAACACCCCGTTTTCCCAACTTGAAAATTTCATTTAAAATAAATCAGAGTTTCAACCTTGACGGGATGTCGCACTTCGTTTACAATTTATAAATAGGATAATTTGCTATTTATTTCAAAACAGACTTTTCAATAACGTCAAAACCATCGCAGCGGAAATTCAACTTCATAATTAAATCTAAACATCATTAGGCACAAGGCCACATCAAAAACAACGTAGTTTAAAACTCCACTAAATGTGGTTCAACATCAGTTTGAAATTAAAATACATAGCACATGAATTCATCAAAAAGTTTCCCATCCCGTTACATATCAGAGCGACTCCTAATGACACGAGGAATCAACTCACTTCAGCGATTACTCCTGGTTATCTGCACGTTACCCACGTAGAGGCAACATTCAAACAGAAGGGGTGAGATTCACATTCAATAAACATAAGTACATAATTCATAAAGATGAATTTAACATTTCACATAACATCATCAAACAACACCATCAGATCTTATACATACATCACACATACACATCATAATCTCACCTCTCAATGCAACATCAAATACAATAACATCGACTGACTCAACAATGCAACATCACTGACTCAAGTATGCAACATGCATGTGGTACCAATTCATCGCAAAATATGTCATAATAGGACATGTCGGGCATACACCCCCATCGTAAATGTCATATAGACATGTCGGGCATACACCCCCATCACTTAATTCATAATGTCATAATAGACATGTCGGGCATACACCCCCATCACTTAATGCATATGTACTGGACTCGACAATGCAACATTTACAACAAATACAACGTCAACAACAACTTCATTATCATATACATCATCATCGTGTATTATCATCATCGTTTAACATCATCATCGTGTATTATCATCATCACAACAAAGCATCATCACAGCACATCGTTATCATCACACATCATTATCACAACACATCATTATCACAATACCTCATCATTTACGCATCTTACACTTCACTTTAAAACCATAACAAATTATACATAACATATTTCCATGTCAAACCAAGGATACTAGAAAGATATCACAATTATCAACAACTTTCATGTTTATACCAAAGACCAATTTAAAACAGAGACGTGTGAAAAAGACGCAAAAACATGAAACAGAGAATGCTGTCACCGTACAATTTCACTAAGACCTCCTTGGAGTATTTTAATCATAACTCAAAAACTAAAAGTCATTTTCACGTCAAACCAAAGCCACTGGAAAGCTAACAAAATTATCTAAAACCTTCATGTTTACACCCAAGGCCAATTCTGTACCGATCAATACCAGTTTTCGTTTCAAATTCGGAAAAGTTGTGCAGAAAGTCCATAAAAATTCACTGTGACCTACGTGTAGTAATTTGACCATAACTCAAGTTCTATAAATCGTTTTGACGTCAGACCAACGACATTAGAAAACTAACATCCATACCTACAACTTTTGTGTTTACACCTAAGACCAATTCTGTACCGATCAATACCAGTTTTTATTTCAAGATTCGGGGCAGAGATAAGAAAACTCAGGAAAAGCAACTTATATTATTCAAACTTCTCATTCATTCAAAATCATCACAATCAACAACAACAACTCAACATAATTCATACCCAATTCATAATATGACATTAACAACAACAATCATCACAAACCACAATTATAATGCACAACAACAGCATGTATCATGCCAATTTCATCATCAAAATCATCCAACAACTCATTCATCTGACACATGTTTATGAACATTCAAAACTTCATCAATTTATGCATAAGCATGGCACCAATCAGTAACAACACCATGGAATCACAACAAAATCAACATCTCAACATAGAAATCATCAATTTAACATTCCATCGTTAGTTTATCATAATCAAACAACCCTAATTCCCAAATTCACCAACATCAACATGTTAAATCAAAATTTAGGGATTATGAAACTTAGATTTATAGAAGCTAGTCCCACCCTTACCTTGTTATGAAGAAATCGCCCCCTTCAGCTTTTCCTCTTCCCAAGTTCTTCACCTTCTTCCTTGGCTCTGCTTCTCCTCTTTTCTCTTCTCTGTTTCACGTGAAAACACAACAAATGAAACCTCTTCACGCGTATACCTCTTTTTCTATTCCACTTCCCTCTTTCTTAATTTCCCATAATGCCCTTAATGCCATTTTAATTCTATTTAATCTATTAAATTATATTAATTCATTATAATTCAATAAAATAATAAAATTAAATTCTAGGCGTTACAACTCTCCCCAACTTATAAAATTTTCGTCCTCGAAAATGTACCTCATGCAAATAACTCTGGATAAGACTCCAACATCTTGCTTTCCAGCTCCCACGTCAAGCTTTCACCAGTTGGTCCTCCCCAAACAACTTTCACGAGAGGAATCTCTTTGCCCCTCAACTTCTTCATCTCACGGCCTTCAATCCTCAGTGGTAATGTCTCCACCGTAAGATTGTCTCTAACCTGCACATCATCTCTCGGAATCACATGAGAGGGATCTGCAACATACTTCCGAAGTTGCGACACGTGAAACACATCATGCAAATTTGAAAGATGCGGTGGTAATCCCACTCTATAAGCAACTGTTCCTATCCTTTCTGATATCTGATAAGGACCAATGAACTTCGGAGTCAGCTTCTTCGATTTCAATGCACGTCCAACACCAGTCATCGGAGTGACTCTCAAAAACACATGATCACCTTCTTGGAACTCAAGGTCTTTTCTTCGCTTATCATGATAACTTTTCTGCCGACTCTGCGATGCTTTCATCTTCTCTTGTATCAATTTGACCTTCTCAGTAGTTTGCTGAATAATTTCTGGTCCCACAATTGCACTCTCGCCAGCCTCGAACCAACACAAAGGAGTTCTGCACCTCCTACCATACAATGCCTCAAAAGGTGCCATTCCAATGCTAGAATGGTAACTGTTGTTATAAGTGAACTCTATCAACGGTAGATGACTATCCCAAGCTCCACCCTGCTCAAGAACACATATTCTCAACAAATCTTCGAGTGATTGAATCGTCCTTTCCGACTGACCATCTGTTTGCGGATGATAAGCCGAGCTCAACCTCAATTTAGAACCCAATGCTTCCTGCAAACTCTTCCAAAATCTAGAAGTAAATCTTGGATCTCTGTCTGACACAATACTCGACGGAACACCATGCAACTTCACAATCTCTCGAATGTAAATCTCTGCCAACTGCGACACAGGATAACTAATATTTATCGGAAGGAAATGCACAGACTTCGTCAACCTATCCACAATCACCCAAATTGAATCATGTCCTCTCTGAGTATTCGGCAGACTCGTCACAAAATCCATGGATATACTATCCCACTTCCACTCTGGCACATCCAACGGTGTCAACAACCCAGCAGGTTTCTGATGCTCAACCTTCGACTTCTGACAAGTCAAACATGAATACACAAATTGAGCCACATCTCGCTTCAAACCAGACCACCAAAACAGCTTCTTCAAATCATGATACATTTTTGTAGCTCCCGGATGAATACTCAAGCTACTTCTGTGACTTTCCTCAAGAATCATCTTCTTCATCTCATCGTTATCAGGTATACAAATTCTGCCTCTAAACCTCAACACTCCTTGATCATCAATTTTGAAATCACTACCCTCAGCCTCATTCATCAAATCCACCAACTTCACATCTACTTTCTGAGCTTCTCTGATATTACTCAAAAATTCATTGTTAATCTTCAACATACCCAACTTCACACTCTGAGGTGCCAATTCACAAACCAAACTCATATCTCTGAATTGTTCAAGCAACTCAAACTCTTTAACCATCATAGCAGACATATGCAAGGTTTTCCTGCTCAAAGCATCAGCAACAACGTTAGCTTTACCTGGATGATAATTCAGTCCAAAATCATAATCCTTCAACAGTTCAAGCCATCTTCGCTGCCTCATATTTAGCTCCTTCTGATCAAATAGATACTTCAAACTTTTATGATCACTAAACACCTCAAATCTTGAACCATATAAATAGTGTCTCCAAATCTTCAGCACAAATACCACTGCGGCCAACTCAAGATCATGCGTAGGATAGTTCCGTTCATGAATTCTCAACTGTCTTGATGCATAAGCCACTACTTTACCATCTTGCATAAGCACACCACCTAATCCCAACTTGGACGCGTCACAATACACCACAAAAGGCTCATCTGGCTTCGGCAAAATCAAGATTGGAGCCGTCGTCAAACGCTGCTTCAATTCATTAAAATTTCCATCAACTACATGGGTTACAAGTCTTAATTTAAGTTCGGACTTTCTTTAACATCCATCATAACATCATCGTTAACTTAATATCCTCAATCTTTCACTTTGCGACGTTAGCTCGCATATAAATCCTCTACTCTGAATCGTTCAATACTTCTCGACTCTTTCCTATCCACTCCCTTATTAATTCACACAAACACGATATAACATTATTCACTTCATGCACTATCAAGATAGCAAGTCAAATCTACACCATCCAACACGATCTCGTCTACTATCAACAAGAGATTAAGGGTGATCAAGTCCTCAATTTGTCAAGAGATATCCGACAACCGTAATGGAGCATAAACTATCGTTACTAACTACAATAGAGTTCTTTTCCAACTTATACTCACGTCACCCAAAAGCACCATACTTCAACAATTCCCAAAATCATCTGAACATGCTAACACCGACGTCTTGCAGCTACATACTAATACACCTCTGACGATAACATCAGACATAATTTCTTTTAGGTCATTACCAACACTTCCTATCCTTGAAATCTCATTCTTCGCATTTCCAACAACTTCAGCAACTCATTATAATTACTCACTAATATTCCACAATGAAGTCTACCACAATCCGTCACTATAATCATTCTTATTCAACATAAATTGCATCTCCATGCATTTTCCGATACCTTCGCATTCTTACAAATACCAATGTTTCATTCCTTATCCATATCTTACACCCTTCTTCACCTTTTCAATTTTCAGCAAGAATCACCCAACTTCAAACACAATTATATCTTCCAATACAGACCTCCCAAGCACAAAATTATATTCCAAAATGAAGGGAATTTCGTGTAGATTCCAGAACTTCAAGAATCTCCCAAATCCGAGTTACGAGTAAAAAGTTATCATCCTTGCAATGGGACTGGTCCAGAATTCCCGTATGCAGAATTTTCCAAAAATCAGCATCAGACCCAAACATTAAAATGCACTTTTCTTCCTCTTCACAAACTTCCTGAAGACAAATCTTATATGCAAACTGTAGGGAATTTCTTGAGCTTTCCAAAAAGTCGAGAATCGCTTCCATCAGAAACACGAGTAAAAAGTTATGCCCCTTTTACTGACAGCTGCTCCATAATTGTAAAAATCAGAATTTGAGGTTGATGAACATAAGTTCCATCTCTCCCTCTCGCTTCCAAGATCTACCAACATCCTTTCTTTTCATCCAACTACGAAAATCACCCGAATTTAATCCAACTACACTCAAGACATACCATCTACCGAATTAATCCATCAACTATCACTTCCATTGGAATAATTCCTCATTCTCAATTAATTCACCATCCATAATCTACACACATCTCAAACTCGACTGATACGAATTCATGAGTCCATACTCTCGCCGGTTCCCAACAACATCACTTCAATAACGTTTGCACTCTTACAATCAACATCACCTCGAACCAACTTCTACATACTATCAACACGTCCGGGAGGCAAGCTTCTCCCCCACTTTTTCCAAACCAACTCCTGCAGACAACGACTATGAGCTAACAAACAAGTACCGACAGTGTTTCACACACATGTCGAGTACTAAGGGACAAACAACATTAGACAACATTGGCCGGACAGACCGACCTGCTCTGATACCAATTGTAACACCCCGTTTTCCCAACTTGAAAATTTCATTTAAAATAAATCAGAGTTTCAACCTTGACGGGATGTCGCACTTCGTTTACAATTTATAAATAGGATAATTTGCTATTTATTTCAAAACAGACTTTTCAATAACGTCAAAACCATCGCAGCGGAAATTCAACTTCATAATTAAATCTAAACATCATTAGGCACAAGGCCACATCAAAAACAACGTAGTTTAAAACTCCACTAAATGTGGTTCAACATCAGTTTGAAATTAAAATACATAGCACATGAATTCATCAAAAAGTTTCCCATCCCGTTACATATCAGAGCGACTCCTAATGACACGAGGAATCAACTCACTTCAGCGATTACTCCTGGTTATCTGCACGTTACCCACGTAGAGGCAACATTCAAACAGAAGGGGTGAGATTCACATTCAATAAACATAAGTACATAATTCATAAAGATGAATTTAACATTTCACATAACATCATCAAACAACACCATCAGATCTTATACATACATCACACATACACATCATAATCTCACCTCTCAATGCAACATCAAATACAATAACATCGACCGACTCAACAATGCAACATCACTGACTCAAGTATGCAACATGCATGTGGTACCAATTCATCGCAAAATATGTCATAATAGGACATGTCGGGCATACACCCCCATCGTAAATGTCATATAGACATGTCGGGCATACACCCCCATCACTTAATTCATAATGTCATAATAGACATGTCGGGCATACACCCCCATCACTTAATGCATATGTACTGGACTCGACAATGCAACATTTACAACAAATACAACGTCAACAACAACTTCATTATCATATACATCATCATCGTGTATTATCATCATCGTTTAACATCATCATCGTGTATTATCATCATCACAACAAAGCATCATCACAGCACATCGTTATCATCACACATCATTATCACAACACATCATTATCACAATACCTCATCATTTACGCATCTTACACTTCACTTTAAAACCATAACAAATTATACATAACATATTTCCATGTCAAACCAAGGATACTAGAAAGATATCACAATTATCAACAACTTTCATGTTTATACCAAAGACCAATTTAAAACAGAGACGTGTGAAAAAGACGCAAAAACATGAAACAGAGAATGCTGTCACCGTACAATTTCACTAAGACCTCCTTGGAGTATTTTAATCATAACTCAAAAACTAAAAGTCATTTTCACGTCAAACCAAAGCCACTGGAAAGCTAACAAAATTATCTAAAACCTTCATGTTTACACCCAAGGCCAATTCTGTACCGATCAATACCAGTTTTCGTTTCAAATTCGGAAAAGTTGTGCAGAAAGTCCATAAAAATTCACTGTGACCTACGTGCAGTAATTTGACCATAACTCAAGTTCTATAAATCGTTTTGACGTCAGACCAACGACATTAGAAAACTAACATCCATACCTACAACTTTTGTGTTTACACCTAAGACCAATTCTGTACCGATCAATACCAGTTTTTATTTCAAGATTCGGGGCAGAGATAAGAAAACTCAGGAAAAGCAACTTATATTATTCAAACTTCTCATTCATTCAAAATCATCACAATCAACAACAACAACTCAACATAATTCATACCCAATTCACAATATGACATTAACAACAACAATCATCACAAACCACAATTATAATGCACAACAACAGCATGTATCATGCCAATTTTATCATCAAAATCATCCAACAACTCATTCATCTGACACATGTTTATGAACATTCAAAACTTCATCAATTTATGCATAAGCATGGCACCAATCAGTAACAACACCATGGAATCACAACAAAATCAACATCTCAACATAGAAATCATCAATTTAACATTCCATCGTTAGTTTATCATAATCAAACAACCCTAATTCCCAAATTCACCAACATCAACATGTTAAATCAAAATTTAGGGATTATGAAACTTAGATTTATAGAAGCTAGTCCCACCCTTACCTTGTTATGAAGAAATCGCCCCCTTCAGCTTTTCCTCTTCCCAAGTTCTTCACCTTCTTCCTTGGCTCTGCTTCTCCTCTTTTCTCTTCTCTGTTTCACGTGAAAACACAACAAATGAAACCTCTTCACGCGTATACCTCTTTTTCTATTCCACTTCCCTCTTTCTTAATTTCCCATAATGCCCTTAATGCCATTTTAATTCTATTTAATCTATTAAATTATATTAATTCATTATAATTCAATAAAATAATAAAATTAAATTCTAGGCGTTACAGTACCCTTTACCCATCCTACCTTACATCCATACCTATCATCAAGAAAATGAGTTTGAGTGGCTGGGAAATCGGGGGCCGATTTGCTAAAATCGGGGCCCGATTATTGCCGTAAGTTCCATGGCCAACAAGCCACAAAATCGGTGGCCGAATCCAAGAAATCGGTGGCCGATTTCATCATTTACAGGATTCAATTTCCTGCTTTCTAGGCTAACCCATACACTCCCAACTTCATAACAGCATATGGCATAAATTCTTAAGACATAATGATAGGTAATAACATAGTTTGACATGGAATTAGTAAACAATTAGATTTAGGGCACAATTCCTAAATTCTATCTCAACTTGTAAAATTCTACTAGCTTACACAAAACGGGTTCTAAAACCCTGTGGAACTCACCTTAAGCTTCAGCTGATGCTTGCTAAGTTGTGGTTACCAAAACCCTTGCTTAAAACCACTACTTCCCTTGATTGTTCTTTGTTCCCTTTCTTGTTTCTTCCTCCTGTTCTTGCTTTCCCAACTAAGCTTGCATGCAAGTTTCTTACTAGAGTTTTGATTGAAGTTTGGATGGATGATGGTGAGTGAGATGGGGGCGTGAGAGATGAGTGAAATGAGGGAGGGAAAGCTGGTTATGGGAGAGTAGAAGAGAAGAATGAATAATAATGAAAATATCTTGCCACTCCTTTTCTTATAATCCCCCCTTTTTGAATTATTCACAATATTGCCATTGCCACTTATTACTAAATTGCCATGCTTGCTTCACAAGGTTCTAACACTAATAATCGATACATATGAGCGGGATACTACACTTACCACATAAATAACCCATTAACTGACAATTTACCAAATTGTCCTTTGCTTAAAACATTTCTGATACTTCGTCTCAATAAATATTCGAATCTTAGGCGGGATGTTACACCACCAAGTAATTTTGATCTGTTGTCTTTATTAAGCTATCATTCTGGTAGTAGACAACCCTTTCCCCAATGGAACACTATCCCCAGTAGAGTCGGATCCCGCTTCTTTAACGAACCCGGGTATCCCTTTGTCTCTTTTTATCCCCAGTCGGGTCATCTTTGCCGTCTTTGCATTCATACTTGCATTACGAGCATTCGCAGCATTACATGCATGCATTCATAGCATTTTCAATTCAAGAAAAATTTAGTGAAAAATGGTGTACTTTATATTTAAGTCTCTTCGACCCGTCAATTTCAAAATTTCACTTTTAATCTCCGTGGCGAAGAAACTTAAATAGGGGCATCTGTCATACCCCATTTTTTGACTCATATTTTTCTTTGTTCATTATCATATTATTATTCATCATTCCATTATAATTTTCAATTTTTCTCATTTTTATTTACCTTTTATCTTCATTTTTAGATTTCATTTATTAATATGTATCACCATCACCATTACTATCATTATTATTAATATTATCATTATCCTTATTAATACTATTGATATTGCCTTGTAATATTATCATTATTATCTTCTTTTTTTATATATAAATGTTTTATTATTATTATTTATTATTATCATTATTTTTAAATTACTAATATTATTATCTTTTCATCATTTATTATTATTATCCTTATTACTATTATCATTACTATTTTTATTTCCTTTATCACTTTCATTGTTGCCATTATTATTATCATTATTGTTTATTTATTTATTTATTTATTTCATTTTAAAGAAAATACAAAAAAAGAAAAAAGGGAGTTCGCAGAGCAAAGTTACCTTCGCACTGCAAACTCTGCGAATTTTCTGCAGATTTTTATTTCTGTGATTTATCTTGCTTTTGTTTTCATTTTAGTTATTGTTATTACTCTCTATCATTATTATTATCATTGTTATCATCAATTGTGGCTGATTGGATGCACAAAGCAAGAATTAATCATGTGACATTAAAGGTTAAGGTAAGAAGGATTTTCTTCCAACCTAGCATGTGTTCAAGCAAGTGGGCTGCCCATGGTCAGCTCTCATCCCTCCCAATTGACCTGTCTCTAACCCTGAGCTTGCGAGCCAGCTACTTGTTCTCTTTCCTTCCTCCTTTCTCCCCCAAAACCAGTCAAACATAGGTGGTTTTACTTGCAAAAAAGCTGTTTGTGTTGCCCTGTTTTCAGCTGTTTTTCTCCTTCCTCACACCAGCCCACATGCTCCCTTTTGTTTTCCCCCAACCTCTGTACATGGCAGTACACGTTTTCCTTGCTTGACCTCTCAAGATTGCAAGGATTGATCCCAAGAACAACCCAATTGCAAGCTGCCCTATTTTTCAGATTTTTTCTCATCATTGCTATCCAAGATCAGCTGTATTAATGGCTGGATTTGGCCAATCCCTTGACCAAGGTTGCAAGGCAGTGTCCCCTGTTCACTTTTGCATTAAATGCAAAGCAAGATAGCCTGATTTTAGCACACAAATCAGCTGAACTCTATAGATATTCCATCATTGCAATTGATCCTCATTTTGCCTATTTAAAGGAATGCAATGCATGAACAAACACACAATTAACTAACAACTGAATACACTTACTTACACTTGAAAAACCATTACATTGCAGCATTGTGAGAGTAGAGAAAACAGTTCAAAAACCAATTGGAACATTTGAGCTATTTGTTATCCATAACCTCTAACATTCCAACCTTGCAAAAACAATCAACCAAGCCACTTCCTATCTCTTGCACAAGCATTGCTAGGAGTTCTGTAAGTGTTCCAAAGTCTCTATCTTACATTTTTGTTTGCTGTTTGCATCATTTACATTGTTTAATTTCATTTTTGCACAAAAAACCCCTTTTGAAATTTCAAAAGGAATCTCAAAGTTACAAAGCACTAAAACTGAGTTGTTGTACTCCTTTTCTTCCAAATTTGCAAAGCTTTTTAACCCCCTTTAGGTTCTGAAGCTTGCTCAGGAGCAGCTTCTGAACTTATGTTCAGAAGCAGCTTCTGAGTTCATTTTTTCGCATAGTTCGCAGAGCAAAGTCATGGTCGCTCAGCGACCATGACAGAACCTGGGTTCGCAGAGCCAAGTTCTGGTTGCTCTGCGAAGACTGAAGAACTCAGAACATGAATCAGGCTTCCAAAAGGCCAAATTTTTGAGGTTCTAACTGATGATTCAGAACCTAAGAGGGTTAAAAATCATTTTTACTCAAACCATATCAAGAATTTTGCATGATATTGGAAATTTCACAAGTTTGTGCTATTAATTTTGAGTAACTTGCGGGACAAGTTATGTTCTTAAACTTTCAAAAATTACCTTGAGCAATAAGCTAAGTTCATTTTTTTCCAAAGCCAAACTTGAACAATAACTTTGTTCATGATTTTCAATCAAAACATGAACTCGAGCCGAACTTGCTCACTTTTTAAAACCAAACTCAAAATTTAGCCGAACTTGTGCATTTTCCAAACTTATGCATATTTTCATCTTTCAAACTTGAATAAACACTTGTTCTTGAGTTCCAATAACTTAAGCAACACGCTATGTTCATGATTTTCAATAAACTCGAACAACAAATTTGTTCGTGATTTTTTTTACAACTTTCCTTTAAGTTTCTAACCAAGTGTTTTGTCCCTTTGAGATTTCTTTGAGTTTCAACGAAGCAAGAACTTGAATGAAAAAGAAATGGTTTGACGTATGTCTCTCCTAACCCCGATTGCACGAATGCGTGACGTATGTCTCGTTGTTCGGGCAATCGTCATTCCATTTTCGACGCGTCCAACGCGCTTAACCTTTCTTTGGTCCCCGTGACCATTTTAAAACTTTTCTTGGCCCTCGTGGTCAATTCGAACTTTTCGCGCCTTTGCGCGTTTTTAAACTTTTACGCCTTGTGCGAATACCATCGCCTTAGTGTGCGTCCGTCTTTTTATCATTTAAACCGTTTTACGCCTTTGTGCGTTTTCAAACCTTTCTTCACGCCCGAGTGCGAATCCGTCTTTTTTATCAAACCCTTCTTACCTTTTTTAAGCTACCCTCATAACGGTAGTAGGTAAGAGGCTTTTTTATCGGTCTTTATTAACCTATCAACATAACGATAGTAGACCACATTGTTTTGTATTTTAAAGCAAAACTTTTTCGCTCGGGCGCGATCAAATCTTTTTAATTAAAACGAACCAAGATACAAATTTTTTCTACCAAAGAACTACGTACGCTTTGTGTAGCACCCTAATTTTGTCCTAAGCATTTTAAAATAAAAATCAAAAAAATCAAAGAGGGAGGAAAAAGTCAAAAGTCAACAGAAAAGTCAACATTTCAAAAATGATGACTTCGCACTGCGAAGCTCCCTTCGCACTGCGAAGTCTGCGATTTTTCTGCAGATTTTTGGTTGCTTTGATTTAATTCCAGAATTTGTTGCATATCATTTCCATATTTATTTTAAGTAGCATTCATGGCTAATTGGGCCAAGCAAAACCAGAATTGAAGGACTTGCCATTAATGCCAAGGTTGGAAGCTTTTTCTTCCAACCTAGCATGTGACAAGCAAGTGGGCTTGCCCTTGGGCAGCTCTAGTCCCTCCCATGTGACCTGTTAACCACCACAAGGTTGCCAGCCACCTGCTTGAGGACTTTCCTCCTGCTTGCTCCCCCAAAACCAGTCAAACTAGCTGGATTTTCTCACTTGAAAAGCCATGAGTGCCTACCCTATTTTTGCAGCAGCTTTTCACCCCTCACACCAGCCATAAGTAGCCTTTTTCATCCCTCAATCTCTGCACATTACAGTGCACGTTTTTATTGATCAACCATTGAGATTGCAAGGATTGATCCCCAAGCATTAGCCAATTGCAATTCAGCTTTGTTCTTCATCATTACCTTCTAGAATTGGTTGAATTTGTGGCTGAAATCAGGCTGAGTCTTGCCCCTTCGTGAACAAAAGCTTAATAAGTCTCCCAAGCGCGAGCATACAAGCTATACGCTTAATAAGTCTCCCCAAGCGCGAGCATACAAGCTACGTTTTAATCGCAAGAATTCGGTTAAAACATCGTCCAATTAAAATTAACCAACATATGTACGTTTTTCTACCAAAGAACTACGTACGCTTTGAATTCTCCGACTACCGGGAGATACGTAGGAGCAAGATCGACATCTTGTCAAGCGCAATAATAAAAACTTTTTCTTTCTTTTCTTTCGTTTGTTTTTATCTCTTTCCCCCCCTTTATTATATTTTTTGACATAAATGAACATGCACGCAAAGTATTTAAAAACAATTCAAGCTTTAACCAAATAGAAGGTTCCCGTTGAGTACAACGGATGTGAGGGGTGATAATACCTTCCCCTTGCGTAACCGACTCCCGAACCCGACAATGGTTGCGATGACCATCCTTTCCTCATCGTCAAAGGGTTTTATTATTGTTTCCCTTTAAAACAAAAAAAAAACTTAAGGGTTTATCAACGTTCCCTTTACACAAAAAACTTTGGTGGCGGCTTCACAAAGGCCCTCCGAGCGTTTACGAACGACCTCGGAGGATTTGCGCGTCTTTTTCCCAAGGAAAAAAACGAGGTGCGCACAGCTGGCGACTTCACTGGGGAACCTTTTCCCACTAGCGAGTCAAGCCTAACCTATTTGGCTTTTAAAGCCAATTATTTTTATTTTCTTTGCGCGCCATGCTTTTATTTTATTCATACATGTCATATCTATGCTTTATGTTTATATTTGCTTTATTTTGCTTTATATTCATATCATATATATATCAAATGCGGGGGTTACTTGAGTGATGTTACTCCACATTGTTCGGGTTAATGCCGGACGTGTGAGGCTCTCTACCCGAGCTTGAGAAAAAAACTAAGTTAGAAGGAGGTTGTGTGCGGAAGCCCGCGTTGACGTATGTCCGTGAGGTAGGATGTCCAACCCCGCTTAGATGAGATTTTCACGTGGAATTAATTGAAGTCATGTCGACGTATGTCCATAGACAACCCTAATTCCATGTGAGGTCTATGATTCTAAGGACCTCTTCTTAGGAAATTTCATCCTTTTAGAGCCTACATGTGAGGATGGGGGAAAGTTCCGAACCTTCATCTACCAAACCCTTGCATATCATTACATTTGCATTCATAAAACTTTTTGCATAAACAAAAAAAGAGGGGCATATTTTTGCATTCTCATTGCATTCATACATGCATTTTCATTTCAAAGAAAAACCCTCACATCATTCCCTCACCAAACACCAAAAAAAGAAGTACCCGACCCGGTGTACCGTGGCGTTTCTGATGAGATCCAAGCAGCCGGAAGGCCATCGAAATTTCGGAAATCATTTCTTTGTCTAAGTAATTTATCTTGTTTTTCAAAAAAAAAAAAACAATCATTTTGCTCTTCCCAAGGCAAATGATTAATTTTTATGGGACCCCCATATTTCAAATCATTTTCGTCATTAATAAGGTTGCAGTTTATGTTCAAAAGAGTTCGTTTTTCTTTCGTTCTCAAATAAATTTTCATAAACCCTACAAAAAAAATCATCATCATACACCAAAAAATAACACTGCTACGATCCCTTTTGACTTCAATCTCCAAATTAACCAAACGGAAGATGATAATAAGGACGATTTTGAACCTCCTGAAGGATTGTCCAGACTTGGGGATCAAGAGGATAGGGTAATACAACCTCACCAAGAGAACCCTCAAAAGAATGGCACTACAATTTTCCCTCTGCGGGGGCACACTCTACAAGAGAAATCATGGTCTCACTCAGACGTGTGGATAAATGTGAAGCAGTCATGCTCACCAAAGAAATCCATGAGGAGTCCTTCCAAACCCATGCCATTGGACATGCAAAAAGTACATAAGTGAATACCCTAAGGGCGGGTTGTTATTGGCTAACTATGGAGACCGACTGCTTTCCCCATGCCAAGACATGTCACGAGTGACAAATTTATGCCAACAAGGGGCACACACCACAAACACCTCTGAATGTCATGACATCACCCTAACCTTTCTCTATGTGGGGCATAAACATGTTTGGAATGATTGAGCCAAAGGCTTCAAAAAGGGCACCAGTTCATACTAGTTGCCATCAACTGTTTCACCAAATGGGCCGAAGCAGCTTCCTATGCAAACATGACCAAACAAGTGGTCGCCCAATTCATCAAAAAAGAAACCATTTGCCGTTACGGCACTCCCCACAATTTCCCACAAAAAGCCAAGCCGTTACTGCACTCCCCACAATTTCCCACAAAAAGCCAAGCCGTTACGGCACTCCCCACAATTTCCCACAAAAAGCCAAGCCGTTACGGCACTCCCCACAATTTCCCACAAAAAGCCAAGCCGTTACGGCACTCCCCACAAATTCCCACAAAAAGCCAAGTCGTCATTGGCATTCCTCACATCACCCATTTCCAAAAAAATAAAAAGCCCAATTTTTATTGGCATCCCCAAACAAACAAAGCCCAATTTTTATTGGCATCCCCAAACACAAAAAGCCAAGTCGTCACTGGCATTCCTCACATCTCCAACAAAAGACCAATTTTTATTGACACACACAATTTCCAAACAAAAGCCCGACCTTGCTCGGAAGCCAAACAAAAGCCCGACCTCGCTCGGCATCCAAAAAACAAAAGCCCGACCTCGCTCGGCATCCAAAAAACAAAGTCCGACCTCGCTCGGCAATCTTTATCACAATTGAAGCCCAATTTCCATTGGCATCCAAACACAAACAAGGTTCGACCAACTGAACCTCATAAAAGAGAAACACCTCACAGCATTGTGGCATGGACAGCTCGACAAGAAAGTTCATTCTCGAGAATTTAGAGAAGGAGACTTAATGCTCGGAAAAAGGTATTACCCATCCACAAAGATCCCCCTATCAATAAACTCCGGCGCAGTCAAAAAAAAAATATATATGCCAAGAAGAGAAAAGAGCTCGCTAAATCGAAAACCCGAAAAGGGGCGGTTTAGGCAATAGAGAGCGTCCTGGTAGATCGAAAACCTGAAAAGGCGGTCTAGGCAAAAATTAAGGACATCAAAAAAGGAAATATACCCCAGTGGACTGAATGTTGGAGTAAGCCCTAATAGCCAATCTACTTTGATTGGATTTGGCTTTGTATCATGACTTTGATATATATATTTATGAATATATATAAGGCATTTATTTATTCTTTTGTTTAGTTTCAAAATAATAAATTCCCTAGAATAATTGGTCTGTTTAATGGAGCATTAAGTGTGACTTAATTGTGAGACTCATTAAACGAAAGGAAATTATTCTTAAAGTATCCGTAGTCAAGCTTTATTGTGAAATGGGATAACATTAAAGCATAGAGACTATTATGTGGGTAGACTGATGATCACATCTCATAGATCATAGATAAAGAGTTATCAAGTCTTCACATGGGTATAAATATTAGGAGTAATATTTATACTGGATTGACCCGCCATGAGAATACTACATAGTAAAAGTTATGAAAAGTGTCATAAGATATTCTCATAGTGATAGTGGTGTATTTCACCCTTTGACCTGAAACCACTATGTACCCTAGATGTAGGAGTCGAGTGCTTTATCACCATTCAAACGTTGTCTGTAATAGGATGACTATAAAGTTGGTTGATGGGTACTCCATGAATCATGCTAAGGGACATGAGTGACCTAGATGGAATTTGCCCCTCCTACATAACAGGAGAAATGTCTATGGGCCCAATATTGAACTAGACAAGGATGACACGGTCTATGCCTTGTGTTCAATATAGACATGAGGGCAAAGGGGTAATTATACACATGATCATTATCACGGAAAGGTTTCGTCAGATCACATGACATTCTCGTCACTTGGGTAGCAGTGATGTGTTGCTAGATACCACTCACTGTTTATAATATTAAATAGGTGATTTAATATTATTGCCAACGTTACGGGAACCTATAGGGGTCACACACAAAGGACAGATAGATGAGAGAAATAAATAAGTAATACTTATTTATAAAATAATAAGTAGGACTTATTAGTAATTAAATAATTAGTATGACTTATTATTTAATTTATGAAATAGAGAAACGCGGTCCATCGTAAGGTACGGTGTGTTTAAGTGAAATATGGTGCACCGTAAGGTACGGTGTATTTAAGTGCTTGACTTGTTGACCACACAAGTGGTTCTATAAATAGAACCCTTGTGTTGAAGCATTACAGACTTTTTGTTGAACACTTAACCTAATTCACAAAAGTTGTGAAACCCTAGCCGCCGCTCTCTAAACCCTGTTCTCTCTGAATCTCCGTTGGAATTGGCTAGCACCGGTCATCAGAGAAGTTCTGTTCGTGTGGACTGAATAGAGGCATCGCTACGTTGCTTTGCTCGTGATCAGAAACAATTCTGCTACAAAGGTTTTGTGCTTCAAGAGGTAAACACATGAATCCTTAAACTGTTTAAGTATATGTGTTTGATTTGTGATTAATGATTTAATCAAGATCCGTTTCAACGGGATTTGTTCCGCTAAGAGGATTAATTTTTTGAAAAACCCCTCTTTAAATCCCTTCAGTGGTATCAGAGCTTCGGTTCTGATTAAATTATTAAATCCGAATCTGCCATGATGCATATGAATGTTTTTATGACGATATGATCGTGTTTATATTCATTTGTTTGATTTAATAAATAAGTTAATCTTGTTTTGAAACGTTGAATCCAAATGTCTATTACGTTTTCGAGTGTACTGTTTTCATAAGTGAATTTATGATTTGCAATGTGAGAAGCGGTCGTACTCGTCAATTTTGAAAAGGTTTCAAAAACAAAATAGGCATTTGATTTAATTGGGTTTAATATCTCTTTCATTGGATGCGATTTACATTTGCCTAGCACTACGATTTGCTAAATGTATTTGATTGAATTTGATTCTATTGAATACGTGGATTGATCACTTGCTTGAGTTTGTCTTGTAAAGAGTTACAAAACACACCTAATAGGAAGGCATACTAGGAAGGCATCAAATCCGGCAATTGTGATCACATGAATTTCGGTTGTGAATTCAAAATGGTTTTGAGTTTCTTATGGAAGGATAACTATCTCCTGATGAAGAAAATGAATTAATTTGGAATGCAAATCCGTTAATAATTATAATAATATTAAGTGTTAATATTTCATTATTTAAATAATAATAATTAATTAAAATTGATTGATCAATATCATATATGTGATATATGATTCTGATACGACATCAATATATGTGATATATTGATTGTATCATTCGTTTAATAGGTTTTAAATGATTGATTGTGAATTTGTAGACAATTCGTGAGATTGAGCTTCGGTATCCGATTCTACATCTGGTGAAGCATCAAAGATCCGGTTGTCCATACTGAGCAAACAATTGTTAAAACTATTGATGTTTGATCGTCGTATTAGATTATCTAACTATACAAGAGTTGTATTATTATGGTTGTATCATTTGTCAATTGTTTTCAAAAGATTGTTGTGAATTTGAACAATTCGTGAGATTGAGCTTCGATATCCGAATCTGGTGAGGCATCAAAGATCCGATTGTTCATGCTAAACAAACAATCCTTGAAACTATTGATGTAGTATGATTTGCGTAGTGTGATCGATCATAACGTTTAATTAATTAATTCAATTGGAGAAAGGTAGATTTAAAAGATCATGATTTTGAAAGAGTTTCAATATCAGGTATGATCTTTTGAATTCGGTAATTAAAGATTTTCATATCTTTAGTTTAATTCATTTCCAATTTAAAAGGATCGTGATTTTGAAAAGTTTCAATATCAGATATGATCTTTTGAATTTGGTAGTAAAATATTTGCATAATTTTAGCACCATAATTTGTTTTGGAAACAGATTGATTGCCTAAATAAAGCAGAGTTAATTATAATAATTATTGAGTGTCAATATTACTATAATTAAATAAATAAAAATTCTACCTTTTTGGATTGTTTTTCAAAAGTTGTTTGAAATGGTAGTAAACGATCCTTATTTGATAGTAAATTTAAAATGTCATGATTTGAAATAGTTTCAATGTCATGTATGATTTTGAATTTATTTAAAAGATTTGCATGATTTAACATAATTTGTTTCTAATTTAAAAGAATCATGATATTGAAAGAGTTTCAATATCGGATATGATCTTTTAGATTTGGTCATAATATTTGCATATTTTATTTTTATTTATGACCTTATTGACTCTAAAACTGTTTAATGATAATAATAAATAGTTATTATTATTTATCATTAAATTTAAGGTATATGGTTATGACCTTAGTTTATTTTGGCGTTTATTGAAATACGGCCTGCGTGTCGTGATTTATTTTATTTAAATACGGCCTGCGTGTCGTGATTTATTTTATTTAAATACGACCTGCGTGTCGTTTCATTAATTATTTTATTTAAGTGTTAAATAATGTAATTGCTCGAGTTGAAGAGAAGACGACGCCAAAAGATGATTCCAATGGAGAAACTTTTGAAGCTTGCTCGGGGTCAAAGAATTGTAATAAAGTAGTTTATTTAATTCTTACGCGTTAGGAGGTCATAACCGTACTACCAAATTTATTTTATGTATGTGATGCATGAAATGTATGTTTAGTTAGCGCATGTATGATGTATATGCTTAACGCGTTTTAGATGTATGTTAGCATGTATGTTTTAAATGTTTTATATACTTGCTATATATGAGCATGAATGTCATGCATATCAAGACACGCGTATATAGATACACATGTCGGTGAGATCAAACTAATTAAAATCCTTCAAATAGAATATTAAGTTAAATGCTTTCCAAAGGATAACACCCTTCAAGACTAGTCTCGAATAGTGTGGGTTCGCCCTAGCGAAGTGCACTTTCTATACTAGTAAGTTGCGGTGAGGTAATTCCATTTACCCGACTGTTATTCTTTGGGTCTAACTTAACTAAATTATTTTAATAAGATTAAAATATATTTAGAAGCAATGTTTGGGAACATCTATATGATAGATTAGAGTAAGGAGTTACTCACCCAAATGATTTGAAAGTTGTATGAGATACAATTGGAAGGAGTTCCTACCTAAATAGCTAAGTTTTGGGGGATCAGCCCTCGCTGACTCAAAACGAAGTGAAATATGGATTTCAACCCACTAGAAAATCTTCCAATGAGATTTTCCGAATCAAATGTCGAAGGTCATTTGTTTTGAGTAAAATAGTGGGAGCATATTTAATTAAAGACCTAATTAAATATGTTTTAAATCATGATACAATTATTTTATTTATTATCTGTATTTAGAATTTCTTTGGCATATGCATTTTATTATACTGTTAAATGTTCTTATAAAGAACAAAATCTTCAGAAAGGAGTTTCTGAATTGGTACAAGAATTGAGAATTGTTCTCAAGTACAAGAAAAACTGTTAATGTTTTGAAAAGAGTCAAAATATAAGAAAGAGGTAAGACTTCTTCTTTGCCCATATGGTTATATAAGGTTAAATTTCTACTTCTACATCATAAGTATATGATACTTGATGATTGATCTCATATTTGTTGAAATATAGAGTTTTTAAGGAAATAAGACATTAACTATAAGTGAAGTCCACCTATGTCTAGAATGGAACAAATTGTTTCATTGACATAGGAGCTAATGCTTGGACTTAAATTTAACTTGATATGGAACCAAATAATTGTTATTAAATTCCATAAAATAGAAGCATTAAATCATATATCTTGTATCGACAAGAGAATGATTGTGTACTTGAATAAAAGACAAACGTTGTCCTATTATCCAAATAATGTTTGCTATACAAGTGTGCTAATCAAGTAATGGATTTGAGTTCCATGATCTTGATAAGCTGGTCTATAACATATGAGGAAAGGATCAAATGAGATTTGGACCTTTTGTATATCATCAGCATTATTGTTGCAAAGAAGTGTGATTCACAATTTCAGATTCCATGAATATGGAATATTGGACTCATTTGATATCTTATCATTTGAAGGATATGAGTTCCGCCTTTAAAATATTTCAGTGTTAGAGAACATCTGATTTATTCGAATCAATATACATATGATGTATATGGATCACCAAACACATTTGCTAGAGATATTTATTTCTCTTACTTCATTAGATATGTGTTTGACACGAGTTAGAAATCTTTGAATTGATTCAAAGAGTTCAACGATGGAGTAAAGGAATAATTTTGAAAAGTATAAAGATCATATGAGTATGTCATGATGGTTAATACTTAATTAAGGAGTAAATTGATAATTTATATCGCTTCATGTGTGACATGACTCGATCTAAAATAGTTCGATTATAACTCCATGACTCTTGAAATTGATTAAATTACAGTTATTCTTTCCCCACTATAAGTTCCAATTGAGGTAATTATAAAGACACCATATTAGATATGAAGGTAAGAGTACCTAGTCTGACTTTATGATAATTTGGGGTTATAAAGTTTATTAGATAAACTATATTCCAAATTAGACAAATGTATATTTGTGGAGGTACCCTAAGGAAAAATAAGGGATACTAATTGTACATCACTTCATATGACAAAAGTCGTTTGTCTCTGGATCTGGAGTATTCCTCTTGAAGTAGTGTGTCTCTGCAAGAGCCAGTGGGAGTGATGTAGAACTTGAATTAAGTCAAGTACCACAAAATACATGTTTTTCTAAGAATGGAACATGAACTGATTCAACAAAGGGTTGTTGTTAAATCACTAGTTCAAGTAGCACAAGATCTAGATGAGTCTGATATGACATATCACTAGGATGAGAAACATGATTTTGTCATGACTCAAAAAGGTGATACGACACTCATGGAAGATGAACCCATACTTGCTAGAAGGTCTTAAATGACCTGAATACGGAGAAGTGGCTAGATGCCATGGGATCTTATAGAGAATCTATGTACACAAACCATATATGGATATTGGTTATATCATCCAATGAGTACGACTCATAAGATGAATGTGAGTTTTCTTATATAAAACTGACATGGATGATATTAAGAATACCTTTAAGATGTGATTGATTGTAGAAGGCTTCATGCAACTCATGATGCAAATCATGACGAAGTCATTACATCATCGCAATGCTTATATCTAGCGATCCCGCTTGTCATTTTTGTATAATACGTGTTCTGAAAGATGGATAACGAGGTTGTATTCCTTACTTGGAATAACCTTATATATGTATTTGACATATGTGGGATTTTGTTAATCCAAAGGATACTAGAAAGGTACATGTATTACAAAATTCATTTATGAATTAGAACAAGCTTCTGGAAGTTGAATTGTTTATTTTATTAATAGAGTTTTATGAAAACTTAGATTAATAAAAGAACAAATTTAAATCTTGTGCACACAAGAAGATTAGTGGGAGCATTGATATTAGTTTGGTGGAGTATGTGGATGACATACTAGTCACCAAAACAATTTATCTACACATGTGAGACATGGTTAGAAAATTATTTCTAATTTGTACCAAAATTGATTCTAGTGTTCGACACTAGAATACCTTCAAGAATATCCTTGGATGTCTTAAAGGACTTAGGATTGTTTCTTGAACACAGATGAAAAGGAACATCGTAAAGGAGTTACAATGATGACAACTTTCATATCTGTGTACAGTATATCCAGATCGCAATCTGGAATAAATGTTATGCTTAGATATCAACTATAAAATTTGTAAAAGTACAAGCTTCAGATAGTTGTTGTTTCTATTGCAGATGTCAAATATATGATTTGGATTGTTTAGCTCATAACTGAGCGAAAACATGTGTTTCTTGCGTTGCGGATTCCATTGATCTCGCTAAGGTGAAATTGGTTTAATCTTGCGAGCAACGAAACTAGATCTCACCAATGATTCAAATGTATATGTTGACACTTCAATTTCCTTTTGATAGAAGATCAAAAGTGGAAATTGAAAGAAGTATAACCAACCAACATAGGAAAAGTTCCTTATCTGCTAGAATAGTATCTTGCCCAGAGTGTGCTTGATGCTAACAATTGACCAATAGATATTGAGATAATATTTGATTGGCTTTTAGTGCTAGTGGGAGATTGTTGGAGTAAGCCCTAATAGCCAATCTACTTTGATTGGATTTGGCTTTGTATCATGACTTTGATATATATTTATGAATATATATAAGGCATTTATTTATTCTTTTGTTTAGTTTCAAAATAATAAATTCCCTAGAATAATTGGTCTGTTTAATGGAGCATTAAGTGTGACTTAATTGTGAGACTCATTAAACGAAAGGAAATTATTCTTAAAGTATCCGTAGTCAAGCTTTATTGTGAAATGGGATAACATTAAAGCATAGAGACTATTATGTGGGTAGACTGATGATCACATCTCATAGATCATAGATAAAGAGTTATCAAGTCTTCACATGGGTATAAATATTAGGAGTAATATTTATACTGGATTGACCCGCCATGAGAATACTACATAGTAAAAGTTATGAAAAGTGTCATAAGATATTCTCATAGTGATAGTGGTGTATTTCACCCTTTGACCTGAAACCACTATGTACCCTAGATGTAGGAGTCGAGTGCTTTATCACCATTCAAACGTTGTCTGTAATAGGATGACTATAAAGTTGGTTGATGGGTACTCCATGAATCATGCTAAGGGACATGAGTGACCTAGATGGAATTTGCCCCTCCTACATAACAGGAGAAATGTCTATGGGCCCAATATTGAACTAGACAAGGATGACACGGTCTATGCCTTGTGTTCAATATAGACATGAGGGCAAAGGGGTAATTATACACATGATCATTATCACGGAAAGGTTTCGTCAGATCACATGACATTCTCGTCACTTGGGTAGCAGTGATGTGTTGCTAGATACCACTCACTGTTTATAATATTAAATAGGTGATTTAATATTATTGCCAACGTTACGGGAACCTATAGGGGTCACACACAAAGGACAGATAGATGAGAGAAATAAATAAGTAATACTTATTTATAAAATAATAAGTAGGACTTATTAGTAATTAAATAATTAGTATGACTTATTATTTAATTTATGAAATAGAGAAACGCGGTCCATCGTAAGGTACGGTGTGTTTAAGTGAAATATGGTGCACCGTAAGGTACGGTGTATTTAAGTGCTTGACTTGTTGACCACACAAGTGGTTCTATAAATAGAACCCTTGTGTTGAAGCATTACAGACTTTTTGTTGAACACTTAACCTAATTCACAAAAGTTGTGAAACCCTAGCCGCCGCTCTCTAAACCCTGTTCTCTCTGAATCTCCGTTGGAATTGGCTAGCACCGGTCATCGGAGAAGTTCTGTTCGTGTGGACTGAATAGAGGCATCGCTACGTTGCTTTGCTCGTGATCAGAAACAATTCTGCTACAAAGGTTTTGTGCTTCAAGAGGTAAACACATGAATCCTTAAACTGTTTAAGTATATGTGTTTGATTTGTGATTAATGATTTAATCAAGATCCGTTTCAACGGGATTTGTTCCGCTAAGAGGATTAATTTTTTGAAAAACCCCTCTTTAAATCCCTTCACTGAAAACTCGAAGGAGCGGTCCAGGTAAAAATTAGGGGTTTCAAAAAAAAAAAAAGAGAAAAAGGCAAAAGACTGCGGCACGTGAGGTCCGGACAGAATTCAAGAGGGAAAGAATCAACCTCATTATCATCTTTCAAAAACAAATTATTTCGAAGTCATAGGGAAAGTAGCACGTGAAACCCAAGCAAATTTCCATTTGTCTTTTTGTTTCTTCTTTTCTCCCTATCTCAGTAATCACCTCTTATAGGGATTACATTTTCACGAATAGTTACCCATACAAGGGACTAAGTTTCGTTGAATCAAAATCATCTTTAAATCTTTTCATTGTTATGCGTCCTTACTTGCTCATAAAATGTGTTTTTATTCATGATAAATAATGCATTGAAATATGGGAATAACATAAAAAAAACAAAAAAATGTGTGTTTTTTTACTTGGACGTTAAATGTCGAAAGAATTTCGTTGGTCCCCGGTATTGCATCAGTGGACTCAAAACTTGGAGCTTTGCATCAGTCATTTTAAGACTCATGCTCTTCAGCAGAAACAAGTGCGTAGCTCACGACGCGTAAAACGCAAAGATCCCGGGTGTCGGAGGAAACAAATTTCCCAAATAAAGCTCACCCCCCATACATCTTTTTCATCCACTAAGGCCGGATATCGATCATGTTTCCAAATTGATCCTTATATCCCCAGTGATGTCACAACCAAAGCCCAATTTTCATTGGCAAACCAAAAGTCCAATATTCATTGGCAAAGCAAAGAACTACGTAAGCTTTGAATTCTCCATCCCACCAGGAGATACGTAGGAGCAAGATCATCATCTTGTCAAGCACAACAAACCAAAGCCCAATATTCATTGGCCCACAATAAAACAATTTTCATTGGCGTTCTCCAGTGGAGTCTCATCAAGCTTTTTAGTCGTACAAACGGAACAAAATTCCCCAGTAAACACCCAAAACATCCAAACATCAAGGCTGGATATCGATCATGCTTCCAAAATGATCCTTATATCCCCATAAGCCAAACCTCATTGATATTCCCCAGGGAGTCTCAACCCCAAACAGAAGTCCAATCATTATTGGCAAACCCACACAAATCTTCGGGCTAGGCCCGAACTACACCGGTTTTGATCCCATTTGGGTATGTAGGCAAAAGACATTGTCCTTCCAAACCAACCAACCAACAAAACAAAAAAAGAAAGCCCAATCATCATTGGCACAACCACAACCAAGACCGACTTTGCTCGGCACCCAACCAACCAACAAAACAAAAAAAGAAAGCCCAATCATCATTGGCACAACCACAACCAAGACCGACTTTGCTCGGCACCCAACCAGTATCCCTCATATCATGCATAGCATAATTCATGCATCATGTCATTTTCATGCATGCATATCCAAGTCATTCATACACATGCATTTCATTTCATAAATCATGCATCCTCAACAAGGATTCTCCAGTGAGAATCACATATTCACCAACATCCATCAATAGTCAAGTAAGCGTTCCCCGGCGAACCTCCTTCACTAACTGTCCCCAATTCCCCAGACAGAATTTTTGTTTGAATCCATCTCATATCATATTGCATTGCATATCACTGCATATCATACTGCATAACATGCGTCATACAATCATGTTTTCCAGTTCAACCAGGGGCACCTATTTAGGGTAAGACCATAGCTCGTTAGGAATCGACCTTCAGTGAAAGTGCCTGAATGAGATTACCTAGCTTAGGTATCGACCTCTAGTGAAAGTGCCTAGACAAGATCACCTCCCCCAGTGTATCGACCTTCAGTGTTAGCGGCTGAATAAGATCACAGCTCGTTAGGAATCGACCTTCAGTGAAAGTGCCTGAATGAGATTACCTAGCTTAGGTATCGACCTCTAGTGAAAGTGCCTAGACAAGATCACCTCCCCCAGTGTATCGACCTTCAGTGTTAGCGGCTGAATAAGATCACAGCTCGTTAGGAATCGACCTTCAGTGAAAGTGCCTGAATAAGATTACCTAGCTTAGGTATCGACCTCTAGTGAAAGTGCCTAGACAAGATCACCTCCCCCAGTGTATCGACCTTCAGTGTTAGCGGCTGAATAAGATCACAGCTCGTTAGGAATCAACCTTCAGTGAAAGTGCCTGAATGAGATTACCTAGCTTAGGTATCGACCTCTAGTGAAAGTGCCTAGACAAGATCACCTCCCCCAGTGTATCGACCTTCAGTGTTAGCAGCTGAATAAGATCACAGCTCGTTAGGAATCAACCTTCAGTGAAAGTGCCTGAATGAGATTACCTAGCTTAGTTATCGACCTCTAGTGAAAGTGCCTAGACAAGATCACCTCCCCCAGTGTATCGACCTTCAGTGTTAGCGGCTGAATAAGATCACTTCCCCTTTAGGAATCTACCTCTAGTGAAAGTGCCTAGATAAGATTACCTTCACCCCCCAGTGGGTCTACCTCCAGTGTTAGCGGCTGGATACGATCAACTTTCCCAACCATTGCATTTGCATTCCGTGAAGGACAAAATTTGGGTCCTTCTTTTTACTTAATTGATCTTCGCAAAGAGTTCATGAGATGCCCTCGGCACTCACGCACTCTATGCGAAGACACAATTAAGTAGGGGCAGCTGTAGCACCCTAATTTTGTCCTAAGCATTTTAAAATAAAAATCAAAAAAATCAAAGAGGGAGGAAAAAGTCAAAAGTCAACAAAAGTCAACAGAAAAGTCAACATTTCAAAAATGATGACTTCGCACTGCGAAGCTCCCTTCGCACTGCGAAGTCTGCGATTTTTCTGCAGATTTTTGGTTGCTTTGATTTAATTCCAGAATTTGTTGCATATCATTTCCATATTTATTTTAAGTAGCATTCATGGCTAATTGGGCCAAGCAAAACTAGAATTGAAGGACTTGCCATTAATGCCAAGGTTGGAAGCTTTTTCTTCCAACCTAGCATGTGACAAGCAAGTGGGCTTGCCCTTGGGCAGCTCTAGTCCCTCCCATGTGACCTGTTAACCACCACAAGGTTGCCAGCCACCTGCTTGAGGACTTTCCTCCTGCTTGCTCCCCCAAAACCAGTCAAACTAGCTGGATTTTCTCACTTGAAAAGCCATGAGTGCCTACCCTGTTTTTGCAGTAGCTTTTCACCCCTCACACCAGCCATAAGTAGCCTTTTCATCCCTCAATCTCTGCACATTACAGTGCACGTTTTTATTGATCAACCATTGAGATTGCAAGGATTGATCCCCAAGCATTAGCCAATTGCAATTCAGCTTTGTTCTTCATCATTACCTTCTAGAATTGGTTGAATCTGTGGCTGAAATCAGGCTGAGTCTTGCCCCTTGGTACAAGGCAAGGTTGCCTCTATCCATTAGCATTTAATGCAAAGGGATTCAGTTTGATTCTAGCCACAAATCAGCTGAATTTTGGGATTTGCTAATGATGAAAAAGATTTGGTTTTGGCCTATAAATAGAAGGCAATGCCCAAGGTTATAAACACAACTGATAACAGCATTTCAAGAGCAGAAACTCTACTCATTTCAGCTTACAAACCCTCACAAACAACCAGAAAAAAACCAATCCAACACAAAGCTTTACCAAGCTCAAAGTTCATCACCAATATCAAAAACCTTTGTGAAAGCCTTCAACCAATTCAAATCCACTGCAGCTGGAGCTTTGCTAAGGAGTTCTGTAAGTTTCCAAGCTTTTATCTTGCATTTACAATTGTGTTTGCATAGCAATTTTGGTTCAAAACCATTTGGTTCTAAAAAACCCCTTTTGAATTCCAAAGAAATCCCAAGGTTTTCAAAACATCAAAACTGGTTTGTCCAACCTTTTTCATCCCAAAAACTCAAAGCTTTTCACCCACCTAACAGGTCCTGAGTGTGTTCAGAAGTTGTTTCTGAACAAAAGTTCAGAAACAGCTTCTGAACTCAAAAATTCGCATGCTTCGCAGTGCGAAGTCATGGTCGCAGTGCGACCATGACAGAACTCAGAATCTGAGTTTTTGTGTCAAAATGACCCATTTTTGAGGTTCTAGCCCCAGAGCTCAGAACCTAAGAGTTTTTAACCCATGTTTTTCAAACCATAACAAGGATTTTGCACAATTTTGACAAAATTCGTAAGTTCGTACAACATTTTGTGGATAACTTGTAAAACAAGTTATGTTCTCAAACTTTCAAAACCACATGAACAAAACAGCTATGTTCATCATTTCAATCAAAACTTGAACAATAAATATTGTTCATGATGTTCCAAAACTCAAACATGAACATACGCCAAATACGTTCGCATTTTCGCAAAATGAGACGAACTTAGGCGTTTTCTAGCAAGATTGCTAAATCTTTCCCATTTGGGTTTTCAAACCAATTGTTTTGACATACCTTGGGATTTCTAAAGAATTCTACCCAAAAACATGAATGAAAAAGGAATGGTGTGACGTATGTCTCTCCATTGCCCCGATTGTACGAACGCGTGACGTATGTCTCGTCGTTCGGACAATCGTCATTCCCTTTTTCAAAATATCCAACCATAACCAAACCAAACCTTGGCCCCTTGTGGTCAATCCGAACCTTTTGGTCCCCCGTGGCCATTAGATTCGATCTCCCGACTCGTTGGAGTCTACTCGGTCAATGTTCGACTCGTCCGAGTCCATTGTACCCGTTCTTGATCTCAGTGGATCAATCGAACATTCGCCCGACTCGTTAGAGTCCACTCGGTCAATGATTGACTTGTATGAGTCCATTGCACCTCTCTTGGTCCCATAGCGGCCAATTCGAACCCTTTCACCCTAACGGACGTACCTTTTAACAATTCTAGTGCGATTCGTGAACAAAAGCTTAATAAGTCTCCCAAGCGCGAGCATACAAGCTATACGCTTAATAAGTCTCCCCAAGCGCGAGCATACAAGCTACGTTTTAATCGCAAGAATTCGGTTAAAACATCGTCCAATTAAAATTAACCAACATATGTACGTTTTTCTACCAAAGAACTACGTACGCTTTGAATTCTCCGACTACCGGGAGATACGTAGGAGCAAGATCGACATCTTGTCAAGCGCAATAATAAAAACTTTTTCTTTCTTTTCTTTCGTTTGTTTTTATCTCTTTCCCCCCCTTTATTATATTTTTTGACATAAATGAACATGCACGCAAAGTATTTAAAAACAATTCAAGCTTTAACCAAATAGAAGGTTCCCGTTGAGTACAACGGACGTGAGGGGTGCTAATACCTTCCCCTTGCGTAACCGACTCCCGAACCCGACAATGGTTGCGATGACCATCCTTTCCTCATCGTCAAAGGGTTTTATTATCGTTTCCCTTTAAAACAAAAAAAAAACTTAAGGGTTTATCAACGTTCCCTTTACACAAAAAACTTTGGTGGCGGCTTCACAAAGGCCCTCCGAGCGTTTACGAACGACCTCGGAGGATTTCCGCGTCTTTTTCCCAAGGAAAAAAACGAGGTGCGCACACTTTGAATTCTCCGTCTACCGGGAGATACGTAGGAGCATGATTCATATCTTGTCAAGCCCATTAATAAAAAGCTTTTCTTTTTCCCTTTCATCATATTTTCTTTTTCCCTTTTATATATTCAAGCATGCAAGCAAAACTTTGAAAACATTTAAGCCTAAGTCAACTAAGAGGTTCCCGTTGAGTACAACGGATGTGAGGGGTGCTAATACCTTCCCCTTGCATAATCGACTCCCGAATCCAAAATCTCTTATTTAAAGGTAATTTCGAACTTTTTTCCTTTTTTCCCCGAAAAATTAAAAGTTCAGTCGTGATTTAAAATTAGTGATTCAATGCTTCTCAATAGCTTGATATCCGAAATTCGACGCGGCAACGACACAACATAATAATATTACCTAAACATCTTCATCCGGCCGAATCAAACTCTTGAGAATATCTTTAGGCGACCTCAACAACGTAACATTCATCTCGAGGGGGATCATGTTTGGCTCAGTAAATATTGAGAACATGCTTCTCACGTCGTCGTCGTTCGTTAACTCCGATTGATTGAACGACAAATTCCCATATGAGTCGAATGATGGACGATGGTACCAAATGTATTCCACCCTCCTCGTGTCTCCGTGGTTGATTCGTTGGTTGATTTCATGAAGTAGATCCTTCAATTCTTTTAACGTGACATCGTTGCGAACCTTGAAAAAATGTTTGTTACCACCGTTGAAGGATACATGAAAGTATACTTGAGCCATATTTTCAGATCTACACCATAAGAAATTTAAAAAAAAAATCAATGAAAAACTCATTCAAACATTTCATCAAACACTTGGAGTGCAAATTATACACAAACCCTAAAACTAATAACTACAACATAAACATGCAAACATCTAAACATTTAAGCAACATAAGTCATTTACAAGTAAACATTGTATCATTTCTTGCCAAAAAGAATCAAAATTTAAAAAAACCCTAAAACTAAAAATTTACTAATTTAACAGAAAAAATGTAACATATAAACATAAAATGACAATGGAACTTGATTATAAAAACTTACTTGTTCTTGGAGTGTTGGTTGATTTGAACTTGAAGAAAATTTGGGATATGGATGATTTGAGAGAGTTTTTGGAGAAATTTGCAACTTGAAGTTGCAGGTTCTGCAGTGCTGATCTGCATAAGTACTGAACATATATCGCGGCAGTTAACTGCCGATGGATCCGGCGGCAATTAATTGCCGATGCATCCGGCGGCAGTTAACGGCCGATGCACCATCCCAGCGACACTTAACTGCCAATGGGGTAAAAATGTCATTTTCTAGTGTGTTTTAGCTTTGTTTGATGTGGGAAAAGCAATTTTCTAATTTTTTAGGCATTTTGATCACGTTATTTAAGTCTTGGTTCTATTTTTTATTTTTTTTTTACGATTTAAGTCTTTGACCCAAAATCACATTTTGTTTTGCATCTGATCATTGCACTGATTTTGCTAAAAAATAGTTTTACAGAAAGGAATGACATTACACGTTTATTTATGGAATTTGATATAAGTTTTTTCTCCGAAAGAACAAGTTTATTTGTGGAAAATCAATGCCAATATTCAATTGACGTGATTAATGAATTTATTTGTGGAAAAATCTATTTGTAGCTAAACAAAGTTATTAAGGTTAATTATATGTTTAATTAAGTTAATGGTCTCTATACATATCCATAAATTTATTTTTAGGTCCTACAAAAAAATGACACTTTTTAATCCCTATAGTATTTTCCATTAGCGTTTTAAGGACCAAAAACGTTGATGGGAAATTTTTATAGGAACTAAAATCCTATAGGGATTAAAAAGTATCAATTTTTGTTGGGACTAAAACGAATTTATAGATAGTTATAGAGACCATTTACTGAATTAAGCTTTTTATTATACATATATATACAGTTTTTATTGATAAATAAATGAGAATTCAAAACAGTGTGTATTATAGGAATATATTTTGTTTAGTTACAAATAATTTTTTCACAAATAAATTCATTAATCACGTCAATGGAATATTGGCATTCATTTTTCCACTAATAAACTTTTTATTTTGGAGAAAAAAACTTATATCAATTTCCATAAATAAACTTGTAATGTCATTCCTTTCTGTAATAGTATTTTTTTTAGCAAGATCAGTGCAGTGATCGGATACAAAACAAAATGTGATTTTGGTAGTAAATTAAATGTGATTTTGGGTCAAAGACTTAAATAGTATAGAAAAAAAACAAGACTTAAATGACGTGATCAAATTGCCTAAAATGTTATTAGAGAAGCATTAATTGTAGATTAGGCAATATCAGTCACACATGTACTTTTGAATAGAAGGGGATTCATTTGTTTATATTTGTAGATTTGTAGATAATGGTAATGGTGATACTTATGTTATGGAAAATATCAGATTTGGAGATTGTAGCTTGAATCATTCTACGATACTCAAGTCTCGTGCATATCTTCAATGAGTTATTGCAAAAGAGTGGGCATGACCAGAAACAACAAGTCCAACATTGTAAAAGGACAATGGACACTAGAAGAAGATAGGTACATATAAAAATATCATTTATTTTTTTGTCGCTTTTTTATATTTTTTACCAATTTGGAATTTTCATCTAAGAAGGTTATGTCTCTGTATGTTATGTTATGTAAAAACAGGTTGTTGATTAATTTGGTTGAACAATATGGATTGAGAAAATGGACTGATATTGCTCAGAAATTGCCTGGTAGAATGGGAAAACAGTGTAGAGAGCGATGGATTAACCATCTAAGGCCAGATATTAAGGTGCATATTTAGACCCCTCCTGATTCTTTTTTTAGTCTTTCTCATGTGTTCTTGGGTTTAGACCTCTCATGATTCTTTTTTATTGCATTTTTTAGACCTTTATAAAAAAAACTTATATGATTCGATTTTCCGTATGTACATTAGCTAGTGACCTAGGTTCAATCCTGAAATTCTTTCTTTGATAGGCTATAATAAAATCTTTAAAAATACCATCCTTAAGATTGTTGGTTTTCTCTAACCTAGCATGGGGTATGTCTCCTTTAATCTAGATTTTTATAGGTATAAAAATTACAAATAATGATGTAGAACTTCTATACAAATAGACAAGGACGGCCTAATAACTTTTAACAGTAAGTGAGACGTAAATGAAGATTGAATATCTGTGATCTTTTTTATTGGAATAAATATTACCTCTTTTGCTTGTAAAATTTAAAGTAAGGGTTTTAGTGGCATTATCCTTACCCTTGGGTCGGCCATGCAAATACACACACATGGAATTACATAGAAAAATGTTTGTTAAACATGCCAATGGTGTATCCATTTCGAGAGAGATAAGAGAGCACGATGTGATATATTGATGATCTGATAAAAAGAAAGAGATCGAGAGAAATTGAGGTGTTGAATGAATGTAGTGAAATTTGAGGTGTCTCAAATACTATTGTTGAGTTAGATATCTAGCATACATCTATTTCACATGTTATATGTTTTCATATTCACTTCAACTAATAAATATTACAGAATATTTTCTTTTGTAATATTTTTAAAAACAGATCCAGCATTTTCAGAAATTTACAAAATGTCAAATCACTGTTTCTAAAAATACACTCTTGTTGTGGCTTATTACAGAAGGACATGTGGAGCGAGGAAGAAGAAAAAATATTGATGAAAGCTCATGGAGAGTTGGGAAACAAATGGGTAAAGATTGCTAAAAGGTTACCTGGGAGAACTGAAAACTCAATTAAAAACCATTGGTATGCAACAAAGAGAAGAGAATATTCAAAAAGAAAGTACCCTAGTGGAAGTACTCTTCTACAAGAATATATCAAGAGCTTGAACTTAGACAAAAACCCCCCAAAAGAGTATACAAGAAAATCTTCAACTAAAGCCAGTGACCATGAGTGTTTGCTAACCAACCAAAACACAGTATCACCTCAGTCTCAGAAAGCCAGTGAGAGTGAGTGTTTGCTATCAAGTGGTGATTTTGATGATGATATCCTAGATATTTGTTTATTCGATGATAATTTGTTTCAAGATGGGTGTAGTATTGATTCTCTTCTAGATGATATGCTTGGAGTTGATGTTAAGAAAGAGCTGGATTTGATTGAGTTTTTTTACTCAGGTCAATGAAATAGCTCATATCTTTGGCAATAGCAGCAACATTAATTTATAATAACATGTATTACACTATGTTTAGTTTATACAACTTTCTATCTAGTCCAGGAAAACAAGACAGATTATAGATCTTTCAATTTAGTTATTATTTGCTCCTGCATGTTAAAATTGTTGCTTACAATGGTGACATTTTATGTTCTATTTTGTGATGTTTCACTTTTGTTCTTTGCTATAAGTGTGGGATTTTCTACAATTTTTGGTTTCAGTATAATGGAAAAATAAAGGCTTCAAGTTTCAGTTTAATCAGGTAGTTTATTTTCTTGGTCTGACAGTATAGCTGTGGTAATTTGCCATTTCTGTCTGTTTTAGATCAAAATAGGAAGACCAAGCTTTGTATACATATATATAGCAGCACAACATAATATTGCAGTAAAACAATTTTATGACAACTTTTAGACAATTCTCTCTCTAATACTCAGATTATGTTATTACTCTCTCTCCTTCTTTTTCTCCATTGCTTTTAACCAATCACAAGAGAGAATAAAAAGATTGTCATAAAAGTTGTTACCAAATGGTTGTTCAAATATAATTCCTCAAATAAAAATCTCAACGGTACCGATAGAGTACATCTATGTCAATAAAACATAATTTTTATATAAAAGAATATGAGAATTAAATTGTTCAATTCACAAGAAAACATCACAATAAAAATTTAGTTACAACCATACAAATAATATTCTATAATTGTATATTTTTATTCTATTATATAACTGAAAGCCACAAATTTCACTCACAATTAAATAATGAGAAAAAATAGAATACTAGAAGTACAGTACCAGTAGTGGATACAAATCTGATATGGGTAGATCACCATTCTACAAGTACTCCAATAGCTCCAATCTTCTCATCATCGCAAAGGAAAACCAGAAGTTTAAACCAAAGCATGATGTTCCAATCTTCAGCTATCAAATTCAAACAACATTTGAAGGTTATAAGTTTTGTACAAGCTTTCACTTTTCATTAGCATTAGCTTAACCCTTTATCAACAATTTTCCTCTTCTTCGGCTAACACCCCAATTTCCACCGCCAAACATTTCGAGTAGTTGTATATACATACATCTAAGTGTCGGATTCGCCCTTTGAGCAATCACCCCAAGTATCTTTATTTATTTAAGAAAATCCATTTCTGGTACAGCCTTGTACGCAAAGCATGAATTCGCGTACACACAGTTTCCTTTGAGCATTTATTTATTTAAGCGTTTGTTTGTATCACGTTAGAATTGATAAAAACATGTCCGTTTGTGAAAAAAAGGTTTGAATTGGCCACGGGGAACCGAGAAAAGGTTCAATTGGTCACGGGGGACCAAGAATATGTTCAATTGGTCACGGGGGACCAAGAATAGGTTCAATTGGTCACGGGGGACCAATAATTGTTCAATTGGTCATGGGGGACCAAGAATTGTTCAATTGGTCACGGGGGACCAAAAATTGTTTGAATTGACCACAGGGGGCCAAGAATAGGTTTTGGTGTGTTGGATTTGTTTTATGTTTTGTATTTTTGAAAATAAAATGACGATTGTCCGAACAACGAGACATACGTCAAGTGTTTGTTCAATTGGGGAATGGAGAGACATACGTCAAACCACTCCTTTTTCATTCAAGTTTATTGTTGAAACTTGTGATGTATTTTTTTGGTGAAGTTTGAAAAGAATGACGAATGTCCAAACAACGAGACATACGTCAAGTGTTTGTTCAATCGGGGAATGGAAAGACATACGTCAAACCACTCCTTTTTCATTCAAGTTTGTTATTGAAACTTATGAACAAGTTTGTTACTCAAATTTTTGTTGAAACTTATGAATAAGTTTGTTGCCCAAATTTGTTGTTGAAACTTATGAATAAGTTTGTTGTTCAAGTTTATTATTGAAACTTAATGAAACCCCAAATAAGAGCAAAAACACTTGTTATAATTTGAAAAAAAAATGAGTTTTAACCCTTTCAAAAAAAAGTTCAAAAGAAAAGACAAGTTCTGAACCTTAAGAAATGCCCAGAAGCTACTTCTGAACCTTAAAAATGCCCAGAAGCTGAACTTCAGAAGCACTGTTCAGACTCTGAGGTTCAGAAGCACTGTTCAGACTCTGAAGTTCAGAAGCACTGTTCAGACTCTGGACTTCAGAAGCACTGTTAAGACATTGACTTTTTGGTTGACCATCAGACGCACTGTTCATGCGTTGACTTTTGTTGACCCTCAGACTCTGAACTTCAGACTCTGAGGTTCAGAAGCACCTTCAGACTCTGAACTTCAGAAGCTGAACTTCAGACTCTGAGGTTCAGAAGCACCTTCAGACTCTGAGGTTCAGAAGCTGCCTTCAGACTCTGAACTTCAGAAGCACAGTTCAGACTCTGAACTTCAGAAGCACTGTTCAGACGCTGCTTCTGAACTACTGTTCAGAAGCTGCTTCTGAACTACTGTTCAGAAGCTTCTGATTTTTTATTTCAGAACCTAAAAAGGGTGAAAAACTTTCGAATTGAGTTAGAAAAAGAAGTATCCCACTTCTGTTTTGGTGTTTTGTAAACTTTGGGATTTCTTTGGAGTTTCAAAAGATTTTTTTTAGTTCAAAATGAGTTGAAAAACACTAAGAATGTAGAAAAATGATGCTGAATCAATAGGAACAACATAACAAATGCAAACAGAATGCAAATGAAAGATAAAAAGTTTAAAATGACTTACAAATTCCTAGCCAAGGCTTGGGATGCAAGAAAATGAAAGGGGTTTGGATGATTGTGATTTGTTGAATATGTAAGTGGTGAAGAACAAGAACAGCAACAACAAATGATGTTTTGCTGTTATTCTTCACTCTGGGCATGATGTTTATGGAGATTTAAAGGCTGTTTGGATTGTTTGGTTGGTTTATGATTGTTTGCAAAGAAAGAAACAGAAAACAGAGCTTCTGGCTTTCAAAGGTTGTTGGGAATTTTGGCTATTCCTTTTGGTTCTAAGTTGCTCTAAATTTCTCTAACACAAACTGCTGAATTGCTCTAAGATGAGATTGAATTGTGTTTAACAAACTGTGTAAAAACTATGTGTTAAAATTGGGTGTTTTTCTTCTGAGCTGTGTTAAACTGAAACTCTGTGTTTTGTGTGAAAATTCTGTCTGAATTGTATTAAAAACCAACTGTGTTTCTATATGAAAATTCCTGTCTTCAATCCTTCTGCATTGGTTTCCTTATATAGGCAAAACTGTCATCATTTGAAATCATGAAAAATCCCTTAACAGCAGGGTTGTTTTGTGTGCTATGACCAAGACTTTGGTTAGCATTTAATGCAAAAGGAAGGAAGTGACCTTGCCTTGTGATCATGGTGAACACTTTGGGTTAATTCAGATTAAATTGGGGCTGAGTTTGACAGGAATTGCTGGAAACATGGGAAAACAGGGTGCTATTTGTGCAGAGCTTGGGAGAAACAATGAAAAAGGTGTGCTGCACTGTGCTGAGCTTGGGAGAAACAATGGAAAAGGTGCTGCACTCAGAGGAAGGAAGAAATGCTGGAACAGAGGCAGCATTTTCAAAAACAGGGTAAGCAGTTTCAGAACCAGGGCAAGCAGTTTTGCAGCTATTCTTGACTGGTTTTGATAAAGGAGAAGGGAAGAAAAAGGCAATGGCTTGTTGGAAAGCAGGGTCGGGACGCAGGAAATTGGAAGGGATGAGTGCTGCCCTTGGGGCAGCCACTTGCTTCTGAATGCATGTGCCTGGCACGTGCTGACTCTTCTTTCTTTTCTTCTTTCCTTCTTCTGAACATCTGTGCCAGGCATGTGTTCCTTCTTTCTTTGTTTTCTTTTTTTGTTTTTGCTTCTTTTTGAAAATAAACTTAAATAATAATAAAAGTAATAATAATAATAATAGTAATATTGAAATAATAAAAATGATAATAATAATAATAATAATAATAATAAAAGTAAAAGGAAACATAATAAATAATAATAAACTTTTTATTTATTATTTATTATTTATTAAAAAGGAAAATAAAGTTGATTTTTTTGTGTTGACTTTGACTTTTCTTTTTTTTTTTGTTGACTTTTTTTTTTAAAAAAAAAGCTTGGACAAAATTAGGGTACAACAGCTTCCCCTACTTAATTGTGTCTTTGCGTAGAGAATGTGAGTGCCAAGGGCATCACGTAAACTCTTTGTGAAGAGCAATTAAGTAAAAAAGGATCCAAATTTTGTCCTTCAAAGTGCGAAAAGACTGTAGTAAATAATGAAAATATTAAAATGCGAAAACAAATGGACACAAAAGTAAATGCCGGGTCACCTCTGGGTTGGTTACTGGTGCATAAACTAAGAATAAAATAGATCATCGCCGCCTCAGGGGGTGCTTAGATCTAGAAGACAAGTCTTCGCCTCGGGGGGTGCTTAGACTTAAAAGATAAATAGATAGATCGTCGCCTCGGGGGGTGCTTAGACTGGCTGGGGATAAAAAGATAGATCAACGCCTCGGGGGGGTGCTTAGATCTAACAGACAAGTCGTCGCCTTGGGGGGTGCTTAGTCTGAAAAGATAAATAGATAGATCGTCGCCTCGGGGGGTGCTTAGACTGTCGTGGGGAATTAAAATAGATCGTCACCGGGGGGGGGCTTAGATCTAAAACAAGTCGTCGCCTCGGGGGGTGCTTAGACTGAAAGGTAAAAAGATAGATCGTCACCTCGGTGGGTGCTTAGATCTAAAAGACAAGTCATCGCCTTGGGGGGTGCTTAGACTGCCATGGGGAATTAAAATAGATCGTCGCCTCGGGGGGGGGGGGGTGAAAGGTCCGCAAGTGCACGGAAATATCGGTTTTAGTATAAAAGATGTCGAATCCCACAGAGACCAATGTCAAGTACCGTTATCTATTGTCACGTTGTTTATCTAAGGCGATGCTAATTAGTTTGGGTGCAAAGGTTGGAAAATAACTTGTTTTTAATTACTTTTAATGATGAGAGTCCGGAATATAATTCGCGTCGACCGTGAATACTTGTTAAGTTGTATTTCATTATTATAACAGGAAAATATTTTCGCGCGTAAAAAGGATTAAATTAAAGGGGTCGCCAGCTTTCGCGTGCACGACACCGAGTTTTGACTTTGTAATCTATTCGACCGCTTTCGCGCGTACGCCTTACAACTTCAAAAACTCTGTTTGAAACATAATCAGTTTTTGCTTGAAAAGTTATTTTTAGTAGAAATTCAATTTAAAGGTACCGCCGGCTTTCGCGCGCCCGTTACCAGATTTTAAGCTTATAATTGCCAGCTTTCGCATGCACAATTACAATTTTAAAATCTCTTTTTGGAAATTTGTAAATTCTAAATTAATTAAAGAAAACGCTTTCGCTGAATTTTAAAGTTAATTCCTGAAAATTCTACGGACAGATACAAGTTTCACTATTTCGACATGAAACCGGTAGCGCGTTATTCCAGCTTTCACCGTAAATATTTATTGTTAAAAATCAGAATTTTCAGACTTAAAAATAATTCCTGTTACAATTTTTAATTATACAACTTAACTGAATATCATTGGTACGACGATCATCATATTCCAGACTCGATAAAAATCTACTCAAACATAGTAATTATAATAAATAGAATTTTATTCATAACATTCATCATCATTAAAACAGAGATTTAAAGAAATAAAATGTAAATCAATATAAGCAAAGTGAACAGAACCTGTTAATTGATGGATTCTGGAAATAAAGAAAAGAAAAGCCGCGGCTTACAATTTGTATGTCACGGAAGTAGTAATTGAATTAAACTATGGAAGTTTAATTCAAAGGAAAAGAGCCACGCCACAGCAAATTTAGAGATAGGCACGGCACAGTTGAATTCTAGCAATGGGAATTCAATTTCAAACTGCACCTTAACAGTATGAAATTAAGCAAACGCAGCAACAGTATAAATATGAATAACTGGGAAAAACCACTAAATTGGAATAAAGGGGACAATAATAAACTGAAAATTGGAATTGAATGGAATGGAAAATATTCTGCAGTATTATATAAAGTACGGTAGCAAAAAAGGTTTTACAATTGGATCCCTAAAAACTGATTCTTCAAGGTCTATTTATAGGCAACAAATAAAGTACGGTAGCAAAAAAGGTTTTACAATTGGATCCCTAAAAACTGATTCTTCAAGGTCTATTTATAGGCAACAAATTCATCAGTAGTGCTTCTGATAGTGTCCCAAGAGGTGGAGAACATGGAGGAAGTGGAGGTAACTGCTTCTGAAAGTGGAGAGGAATTCTTCAATCTGACTATAGGTGTTGACTTCCCATTTGACTTGTGGACTTTTTTAGCCTTTTTTCCTTTTTTACCGTTTTTCTTCATTTTTGCTTTCTACACCCTAGGTTCTTGAAACACATCAAAATACCAGCAGATATCATGCAAAACACAACAAATGACCCTAAAATAAATAAAAAATTAAGTTACTTAGACAGTGTATTTTGCGTGTTATCAGGGGGCTTAGATCTAAAACAAGTCGTCGCCTCGGGGGGTGCTTAGACTAAAAGGTAAAAAGATAGATCGTCGCCTCGGGGGGTGCTTAGATCTAAAACAAGTCGTCGCCTCGGGGGGTGCTTAGACTAAAAGATAAACAGGTAGATCGTCGTCTCGGGGGGTGCTTAGATCTAAAACAAGTTGTCGCCTCGGGGGGTGCTTAGACCGGAAAGATAAATAGATCGTCGTCTCGGGGGGTGCTTAGATCTAAAAGATAAGTCGTCGCCTCAGGGGGGTGCTTAGACTGAAAAGATAAATAGATCGTCGCCTCGGGGGGTGCTTAGATCTAAAACAAGTCGTTGCCTCGGGGGGTGCTTAGACTGAAAAGATAAATAGATCGTCGCCTCGGGGGGTGCTTAGATCTAAAACAAGTCGTCACCTCGGGGGGTGCTTAGACTGAAAAGATAAATAGATCGTCGCCTCGGGGGGTGCTTAGATCTAAAAGACAAGTCGTCGCCTCGGGGGGTGCTTAGACTGAAAAGTAAACAGATCGTCGCTTCGGGGGGTGCTTAGATCTAAAAGACAAGTCGTCGCCTCGGGGGTGCTTAGATTGCCGTGGGGATGAAAGTAATCGTCTCTAGACGTGGCTAGTACTTAGATTGTTGAACAGGAAAGATGATTGTTGATGCATGATATGCTTCAAGTTGCTTTATGCAGTATGCTATGATATGAGGTAGACTTAATAAGGAGGTTTTGCTGGGGAAACTTAGTGGATGTAGGTAAGTTTAATGGAAACTAGGGATATCATGTGAAGGGACCCGTGGGTTCTCTTTTTGAAGAAACCTGTTGGGGAGGTTCACTGGGGAACACTGGGCTAAATGTTGGTGGATGTCGGTGAATATGAGATACTCACCGGGGAGTGTTTGCTGGGGAGCATGATGAATTGTGAGGGAGAGTATGATATGAATAAGAGATGCATGCTAATGAATGAGTTTGATATGATGCATGCACTATGCTGACATGCGCGATGAGCAGATGACATGTTGAGCTTTGGTTATGATTGGATGCCGAGCAAGGTCGGGCTTTGATTGTGATTAGGTGCCAATGACGATTGGGCTTTGCTGGAAATTATGTTTGTGAGTGCCAATGAAAATTGGGCTTTGGGTTGGAAATTATGTTTATGAGTGCCAATGAAAATTGGGCTTTATATGTGATTAGATGCCAATGACGATTGGGCTTTGTTTGGAAATTGTGTTTGGGAATGCCAATGAAAATTGGGCTTTATTGTGACATCACTGGGGATATAAGGATCATTTTGAAAGCTGATCGATATCCAGCCTTAGTGGATGAAAGAAATGTTGGGTATGCTTTATTTGGGGACTTCCGTCCTTCGGACACCCGGGATTTTTGTGTTTCATGTACCGTGAGCTACGCACTTGTTTCTGCTGAAGAGCAAGAAACTTAAAATGACTGATGAAGAGTTTCATGCCTTGAAGTCCTTTGATGCAATACTGGAGACCAACGAAATTCTTTCGACATTTAAGAAATTCAAGTAAAACACACATTTTTTTTGCAAGTTTTTTTTTTATTATTTCCCATATTTCAATGCATTATTTATCATGAATAAAAATAACATTTTATGCGTTAGTGAGAACACAAAACATTGAAAAGGTTTAAAGATGAATTTATTCAATGCAAATTTGATCCCATGAATGGGTAACAACACATGAAGATGTAATCCTTGTAAGAAGTGATTACTAAGATAGAGAAAAGAAAAAAGCAAAAACAAAAGGAGATTTGTTTGAGTGTTGCTTTGATACAACACGTGCTATTTTTCCCTATGACTTCGAAATCCTTTGCTTCGGAAAGATGATAACGAGACCGATTCTACCCTTCTTGAATCCTGTCCAGATCTTGAATGTTGCAGCCTTTTGCCTTTCTTATTTGTTTTGTAAACCCCTAAATTTTACCTGGACCGCTCTTTCGAGTTTTCAGTCCACCGGGGTATATTTCCTTTTTTTTATGTCCTTAATTTTTGCCTAGACCGCCTTTTCAGGTTTTCGATCTACCAGGACGCTCTCTATTGCCTAAACCGCCCTTTCGGGTTTTCGATTTAGCAAGCTCTTTTTTCTTTTCTTTAGGCATAGTATTTTTTGACTGCATCGGAGTTTATTGAGAGTGGAAACTCCTCTCCATCCATAGTAGTGATGATTAAGGCTCCGCAAGAGAAAGCCTTCTTTACCACGTATGGTCCTTCATAGCTAGGAGTCCATTTCCCGCGGGGATCCTTGTGGATGAGTAATATCTTTTTCAGCACTAAGTCTCCTTCTCTGAATTCTCGAGGACGAACTTTTTTGTCGAATGCCCTCTTGAGCCTCTTTTGGTACAGCTGTCCATGACACAATGCTGTTAGACGCTTCTCCTCTATGAGGTTCAGTTGGTCGAACCTTGTTTGGACCCATTCGACTTCTTCTAACTTAGTTTCCATCAAGACCCTTAATGAGGGGATTTCAACTTCAATGGGAAGCACGGCTTCTGAAATTCCTGGCAGGTACTGAACCAGACAGTAAAACAGAGTATGGAAAATCACAGCTCAGAAGCAGAAAATAAAATGCAGAAAGCTAAAGAACACAATGAGTTTGTTAATCCAGTTCGGTGCAAACTTCACCTACTCTGGGGGATACCAATCCAGGAAGGAAATCTACTAAAGGAATCAACTCAAAGACTCAGACACAGACCCCCTGTTCCCAGCCTTAGCAATCAATCTCCACTTAGTCTAGACTTCTACTCAGGAACCCACCTAAGTATTAGAACTATTAACTTCCCAATTACTTAATCACAACCTAGTGATCAACAACTTCTGAATAAACAACTCAAAACAATGAAGACATTCTTCAAAAACAAAAACATCATTCGTGCTTAAAAGCTTTGAATGAATTACAACTCAAATAGTCTAAACCAACTCAAACAGATGAGTGGTGTACAAAAACAAAGCCTAAGCTTACACAGACTCTTTTAATATAAACTGTAATTGACTCAATCAAATTCACAAATTGCAGCAGCACGTCTTCTCCTTATATAGGCTTCAGCTCTCATAATTCTGCATCAAATATTCTTCAATAGATATGTTTTTGATAAATCCAAAGAAGCTCCAAAAGGAAACAAATATTTCTGAATCAAATCAAACAAAGATCCCTTTGAAATATATTCATTCATAAAACACGAAGCCAATCTTCACAATATCTTAACCAAAAATATTCAGCCTTCTGGAAACTTTAGCATGAATAAAACTTCAGAAAATCTCCAAGAGATACGCACAGAATTAATCCAATAGAATGCAGAAAACCAGCTTCTGAAATCAGCTTCTAAAGTTCAACGCTGGTCAACGTCTAAACAGTGCGTCTGAAGTGCTATTCAGCTTCTGAAGGTCAACGTCTGAACAGTGCGTCTGAAGTACTGTTCAGCTTGCTGATGCACTGTTTAAGAGTCTGAAGGCCCATTTCAGAGTCTGAAGGTCCATTTCAGCTTCTGAAGGTCCAGAAATGCAATTTTCAGCTTCTGAACCTCTTTAAAACCAGTTCCTTGCTTCTGAAGACATTATGTAACTTCTGGAAAACACATGCTTGCACATTTTGTTTTGATTTTACCAAACAATGAAGCCAACACTTCAAATAACCAACAATCTCCCCCTTTGGCAAATTTTTGGCTAAAATCAAATGCTTCATACACACAAGTTCCTTCACTCAACAAAATTAACCAACCATGAAGAATTACACATAATGTAGCAGAGTCAGCAGCGGATTAACAACTCAGTAACACAAAACAACTTCAAAATACTCCCCCTGCAACACACAACATCTGTTTCTAAGGAACAGTTCTTCTCCCCCTGAAACATAGCACTCAGGTTCTCCCCCTGAACAGCTCAGCTTCTGACAAGAAACCCACAAACTCAGGAACACTTCCCCTGAACAAACAGATCAGCAATCACCAATCACACATACTTCTCCCCCTTTTTAGCCAAACAACTTTGACAAAGCACACTTGTAAAGACCATCAAAACATCAGGAGAAGAAAGATAACCAGAACACAAAGAACACAGCACAACACACTTACAAAGATCAGAATCACAAAGAACTACATACAGACAGTTTCAGAAACACAGCAGAGTACAACATACTTGCAACCCAGAAACACAAACAGAAATTCAGACATCAGACACCACTAACCAGTCTTCAGACTCAGCATCAGCAATTGCTTAGTCTTCATTAGACACAATCATCAGATGCTGCTCAATTGATATGTGCCTTAGGCACATTTAAAACCTTCTTCCTAGCAATCTGCTTCTCAAAATCAGCAACTCTTTTCTGAACACAGGTCATAACATCTTCAGACTCACAAGAAACAAAAGCCTTCTGATCAGGAACAGGAACCAGAATTTTGCTCCAAACTTTTGAAGGTCCAGCACCAGAACTCATATGTGCTACAAGAATAGGTTTGCTGTCATCAGCAACAACCTTTCCTTTCCCATTGTTCAGCCTCTGAGCAACACCATCACACGTTGGTCTCCAAACCTTCTTGATTTTGCTTTTGTTCACAACTGGTTCAGTTTTTATGTGTTGAAAATGTTTGGGATAACCATGCAACTTGTAACAAAAAGGTTTAATGTGACCCTTTTTACCACAATGATGACAAACCCAAGGAATGAGAAACTTTCTTGTTTTTAGAAACCTGAGGTTTGTTCTTAGGTTTTCTCATCAGTGGAACATGAGAATCAGCAGCAGGTATGCACCTCTTAGTAGGATTTTGCTTTTTGATGTTCAGGTTCTGATCAAAAAATCCAATGCCATTTGGTTTTCCTTGATTCTGATTCTCCAGAATCTCTTCCAGCACATCAGTAGCAGAATTCAGCATTCTGACTAGCTTTTTCATCTGATCAACTTGTGAATTCAGTTGGATAACCTCATTACTGAGAACAAAAATCTTCTCTAAGTGTTCACCCCTCTCAATCTGAAGTTGAGTATTAATTTTCTTCTGTTCTTCCATCTGCTTGCACACTTCATCAAATTGACATTGCATCTTCTTGCAAAACTCAGCAGGACTTTTGTGATAGGTAGCCAGAACTTCACAGGATGATTCATCATCACTTGATTCTGATTCTGAAGAAATTTCTGAACCCATAACTTTGTCACCAGACCAGAATTTACAAGTTAAAGCAGTGACAGGCTTATTCTCTTCTCCTTCTGAGTCATCATCAGACCAGAAAATGATCAGACTCTTCTTCTGTTTCTTGAGATAATTAGGACATTCTGACTTGACATGTCCATAGCCTTCACATTCAAAACACTGAACTTTCTTTGAGTGATTGCTTTTGTCATCAGTTTTTGTTTTCTGCTTCAGAAACTTCTTGAATTGTTTACTCAGTAGCACAAGAGCTTCTGATGAGCTATCATCATCCACACATTCAGTATCAGCAACAAATGCAACACCTTTACCCTTCTGGCAGTTCTGCTGATTTCAAAGTTCTGAAGAGAACCTATCAATTCTTCAACCTTCATGCTAGATATATCATGTGCTTCTTCTATAGCAGTCACTTTCATATCAAACCTCTTGGGTAAGGATCTGAGAATTTTTCTAACAAGTTTCTCATCTGAAACTTTTTCTCCAATGGATTCAAAAGAATTAGCCATGTCCAGAATGTTCATGTAAAAGCTTTGTATGTTCTCATCCTCCAGCATTCTGAGACTTTCAAACTTTGTTGTCAGGAGGTGAAGTCTGGACAGCTTTACCTTTGAGGTTCCTTCATGAGTGGTCTTTAGAATTTCCAAGGTATCCTTAGCAATTGTGCACTACTTGATCATCCTGAATACATTCTTGTCCACTTCATTGAATATTGCATTCAGGGCTTTGGAGTTTGCATGAGACAAGGCCTTCATCATTGGTCCACTCTTCCTCTGGTTTCAAAACACCTGTCTTCTTACCATCTTTATCAGTCACAACTGGATGTTCCCAACCCTTCAGAACAGCTTTCCAGGTCTTGCTATCAATAGATTTAAGGAAAGCACTCATACGTGATTTCCAATAATCATAATTTGTTCCATCCAGCAGGGATGGTCTATTAACAAAACCTCCTTCTTTCTCCATAAAGCCAGAAATAAACTACCCTCGAGCTCACCCAAATACAGGCAGGGTGCCTGCTCTGATGCCAATTGAAATTCCTGGCAGGTACTGAACCAGACATTAAAACAGAGTATGAAAAATCACAGTTCAGAAGCAGAAAATAAAATGCAGAAAGCTAAAGAACACAATGAGTTTGTTAACCCAGTTCGGTGCAAACTTCACCTACTCTATGGGATACCAATCCAGGAAGGAAATCTACTAAAGGAATCAACTCAAAGACTCAGACACAGACCCCCCTGTTCCCAGCCTTAGCAATCAATCTCCACTTAGTCTAGACTTCTACTCAGGAACCCACCTAAGTATTAGAACTACTAACTTCCCAATTACTTGATCACAACCTAGTGATCAGCAACTTCTGAATAAACAACTTAAAACAATGAAGACATTCTTCAAAAACAAAAACATCATTTGTGCTTAAAAGATTTGAATGAATTACAACTCAAATAGTCTAAACCAACTCAAACAGATGAGTGGTGTACAAAAACAAAGCCTAAGCTTACACAAACTCTTTTAATATAAACTGTAATTGACTCAATCAAATTCACAAATTGCAGCAGCACGTCTTCTCCTTATATATGCTTCAGCTCTCATAATTCTGCATCAAATATTCTTCAATAGATATGTTTCTGAAAATCCAAAGAAGCTCAAAAAGGAAACAAATATTTCTGAATCAAATCAAACAAAGATCCCTTTGAAATATATTCATTCATAAAACACGAAGCCAATCTTCACAATATCTTCACCAAAAATATTCAGCCTTCTTGAAACTTTAGCATGAATAAAACTCCAGAAAATCTCCAAGAGATACGCACAAAATTAATCCAAAAGAATGCAGAAAACCAGCTTCTGAAATCAGCTTCTGAAGTTCAACGCTGGTCAACGTCTGAACTGTGTGTCTGAAGTACTGTTCAGCTTCTACAGGTCAACGCTGGTCAATGTCTTAACAGTGCGCTGAAGTACTGTTCAGCTTCTTATGCACTGATTCAGAGTCTGAAGGCCCATTCAGAGTCTGAAGGTCCATTTCAGTTTCTAAAGGTCCAGAAATGCAATTTTCAGCATCTGAACCTCTTTAAAACTAGTTCCTTGCTTCTGAAGACATTATGTAACTTCTGGAAAACACATGCTTGCACATTTTGTTTTGATTTTACCAAACAATGAAGCCGACACTTCAAATAACCAACAGCTTCCATACTATATACTAAGGAAAAAGGGGTTGCCCCAGTGGAAGTGCGAACTGACATTCTGTAGCCATGTAGCGCAAAGGGAAGTATCTCATGCCAATCTTTGTAGGTTTTTACCATCTTCTGGATGATTTTCTTGATGTTCTTGTTGGCCGCTTCTACCGCGCCGTTCATCTTCGGCCGATACGGTGAGGAATTATGGTGCTCAATCTTGAAGTCTTTGCACAACTCCCTCATTGTGTTGTTGTTTAGATTTGCCTCATTTTCTGTGATGATTATTGTGGGGAGTGCAGTAACGGCAAATGATTTCCTTCTCGATGAATCGGGCTACCACTTGTTTTGTTACATATGCATAAGATGCCGCTTCTACCCACTTGGTGAAATTGTCGATGGCGACCAGGATGAACCGGTGTCCATTTGAAGCCTTTGGCTCAATCATTCCAATCATGTCTATGCCCCACATAGAAAATGGCCAAGGTGCCGTCATGACATTCAGATGAGTTGGTGGCACGTGCACCTTGTCGGCGTAAATTTGACATTTGTGACATGTCTTGGCGTAGTGGAAATAGTCAGCCTCCATAGTTAGCCAGTAATAGCCCGCCCTTAGAATCTTCTTTGCCATTGCATGCCCATTGGCATGGGTTCCAAAGGACCCCTCATGGATTTCTTTGATGAGCATGTCTGCTTCATGTTTATCCACACATCTGAGTAAGACCATGTCATAATTTCTTTTGTAGAGTGTGTCCCCGCTGAGGAAGAACTGCGATGCCAATCTCCTGAGGGTTCTCTTGTCTGTTTGTGAGACATTCTCTGGATACTCTTGCTCTTCGAGGTATCGTTTGATGTCGTAAAACCAGGGTTTGTTGTCAAGTCCTTCTTCAACTACTGCACACACAACTAGTTTATCCTTACGATCCATCTTTATGATTGGCGCCTCGTTGTGGAAATTTACTTGGTACATTGATGATAATGTAGCCAAAGCATCCACTACTTGATTCTCTTCTCGAGGTATATGATGAAAGGTGATCTCGTCGAAATGCTTGATCAACTCTACAACACGGGCACAGTAAGGGATCAAATTGGGATGTTTTGTTTCCCACTCTCCTTTGACTTGATAGATGACTAATGCTGAGTCGCCGTATACTTTAAGGATTTTGATCCTTAGATCAATTGCTGCTTCGAGACCCAAGATGCACGCTTCATATTCTGCCATGTTATTGGTGCAGTCAAAGCATAACCTTGCTGTGAAGGGTTGGTACCCATTTCTTGGTGATGTTAGGACTTCCCCAATCCCGTGCCCCATGGCATTTGAGGCACCATCGAAAGCGAGCTTCCATCGGGTTCCTGGTTCAGGCCCTTCTTCATCACTTGTGATATTTTCATCATTCAAGGCTACAACGTCTTCATCAGGGAAGTCAAATTGTATGGGTTAATAATCCTCCAATGGTTGGTGAGCAAGGTGCTCGGATAAAACACTCCCTTTTATAGCCTTTTGAGTAACATATTGGATGTCGTACTCGGATAGCAGCATTTGCCAACGGGCTATCTTTCCCGTGAGGGCGGGCTTTTCAAAGTTGTATTTGATGGGATCCATCTTTGATATCAACCAAGTGGTGTGAGTCAACATGTACTGTCTTAAGCGTCGTGCAGCCCATGCTAAGGTACAACAAGTCTTTTCAAGCGAGGTATACCTTGATTCGCAATCGGTGAACTTCTTGCTTAGATAGTAGATGGCATGCTCTTTACTTCCCGTTTCATCCTGTTGTCCTAGCACACAACCCATTGATCCCTCAAGCACTGTTAAGTATTAGATGAGGGGTCTACCAGGAACTGGACGTATCAAAATCGGTGGTTCTTGCAGGTATTGTTTGATCTTATCAAACGCCTCTTGGCAGTCCTCATTCCACTAAATAACTTGATTTTTCCTCAGCAATTTGAAAATCGATTCGCAAGTGGCCGTCATATGTGAGATGAATCTAGCAATGTAGTTCAATCTTCCTAAGAATCCACGAACCTCCTTCTCGGTATTTGATGCTGGCATATCTTGAATGGCCTTTACCTTGTCAAGATCCACTTCAATTCCCCTTTGGCTGACTATGAAACCCAATAACTTACCGGACCTAACACCAAATGTGCACTTGTTAGGATTTAGGCGTAGCTTGAACTTTCTCATGCGCTCAAATAGCTTTTGCAAATGGGATAGATGATCCTCCTCCGTCTGGGATTTGGCAATCATATCATCGACATAAACCTCTATTTCCTTATGAATCATGTCGTGGAAAAGAGTCACCATTGCTCTTTGATATGTTGCCCCGGCATTTGTCAATCCGAAGTGCATTACCTTGTAGCAGAAAGTTCCCCATGGGGTGATGAATGTGGGTTTCTCCATATCCTCTAGAGCCATTTTAATTTGGTTGTATCCCGAGAAACCGTCCATGAAAGAGAAGACTGAGAACTGGGCGGTGTTGTCTACCAATATATAAATATGGGGTAGTGGGAAATCATCCTTTGGGCTTGCTTTATTCAAGTCCCGGTAGTCCACACACATCCTGACTTTGTCATCCTTCTTTGGGACTGGCACAATGTTGGCAACCCATTGCGGATACTTGGTCACTGCTAAAAACCCGGCGTCAAATTGCTTTTTGACTTCCTCTCTAATCTTGAGAGCCATGTCGGCTCTGGTTCTTCTCAACTTCTGCTTTATCGGTGGGTATTCTGGCTTGAGCGGTAGTCTATGTACGATTATGTTGGGGTCTAATCCTGGCATATCCTGATACGACCAAGCGAACACGTCTACATACTCTCGTAGCAGCTTAATCAGCTTTTCCTTTACGTCTTCTTGCAGGGAGGCTCCCACTTTGACCTCTTTCTTGTCCTCTTTCGTCCCTAAGTTGATCATTTCAACCGGCTCCTGGTAAGGTTGTATTACCCTATCCTCTTGATCCCCAAGCTTGGACAATTCTTCAGGAAGTTCATAATCGTCCTCTTCATCGTCTTCCGTTTGGTTAATCGGGAAATCGAAGTCGTAAGGGATTATAGCAGTGTTATTTTCGGTGGGTGGATTGTGGATCTGCATGAGTATGATATATTTTAGGTTTTGCAATTTTTTTTTTTTAATATTGGTAATAAAGCACAAAAGAAAGAAATGAACTCAATTGAACAAAATGCAATTTTATTGAAGATTGAAATAACTTGAAAAACATGGGGGCCCCACACAACTAATCATTTGCCTTGGTCAGAGCAAAATGATTTTTTTTTTTCAAAAAGTAAAAAACATGATGAATTACTTGAATGGGGAAATGATTTCTGGAATCTCAATGGTCCTCCAGTTGTTCAAGATCTCATCCGAAACACAGCGGTGCACCAGGTCGGGCACTTTTTCATCCGTGTCTTCAAGCAGAGCTACTTGGTCTTCGTAGCTAAATCCCGCACTGTAAAAGGTCTCTAGAATGGGAAGGATCCCTTGCTGACGAGGTTTTGTCGAGGCTTCCACCGACGGATGATATCCTAGCCCGAAACGGTTCTTCTTTTCTGGTATGTCTACTAGCTTGCCCCATCCCGTAAGGCTACTTTCCTCTAAAGCTTCTCTCACGGCCCTCCATGAAGACATGGTTGTCCTTGCCTCCTTCTTGTGCCCTGAGCTCATGGTCACGACATTTGCCATTTCCAAAGATTGAAAGGGAATATCCACAACTTCTTCATCCGTCTCTATGTAACGGAAAGATGAAAGATGGCTTACCATCATATCCTCTTGGCCGGAAACTACGATCATTTTGTCATCGACAATGAACTTGAGTTTCTGGTGTAGGGTAGAGGTGATGGCTCCGGCGGTGTGGATCCATGGTCGTCCTAGAAGACAACTGTAGGTTGGATTGATGTTCATGACTTGGAAGGTGATGGTGAAAACCTGAGGCCCGATTAGAACCGGTAGGTCAATTTCTCCTATGACGGCCCTTCTTGACCCGTCAAAGGCTTTTACCACTAAAGCGCTTGGCTTTATCACTGTCCCTTCACATGATAGCTTTAAAAGGGTAGTCTTAGGCATCACATTTAAGGATGAACCCGTATCCACCAATACTCGAGAGAGGATGTGGTCTAAGCACTTTACAGAGATGTGCAAAGCCCGGTTCTGAATATGCCCCTCGTCGGGTAGCTCATCGTCATTGAAACCCAAATACCTGCTTGAGGTAATATTTGCCACTATCCCGTCAAATTGGTCCACATGGATATCCTTAGTAACGTGGGCCTCACTAAGGATCTGCAATAATGCTTCTCGGTGAGCCTCCGAGCTTAGCAGTAATGATAACATGGAGATTTTAGAGGGAGTTTGACCCAACTGGTCGATTATTTTGTACTCGCTCTTTTGGATAATCCTTAGGAACTCCTCGGCCTCTTTTTGTGGGGCTGTTCTCTGGGAGGGTCCCGCTTGGTTCTCCATCTCTTCCACATTATTTTCCTTAAGCGGTTCTCTTGGTAGTTCTGTTGGTGTCTTCCCGAGTTTCTCCGGAGCGAAGACTCTACCACTCCTTGTCATTCCTCCAACGCCGGTAATGTTAGTGACGTTGGATTCTATTTTTGCCAATGGCTTGCCTTCCATATAAGCAACAGGCTGGTAATTCCAAGGTACCCTCTTTGTACTCTCGAAGGAAAAGGGTGCCGGCACATGGAATATTATGGGCTTTACAGGTATTTGTACCTCTCTCCTTTAGTATGGGATTTCGAGAGGTTTTGGGTCTTGAGACTCCAGAGTATCAACGTCCGTGCTATCTTTTGTATAGCCAATTTGGACCCAACCTTGGTCCATCAATTCTTGAAGACATTTCTTCAATTCTTCACACTTGTCCGGATTAATTATGCAAGCCTCGCAATTGGCGTGCATTTCTTCATACAAACCAAAGCCGATCAACTTTTCCCGTATGACCGACATGGGAGTCTTTACATTGATCACCTCTTTGATCGGCCAATGTTTTCAAGCTCTTCCACTGCGCTTACAGATGGACCCACATGTCCTGGCAATGGATTATTCTTCACGTTTGGGTTTTCCTCCTTGGAGGACAGCAACTTCCGGTTAACGAGTTCCTGGACCTTGTACTTGAAAGCTTTACAGCCTTCGATGTTGTGCCCCGGGGATCCCGCATGATACTCGCACCTTGCATTTGCATCATAAGAAGGTGGATATGATGGCATTAAAGGTTGTAGCGGTCTTGGCTCAACCATCCCCTTTTGGATCAAGTACGGCAAGATTTGACCGTAGGGCATGGGCACAGGATCAAACTGCACGTTTTTATAGTTATTCCTTGGGCCCATTTGATTCCTTGGTGGGTACATGCCTCGTTGCTGCTGCTGATTTTGCTGAGGCATTGCTGCTGGTTATTGAGGTGGAGTCGTGGGGCTTACTTGGTATGGGTACTGTCGCGGTGATTTTTGGATATCAAGCTATTGGTTAGCGTTGACTCGCAATTTTAAGTTCACCACCGATCTTTTATTTTTCCGAGGAAAAGGGAGAAAGTTCGAAAACCCTATATTTTAGAGAGATCAAGGTCCGGGGGTTGGTTACGTAAAGGGAAGGTATTAGCACCCTAAACGTCTATAGTACTCTATAGGAACCTCTTGTTTTTATTTATCTTTATGCTAAATGTAACACCCTAACCCTTAACCGCCGATTATTAACTTTAATAAAAACAAAACGTTAAGGACATAGGAAGTTACAACATAATGAAAACGCATTTTCATAAACATCAACAGAAATCAAAATATATTTGATTCACAAACACAGCAGCGGAAAAATAACCAACAGCTTATAACCAATCATGCATATATATTACACAAAAATATATACATAAGATTTTCAAAAGAGGCAATTCTACAACAGAGACCATTGCCAAATCTATACATAAACGTTCAGATACCCAAAATAGTGTTACAAATATCAGAGCCCTAGACTCTAACTAGGATACAACACCTAGTACCAAAAATGTAAGGATAGCTAAGCTATGCCCTCACCACTACGAAAGCTCCTAAACAGCAAAGGGCTATTCCTCAACGATAGCCTCGCCAACCTGATAATCTGGATCCCCAAAGATCCAGCAGATAACACAAAACAGAGAGTGTTAGTATCACAACCAATAAACATGTATAAATAACACATTATTATACATAACCAAACCACAACACGTAATTGACAACGCACAAACTCATCAATAACAATTACCACTTAACAACCATTATGCACACATACTTCCTAAATGAACACTAATGTCACAAAGGATGCATGCCTCAAAATGCATTCACTAATGCATGTGGTACCAAATCATTTTGGATAAACTTATATCCTTATCAAGCACTCTTGATAACCAAGCACTCTTGGATTTCTTATCCGCACACGGATATCATACAATCATGAAATGCATGATGATTCACTTAGTAAATATATGATACTTACTAATACAACTAATTATCAGCACTCTGATAATTATCACAACAACAACAACAACAACAAACACAACCACTAAATTATCAGCACTCTGATAATTATCACAACATCAACAACAACAAACACAACTACTAGGCTCTCATGGCCATATCATAATATACAACATGTATATACTCAACCTTGATTAACAACTTCAAATAAACCAAGCAAATCATATCAAAATCTCACACATAAGGGTTTCAAAGGAAAACCCACACACTTTGATAATCCCACACACATGCTAGGGTTTTACTCAAGCTTTTCTTAAAACAAATAATCTTTAGGAAGTATTAAGAATGAATTAAAATGGTGGGCAAGGTTTCCAAAACATATTATGAAAATGCAGTAGCAAAAAGCCATCCCCGCGCGCACCAGGACCTCCAGAACGACTCAACGAAGTTGGCCTGTCCAGGGTTGGTCGCTACAAGCGAGCCTGGTCGCTACAAGCGCCAGTGTGGTCGCTACAAGCGCAGATAGGCAGGGAATTATCCTGTCTGGTCGCTACAAGCGAGCCTGGTCGCTACAAGCGACCGTATCAGTACACAGTCATGTAAAAATGTGATTTTCCACCATTTTAGCCCATTCAAGGTTACCCAAAGTTCCAGGACTTGTTAAAAACAACTTTCCATCATAAAACATCATTTATAAACCAACACAAGCAAGGATTACATCTATCAAAGAAATTAGGGTTAAAAACACTAAACTTTTCATAACTTTTCTTATGAATTCAAAACACTATAACTTCAACTAGACATACTAGCAACATCACTTAGCATCAAATAAGCATAAGAATAACATGATCATTAACAACTTTAAACCATAAAAACTCTCTATCAAAACCTAGACAAAGTGAAGGAGAAGTTTGGGATGGAGAAATAGACATTCTCCCCTTCTCTTAATCACTTATAATCAAGTAATACTAACTCTCTTACCTCACAATCGATGAATCTACAGAAATTCCAAGCTTTTTTTCACAAAATCACTTGCCCTAGCTTTCCTCTTGTTTTTCTTCTCTTCTTCCACGTTTTCTTCTTCTCCACAAAGAAATGAATAGTGATTCAAAAAGTCTTTGTGTTAATCTCTTATAATCCAATCCAATCAATCTTGGCCATCCATCCTTACTAACTCTCAAGGACTCATCCTAGCCTTTCAATCCAATCCAAGCTCACTACTATCATATCCACTTGATCATTACTACTCATAAACCCAAAAGCCCAATACTATTCATCTTCTTGGCCCAATTTCGCCCAAAACCCTAAAAAACTCGATTACGAACTTATCCTCGCGCTAAATAATTATTCCTCGATTACTAGAAAATATTTTTAAATGCAAATCCATAAAATAAAATATATAAAAATATAACATACGAAAATAGGGTCGTTACAACTCTACCCCCCTAAAAAGAATTTTCGCCCTCGAAAATACCTGAAAACAACTCTGGATAGGAATCCCGCATCTTGCTCTCGAGCTCCCACGTCGCATACTCACCGGCTGGGCCTCCCCAAACGACTTTCACCGATGAAATCTCTTTGTTCCTGAGCCTCTTCATCTCTTGTCCTTCAATCCTTAAGGGTACCGTTGTAACCGTCAAATTCTCTCTCACTTGTATCTCGTCCGACTCAATCACATGTGACGGATCCGATACGTATTTCCTTAATTGAGACACGTGAAAAACATCATGTAGATTCGACAACGACGGCGGTAACGCAATCCTATACGCCACCTTCCCAATCCTCTTCAAAATTTGATATGGACCAATGAACCTCGATGCTAACTTCTTCGATTTCAAAGCTCTTCCAATACCCGTAGTCGATGTAACTCTTAGAAACACATGATCTCCTTCTTGAAATTCTATATCCTTCCTTCTCTTGTCGGCATAGCTTTTCTGGCGACTCTGCGACGCTCTCATCTTTTCTTGGATCATCTTGATCTTCTCGGTCGTTTGTTGCACAATCTCAGGTCCAAGCATCACACTTTCTCCCGATTCAAACCAACACAAAGGTGTTCTACATCTTCTTCCATAAACGCTTCAAAAGGTGCCATACCAATGCTCGAATGAAAACTGTTGTTATACGTAAACTCAATCAATGGTAAACAAGCTTCCCAACTCACTCCTTGTTCCAAAATACACGATCTTAATAAATCCTCCAATGATTGAATCGTCCTCTCCGACTGACCATCCGTCTGCGGGTGATAAGCAGAACTCATCCGCAACTTAGTCCCCAACGCCTCTTGCAAACTCTCCCAAAACCTTGAAGTAAAACGGGGATCTCGATCTGATACAATGCTCGACGGGATTCCATGTAATCTCACGATTTGCTCAACATAAATCTCAGCCAACTTTGGTACTAGCATACCGGTCTTGATAGCTATGAAATGAGCAGACTTTGTTAACCTGTCAACAACTACCCAAATCATATTGTTACCTTTCGACGTCTTCGGCAAACCGCTTACAAAATCCATCGCAATACTATCCCATTTCCACTCTGGAATAAACATAGGTTGCAATAGCCCCGACGGCTTCTGATGCTCCACCTTGGACTTCTGACAAGTCAAACACGCGAAAACAAACTCGGCGATCTCTTTCTTCATCCCTTGCCACCAAAACATTTTCCTCAGATCTTGATACATCTTAGTAACACCAGGATGAATACTTAAGTTGCTTCTGTGACCTTCCTCCAAGATCATCCTCTTCAATTCAGGCACATCAGGTACACATAACCTTCCCTGACACCTCATCACACCTTTCTCATCGATCTCAACGTTTACCGTTTTCCCTTGCTCGATGAGCGTCTTAAGCTTCGTCAATCTCACATCGGACTTTTGCTTTTCCACAACCTCTTCAAGAAAATCATTCGTCAACTTCAACATTCCTAGCTTCACGCTTCTGGTTGTCCTTTCACAAACCAAACTGAGGTCTCTAAACTCTTCAATCAATCTCAGTTCTTTCGCCATCAGAGAAGACATATGCAGTGACTTCCTACTCAACGCATCGGCTACCACATTAGCCTTACCCGGGTGATAGTTCAACTCGAAATCATAATCCTTAAGAAACTCTAACCATCTTCTTTGCCTCATATTGAGCTCCTTCTGATCAAACAAGTATTTCAGACTCTTGTGATCGCTGAAAACCTCAAACCTTGACCCATACAAGTAGTGCCTCCAAATCTTGAGAACAAACACGACAGCAGCTAGCTCCAAATCATACGTAGGATAGTTCCTCTCATGAATTTTCAGCTGTCTTGATGCATAAGCAACAACTTGTCCCCTCTGCATCAACACACCACCTAGACCCATCTTCGACGCATCACAATAAACCACAAACGGTTCCTTCGGATGTGGCAGAATTAGCACAGGTGCAGATGTCAACCTCCTCTTCAACTCTTGGAAACTCTGCTCACACTTGTCATCCCAAATGAAAGCTTGACCCTTCCTAGTCAACTACGTCAACGGCAACGCCAACTTTGAAAATCCTTCGATGAACCTCCGATAGTAACCGGCCAAACCAAGAAAACTTCGGATCTCAGTAACAGACTCCGGCGTTCCCCAATCTTGCACGGCTTCTACCTTAGCAGGATCCACTGCTATACCACCACTTGAAATGACGTGACCCAAAAAGCTAACTTTATGCAACCAAAATTCACACTTAGAAAATTTTGCATAAAGCTTCTTCTCGCGCAACACCTCCAACACAATCCTCAAATGCTCGGCATGTTCCTCTTCCGTCTTTGAGTATACCAAAATATCGTCTATGAAGACCACCACGAATCGATCCAAAAAGGAATGGAATATACGATTCATATATTCCATAAACACTCCAGGTGCATTAGTAACTCCAAAAGGCATAACAGCATACTCGTAGTGACCATACCTTGTTCTGAAAGCAGTCTTCGGTATATCCTCCGCCTTAACTCTTATCTGGTGATATCCCGATCTCAAATCAATCTTGCTGAACACACAGGCTCCCACTAACTGATCCATCAAATCATCTATCCTCGGAAGTGGATACTTGTTCTTGATAGTTGCTTTATTCAACTGACGATAATCGATGCATAGACGCATACTACCATCTTTCTTCTTTACCAACAGAACCGGCGCACCCCACGGCGATACACTCGGTCTTACAAACTTTTTCTCTAACAATTCTTCCAATTGTTCCTTCAACTTCTCTAGTTCAGCAGCTGACATACGATACGGCGCCATCGATATTGGACTAGTGCCAGGTACGATGTCAATTGCGAATTCAACCTCTCTCTCGGGTGGTAAATCCAAAATGTCATCTGGAAAAACATCTGCGAAATCACGCACCACCGGTAACGCATCAACCTCAATCTTCTCTTCCACTCTCAACGAAGCAAACATAGCAAACACGTCCTCTTGAGCCTTCACTGATCTTACCACTTCTCGACAACACATGAGCTTCGAACACAACTCTGGCTCCGGTTTTGGAAACTTAACCGTCCTCTTACCGCAGTTGATATGAATCCGATTAAATTCTAACCAGTTCATACCAAAGATAACATCTATTCCGCTCAACGGAATGCAGACTAAATCCATACCAAAGTGTCGACCATACATAGTGACTGAACAGTCAACACAGACTAGCGTAGTCGATACTGAACCACTTGCAGGCGTTTCAATAACCATGCGTCCCATCATATTTTCTACTTTAAGACCCAACCTCTTAACACAATCCACAGAAATAAACGAATGGGTAGCACCCATATCAATAATAGCAGACAAAGGAGTATTATTGATAAAGCATGTACCTCTGATCAAGTTGTCCGCCTTCGCATCACCACCATCTAAAGCAAACACTTTTCCTCCAGCCGCTCTAGGCTTCTTACACACGTTGCTCTTATGACCCGCTTCTTTGCAGTTGAAGCACACAACACCTTTCTTGCACTGATCAGCTTTGTGGTTAGGATCACCACACTTGAAACATTTCCCATCATTCTTCGGGCACTCAAAAATACGATGTCCCGGTTGTCCACACTTAAAACAATTCCTATTACCTCCAAACTTGCCACCACTACTCCCACCTTCATCTGGTTTCTTCCCACCTCTGCTATAAGGTTTACCTCTAGCCATGTCCTTTCCCCTCTTCTCATTCACAGCTTTGTAGTAATTAGCTTTAGCTTTACCATCCTTATCACATATTCGGCTCTTATTCACCAACATCGGAAAATTCCTGATCTCGCTAAACCCAATCAACTGCTTGATATCTGGCCTCAGCCCATTTTCAAATTTTACACACTTGTCCTCCTCAGCTTCCACCGTGTTGTAATGAGGAGCAAAACAACACAAATCTTCAAACTTGGCCGCATATTCAGAAACAGATAAACTCCCCTGCTTGAGCTCCATGAACTCAATCACCTTACGGTTCCTCTCGTCTGCCGAAAAATACTTGGTTAAAAACTCTCTCCGGAAACGAGCCCAAGTAACTAAAGCTCCACCAGCTCCCAACCTTTGACTAGCATTTCCCCACCAATGATCAGCCTCATCATGGAGAACATACGCTCCTAACAATACCTTATGCGCATCCAGACAACGCATAGCCCCGAAAATTCTCTCAATTCCTTCCAACCAAGTCTGAGCTCCATCTGGATCGTATCCTCCCTTGAAGATAGGCGGTTTGTTGTTCATAAACCTCTCGAGTCTCAGCTCATCTTCCCCGCCTCCTCTAGCTTGTTGTGCGGCTCTATCCGCAGTCCTACTAGCAGCATCCTGAGCCATGGCATCCGCCATCCGCTCCATCGCATCCGCAAGTGCTCGTTGCGTCATATCCACACACTACCAAACATCACATAACACAAGTGAGAACACAGTGTTTAAGGAAACACATGTTACACAAAGGGTATACTAAACTTAATTGATCCAATGGATCAACCAGGCTCTGATACCAACTATTGTAACACCCTAACCCTTAACCGCCGATTATTAACTTTAATAAAAACAAAACGTTAAGGACATAGGAAGTTACAACATAATGAAAATGCATTTTCATAAACATCAACAGAAATCAAAATATATTTGATTCACAAACACAGCAGCGGAAAAATAACCAACAGCTTATAACCAATCATGCATATATATTACACAAAAATATATACATAAGATTTTCAAAAGAGGCAATTCTACAACAGAGACCATTGCCAAATCTATACATAAACGTTCAGATACCCAAAATAGTGTTACAAATATCAGAGCCCTAGACTCTAACTAGGATACAACACCTAGTACCAAAAATGTAAGGATAGCTAAGCTATGCCCTCACCACTACGAAAGCTCCTAAACAGCAAAGGGCTATTCCTCAACGATAGCCTCGCCAACCTGATAATCTGGATCCCCAAAGATCCAGCAGATAACACAAAACAGAGAGTGTTAGTATCACAACCAATAAACATGTATAAATAACACATTATTATACATAACCAAACCACAACACGTAATTGACAACGCACAAACTCATCAATAACAATTACCACTTAACAACCATTATGCACACATACTTCCTAAATGAACACTAATGTCACAAAGGATGCATGCCTCAAAATGCATTCACTAATGCATGTGGTACCAAATCATTTTGGATAAACTTATATCCTTATCAAGCACTCTTGATAACCAAGCACTCTTGGATTTCTTATCCGCACACGGATATCATACAATCATGAAATGCATGATGATTCACTTAGTAAATATATGATACTTACTAATACAACTAATTATCAGCACTCTGATAATTATCACAACAACAACAACAACAACAAACACAACCACTAAATTATCAGCACTCTGATAATTATCACAACATCAACAACAACAAACACAACTACTAGGCTCTCATGGCCATATCATAATATACAACATGTATATACTCAACCTTGATTAACAACTTCAAATAAACCAAGCAAATCATATCAAAATCTCACACATAAGGGTTTCAAAGGAAAACCCACACACTTTGATAATCCCACACACATGCTAGGGTTTTACTCAAGCTTTTCTTAAAACAAATAATCTTTAGGAAGTATTAAGAATGAATTAAAATGGTGGGCAAGGTTTCCAAAACATATTATGAAAATGCAGTAGCAAAAAGCCATCCCCGCGCGCACCAGGACCTCCAGAACGACTCAACGAAGTTGGCCTGTCCAGGGTTGGTCGCTACAAGCGAGCCTGGTCGCTACAAGCGCCAGTGTGGTCGCTACAAGCGCAGATAGGCAGGGAATTATCCTGTCTGGTCGCTACAAGCGAGCCTGGTCGCTACAAGCGACCGTATCAGTACACAGTCATGTAAAAATGTGATTTTCCACCATTTTAGCCCATTCAAGGTTACCCAAAGTTCCAGGACTTGTTAAAAACAACTTTCCATCATAAAACATCATTTATAAACCATCACAAGCAAGTATTACATCTATCAAAGAAATTAGGGTTAAAAACACTAAACTTTTCATAACTTTTCTTATGAATTCAAAACACTATAACTTCAACTAGACATACTAGCAACATCACTTAGCATCAAATAAGCATAAGAATAACATGATCATTAACAACTTTAAACCATAAAAACTCTCTATCAAAACCTAGACAAAGTGAAGGAGAAGTTTGGGATGGAGAAATAGACATTCTCCCCTTCTCTTAATCACTTATAATCAAGTAATACTAACTCTCTTACCTCACAATCGATGAATCTACAGAAATTCCAAGCTTTTCTTCACAAAATCACTTGCCCTAGCTTTCCTCTTGTTTTTCTTCTCTTCTTCCACGTTTTCTTCTTCTCCACAAAGAAATGAATAGTGATTCAAAAAGTCTTTGTGTTAATCTCTTATAATCCAATCCAATCAATCTTGGCCATCCATCCTTACTAACTCTCAAGGACTCATCCTAGCCTTTCAATCCAATCCAAGCTCACTACTATCATATCCACTTGATCATTACTACTCATAAACCCAAAAGCCCAATACTATTCATCTTCTTGGCCCAATTTCGCCCAAAACCCTAAAAAACTCGATTACGAACTTATCCTCGCGCTAAATAATTATTCCTCGATTACTAGAAAATATTTTTAAATGCAAATCCATAAAATAAAATATATAAAAATATAACATACGAAAATAGGGTCGTTACACTAAATTAATTATTTGCTTGTAAAATAAATGCCTAAGTGTAAAAAAGGTTAAAGTGATGAGAATAAAAGAAAGGAAAATGTTTTTGTTATTTTGTTGATTTGGGAAGACAAAGTCTTTTGCCTACATACCCGAATGGGATCAAAATCATGTAGTTCGGGTTAAAAAGCCGAGTGATTGGTTTTGGTTGATTTTAAAGTTTTGAAAAAAAAGTTTTGAGAAAGGTAAGAGGCCGTAAAGGCATAGAAAAAATAATGAAGTGAATTTGATTGATTTTAAATTGAAAAAAAAGGTTTAATTGATTAAAAGTTGATTAAAGTTTGATTAAGAAAAGAAAGATAAAGATTGACTTTTTTTGAAATTTTGATTATAAAATGTTTTTGGATTTTGTCTTTTTTTTTTGAAAATTTTGATTAAGTCCTAAGGTCCAGAGACTAAATTATGCAGAGATAGGTCCAAACGCACCGGATCCCTCAAAATGACGTTGGATCAAGTGAGGGTCCTTTTCCTCGGATACGGTCATTATTACATTATCGTCCTCGACATAAATCATAATAAATAAATGTGGTGTCGGTGCATATTCTCATTTATGTTTTTACATTGGACCTAGATACATTCTAATGGAAATAAAATAAATGACAAAAATAATAAAATTGAATTAAAGTAAATATGCTAAAAAGAAATAAAAAATGCATGAAATGCAAAACAAAAAATAAACATGGTGCATAAAATAAATAAAGAAAATAAAAATGCAAGACATAAAATAAATATGATGCCGAAAATAAAATAAAGAAAATAAAAATGCAAGACATAAAATAAATATGATGCTGAAAATTAAAAAATGCAAGACAATAAAATAAATATGATGCATAAAATAAAAAGAAAATAAAATGCAAGACATAAAATAAATATGGTACTGGAAAATAAAATGCAAGACATAAAATTAAATATGGTGCTGAAAATAAAAAAGAAAATAAAAATGCAAGACATAAAATAAATATGATGCATAAAATAAAAGAAAATAAAAATGCAGGACATAAAATTAAATATGGTGCATAAAATAAAAAAATAAAAAAAATAAAAAATAAAAATGCATGGGGTACTGGAAATTAAAAGGCAGTAAATAAAAAGCATAAAATAAAATAAAATAAAAAAAATGCAAGAAAATGAAATAAAATAAAAAGAATAGAGAAGAAGAAGAGGGGGTGCAGAAGTAAAAGGGAGGGTGCATCGAGTAAACAGAAAGAGGAGGAAGAAAGGAGATTGGGCTAAGTTAAGCCCACTGGGCTAAAAGAGGAGAAATCAGACCGGTTGGGTTCAAAAGAAAACCGGACCGGTCTAACCCTCTATAAAAGGCCAGGGGCCGGTTTTCTCTTTCATTTTCTTCTCTTCCTTCTCTCTTTTCCTTCTCTCTCATTTCTGCTTTCTCTGACTTCTCTCTATGTCTCGCCGGGAAATAGGAATCCGGCGCGGTGGCCGTCGGCGGCACCACCGCGCCGGAGCTCAAAACACGCCCCTCTTAAATCTTTTTAGCTTTTTTAAAAACCTTTTTCAAATCCTATCCGAATCTGAAATTTCTTTTCTTAAAAACTCTTCAAAAAAAGTCCAGATCTAACTTAGAAGATTTACGAAAAACTACCTAGATGTGAACTTTGCTTCTCGGTTTTGTGCTTTGGACTCGATTGTTATTCACTGTGAAAAAGGAAAAGAGAAAAAGGAAAAAAAAAAGAAATGGGTTAGAGTTGTTGTGGTTGGTAACCGATTTGGTTTTGGGTTTGGATTACTGATTTGCACTCGGATTTTGGGTTTTGTGGTCTCTGGTTACGTTTGTGAGGATCAAGTTTGATTCTTTTGTGGTTTTTGTGATTTGTGTGGTTTGGGTGCGTGATTGACGGGTGGTTCCAGTTTTTCACGTCTTTTGATTATTTTTTTGGGTGGCCGGAATTTGATTGGTGGTGGTGGTTGTGGTGGCCTGAGAGTGGTTGTGTTGGTGGTTTGTGGCGGCTGGGCTCATTGACTATTTCTGACAGGTTGGGGATCCGTGAATAGTAAAAAGGAGTGTGGAGTAAAAGGACAAAAATACCCCTCCTGGGGTTTGGACCCAAAAAAAATGACTGAAAAAAAAATAAAAATAAAAACAGTAAAATAATAAAAAAGAGTAATAATAAAAAATGAAAAAAAAAAAATAAAAAATAAAAGAAAACACTTAATAAAAAAAATTTAAAAAAAAAAAGAAAAAAAAGAAGATAATAAATAATAATAATAAAAAAAACACAAAAAAATAAAAAGGTTGCCTTCGGAACAAAAATATGAGGTATTTTAAAATACCTCCCTGCCAAAATTTCGTCTGAAACGACGAAAATTTCTGGCCTAAAAGACGAGAGAAACGAATTGAAAGTGGGTCAAAAATGGGGTATGACAGATGCCCCTATTTAAGTTTCTTCGTTACGGAGATTTAAAAGTGAAATTTTAAAATCGACGGGTCGAAGAGACTTAAATACAGAGTACACCATTTTTGACCAGTTTCAAATGCAAAATGTTATGAATGCAATGCTATGCATGTGATGCTATACATTTAATGTTGTGAATGCTCGCGATGCAAATATGAATGCAAGACGGCGAGGATGGCTCGACTGGGGATAACAAAACAAAAGGATACCCGAGTCTGTTAAAAGAAACGAGGTCCGACTCCACTGGGGATAACATGGTTTCACCGGGGATAAATGTCAGTCGTTCAGGTTAATGCCGAACTGCCATTGACGATGAGCAAGAAATGGTAAATGCCAACTGTTCGGGTTATTGCCGAACTGCAATTGACGACCAGAAAAAAAGATAAATGTCAGCTGTTCGGGTTATTGCCGAACTAGTCAACCGACGACAAGAAACAATGGCAAATGCCAGCTGTTCGGGTTATTGCTGAACTAGTCAACTGACGACAAGAAAAGAGGTAAATGTCAGTTGTTCGGGTTATTGCCGAAAAGTCAACCGACGACAGGAAAAAAGGGTAAATGTCAGCTGTTCGGGTTATTGCCGAACTAGTCAACTGACGACAGGAAACAAAAAGGATAAATGTCAGCTGTTCGGGTTATTGCCGAACTAGTCAACTGACGACAGGAAACAAAAAGGATAAATGTCAGCTGTTCGGGTTATTGCCGAACTAGTCAACTGACGACAGGAAACAAAAAGGATGAATGTCAGCTGTTTGGGTTATTGCCGAACTAGTCAACTGACGACAGGAAACAAAAAGGATAAATGTCAGCTGTTCGGGTTATTGCCGAACTAGTCAACTGATGACACGAAACAAAAAGATAAATGTCAGCTGTTCGGGTTATTGCCGAACTAGTCAACTGACGACCAAAGACTGGATAGGAAAATGCACAAGCTGTTCGTTAAAGAACTGCCACTTGGTGAAAAGAGGGTGACATCTTTGGACCAGACACACTGGGGATGACACTTGGGGAAAGGGAAAGTTACAAATTATTCATGATTGATTGATACGAAAAGATAAATGAGGCAAGACTCAGGGTGGTTAATGCAACCATGTATGAGTGATGTTGTCTTTATTGTATTTACATGAATGTGTATATGCATGAATGTATGAATGCATGAATAACGACATAATTTGTATGACTGTATGGAGGTTTGACTTGTAAGATTGTATGGAAGACTGACTTGTATGATTGTATGAAAGACTGACTTGATGAGACAAGATTGGACGGATAAGATGGAAAGTGACCCGATGTCGCATCACAAACACTCGGTAATCTTCAATGGGGATGATGCCACTGGGGGCATATCAAAACAATGACGAGGTAAAGCCCGACATATGCAACAACTGATGGGGAGTAGACACTTCCTGGGGAGAGCGTGCCAATCCAAAAACCATGGTAGAAGAACTGGTGCTTCTGTGGTCATGCTTATTTTTGTTTTGCTTTTTTTTTTTGAATCCCTAATTTTTGCCTGGACCGCCCTTTCGGGTTTTCGATACACCGGGAATATATTCTTTTGTATGCCCCTAATTTTTGCCTGGACCGCCCTTTCAGGTTTTCGATCCACCGGGACGCTCATTTTTGCCTAAGCCGCCCTTTCGGGTTTTTGACTTACCGAGCTCTTTTCTTTTCTCTTTTTTTTTTATATCTTTTTCATATATTTCTTTTTGTATTCTTTTTCTTAAAAGCAATTGACCATGTTCAACCTGCAAAGTTTATCCATTCTCAGGATAGCTGTTGACGCACCCTTCACTTATTCACGAGTTCAAAGAAAATGTGTTTTGTTGTTTGTGCTTTTCAAAAAGACATGAAAAATATTTATGATTTTGAAAAAAAATTTGTTTCAAATGCTACCATCAAAAATAGAAAAGGTTTTATAAGCTGAATAAATGAGAATTCCAAATGAAAGGCAACAGGCTCAAATTTATTTAAAAGAGTTGTGATCTGCCAATGGCATAGCTCCACAGATCTTACAAAGTTTGGAAAATGGTAAATATAAATTGAAGGTACATTGAACACAATAACCGCTATTCCCCCTGACAACTTTGAATTTCACTGTTTGGATGCTTCAGATTCAGAGTCTCTTTGACATTTAAAATGCCCCAAGTGAGTCATGGCTATCTTGATGCAGTTACTTTGTCATTCGATCCTTAACTTTTGCATAGATCGCCCTTTCGGGTTTTCGACCTATCAATATGATTATTTTCTGTTTTATGTCTCTAATTTTTGCCTGGATCGCCCTTTCGGGTTTTCGATCCACCGAGACGCTCATTTTTGCCTAAGCCGCCCTTTCGGGTTTTTGACTTACCGAGCTGTTCTTTTATTTTTTAGACAAAGTATTTCTTGACTGCACCAGCATTCACCGGACGGGGAAGCTCATCACCATCCATAGTCGTAAGAGTCAGTGCGCCACTGGAGAAAGCTCTCTTGACGACATATGGGCCTTCATAATTAGGCGTCCACTTGCCCCTAGAATCGGGTTGGAAAGATAAGACCTTCTTGAGCACAAGATCTCCTTCTTGAAACACACGAGGATGAACCTTCTTGTCAAAAGCTTGCCTCATCCTCTGTTGATAAAGTTGTCCGTGGCACAAGGCATTCATACGTTTCTCCTCAATTAGATTCAACCGATCATATCTGCTTTGGCACCATTCAGCCTCTGACAACTGGGCCTCCATTAGAACTCTTATTGACGGAATTTCAACCTCGACAGGGAGTACTGCTTCCATCCCATACACCAAAGAAAAAGGGGTTGCCCCTGTTGAGGTACGTACTGAAGTGCGATATCCATGCAAAGCATAAGGTAACATCTCATGCCAGTCCTTGTATGTGACCACCATCTTTTTCACTATCTTCTTGATGTTTTTGTTGGCAGCTTCAACTGCGTCATTCATCTGAGGTCTGTAAGGAGAAGAATTGTGATGCTCAATCTTGAACTCTTCACACAGATCTTTCATCATCTTGTTGTTCAAATTTGTTCCATTATCTGTAATGATTCTGTTGGGCACACCATAACGGCAGATAATCTGATTCTTGATAAAGCGGACCACCACTTGCTTGGTCACATTTGCATAGGATGCTGCTTCAAACCACTTGGTGAAGTAATCAATAGCCACTAAAATGAAACGATGCCCGTTTGAAGCTTTCGGTTCGATTCTACCAATCATGTCGATGCCCCACATAGAGAAAGGCCATGGAGAAGAAAGAACATTAAGTGTAGTTGGCGGTACATAAATTATGTCAGCGTAAATTTGACATTTGTGGCATTTCCTGGCATGCTTGTAACAATCTGTTTCCATTGTCATCCAGTAATAACCTGCTCTCAACAACTTCTTAGCCATTGCATGTCCATTGGAGTGAGTTCCAAAAGATCCTTCATGTACTTCGTGCATCAAAAGCTCTGCTTCTTGCTTGTCTACGCACCTGAGTAGTACCATGTCAAAGTTTCGTTTGTACAAAACATCCCCATTTAGGAAGAAATTACCAGACAATCTTCTCAAAGTTCTCTTGTCTTTGTTGGATGCTCCGGGGGGATACTCCTGACTCTGGATGAAACATTTGATATCATGGAACCATGGCTTGTCATCCACAACTTCTTCGACTACAAACACATGAGCGGGCCTCTCGAGGCCCTGAATTTTGATTGTTGGCAAATTGTTCCGGTGACTCACTTCATACATGGAGGATAAAGTTGCTAACGCATCCGCCATATGGTTCTCATCACGAGGGATGTGGTGAAGCTTCACTTTGTTGAAGAAGGTTAACAAACGCCTTGCATAGTCTTTGTAAGGGATCAAACCAGGATGGCGAGTTTCCCATTCTCCTTTGATTTGATTGATTACGAGCGCTGAATCCCCGTAGATGTCAAGGTTTTTGATTCTCAAGTCAATGGCTTCTTCAATGCCCAGGATACATGCTTCATATTCTGCCATATTATTCGTGCAATCGAAGTGCAGCCTTGCAGCGAAAGGGAGATGATTACCTTCAGGAGTGATAATTACTGCCCCAATTCCATTGACAAAGACATTCACTGCTCCATCAAATATCAAGCCCCATCTAGACTCGGGATCTGGACCTTCCCCAGGCAACGGTTCATCACAATCCTTCATCTTCAAATACATAATCTCTTCATCAGGAAAGTCAAACTTGATGGGTTGGTAGTCCTCGACTGGTTGGTGAGCCAAATGATCAGCAAGAACACTACCCTTGATTACGTTCTGGGTGCGGTACTCAATATCATACTCGGACAACATCATCTGCCAACGAGCAATTCTTCCTGTCAAAGCGGGTTTCTCGAAGATATACTTGATTAGGTCCATCTTGGATATTAACCAGGTGGTGTGATTAATCATGTAGTGACGAAGACGCTTGGCAGCCCAGGCTAGTGCACAACAAGTCTTCTCAAGTAGGGAGTACCTGGACTCACAATCTGTAAACTTCTTGGTCAAGTAGTGCTCTTTCCTTCCGGTTTCATCCTGTTGTCCGAGCACACAACCCATAGAATCTTCTAACACAGTCAGGTACATGATCAAAGGCCTTCCTTCAACTGGAGGGATAAGAATTGGAGGTTCTTGCAGATAATTCTTGATACTATCAAAAGCCTTTTGACAATCTTCAGTCCAAACAACACCCTGATCTTTTCGAAGCAGCTTGAATATGGGTCCACACGTGGCTGTCATGTGCGAGATGAAACGGGAGATATAATTCAAACGCCCAAGAAAGCCTCTCACTTGTTTCCCTGTCTGGGGAACTGGCATTTCTCTAATGGCTCTGACCTTGTTGGGGTCTACCTCAATGCCTTTCTGACTGACAATGAATCCTAAGAGTTTTCCAGATCTAACACCGAAAGTACATTTGTTGGGATTCAGACGAAGTTGGTACTTTCTCAACCGTTGAAACATCTTCAACAAATACTCAACATGTTCTCCTTCAGTGCCTGACTTAACAATCATATCATCCACGTACACCTCTATCTCTTTGTGCATCATGTCATGAAAGAGAGTGGTCATGCCTCTTTGGTAAGTGGCACCTGCATTTATCAACCGGAAAGGCATCACCCTGTAACAAAATGTGCCCCAAGGCGTGATAAAATATGTCTTTTCTCTGTCTTCAACTACCATCTTGATCTGATTGTACCCAGAGAAACCGTCCATGAAGGAGAAGACTTTGGACTTCGCAGTACTGTCAACTAAAACATCGATGTGAGGTAAAGGGAAATCATCTTTCAGACTAGCCTTGTTCAAATCCCGGTAATCGACACACATCCTGACCTTGCCATCTTTCTTTGGAACAGGCACTATGTTGGCTAACCATTGAGGGTACTCTGATGTGACCAGAAAACCTGCATTAATCTGCTTCTGTACTTCCTCCTTGATCTTGAGAGCCATGTCAGGGCGAGTTCTCGGTAATATCCCGCTTATTAGTATCAGTTATCAGTGTTAAAAGTAATTAACAAGCATGGCAATTTAGCAATTCATGGCAATGGCAATTTGGTGATTATTTCAAAAAGGGGGATTATAAGAAAAAGGAAAGGCAAGATATTTTTTACAAAAATTTCATTCTTCTCTTCTACTCTTCCAAAACCAGCCTTCTCCCCCTCATTTCCCTCACTCTCACGCCACTCACTCTCACCCAAATCATCAAGCTTTCACCCATAAATCCTTGAGGAGTTTGCTAGCAAGTTGATTGGTGAAAAGATAGAATAAATAGAGAAGGAACAAGGAAGAAACAAGGAAGGAACAAGCTAGGGTTTCTGGAATCAAGCATAACCAGCACCAATTAAGGTTTAGGTGAGCTCATCTTGGGTTTTAGAACCCTTTTAGAGAGAATTATATGTGTTATATAACTTAAGTAAAATTTTAGAGTTTTACCCTAATTCCTGGCTTGCTAAATCCTTGCTCAAATAAGTTTATAATTGTTATTTTATGAAGGAAAATCATTTTTAGCATGTTTAGGAAGCTTGGGCATCTTTGAATGGGCAAAAATGGTGGAAAAATGCATTTTTACACATGACTGTGCTGTCATGGTCGCTGTAGCGACGAGCTGTCGCTTGTAGCGACCAGTGGCGCTTGTAGCGACCAAGCCAGAACAACACCACTCAGTTGAGCTGTTCTGGGGTTTCTGGAGCGCACGGGCATGGCTTTTTGCAAATGTTTTCTCCTAATACATTTTAGAAACATAAACCACCATTTTAGTTCATCCTAAAGGCTTCCATTGGTTGAGAAATTATGTGAGCAAAGATTACGCACGGCTTGGAAATGCATGAAGTAAGGTTAATGTTTAAGTAAGCTTTAGATAATGGCTCATGAGAACGATGAGTCAAGAACCTTGATAGGTTAATGAGTCCATAGAAGATACTTTTCACGTATTAAGTATAAGAATGTTACCATATTGAAAGCTTAGAACCTTTTATAGATTAAGCACTCATGAATGATTAGTTAAAGAATAAGAACAAGATAAGAATATGTTATACGATCATGATCACGTGTTCATCAGACTCCGGGTTACGCCGGATGGGATTTCTCTGAAAGGGCTATCCACACGTAAGGTAAAAGATTTAAGCATGTCCATCAGGCTCCGGATTATGCCGGATGGGACTTCACCGAGAGGGTCGTCCACATGTAAAGTTAAGATGTGTCCAGCAGGCTCCGGATTATGCCGGATGGGGCTTCACCGAGAGGGTTACCTACACAAAGATAAGGGGAGTCCGGTGTTAGCCTGATATGATAGGAATTTCACCGGTATGATGGGAGATGTACTTCGGGGTTACTCCACCCGGATGCACTCCGTAAAACGAACCAAGATAATGTTATGTTTGTTCAACGCTAACTTCTAACCTTAAGATATGAAAGATGAATATGTATATTTTATATGTAATACAAGACATGATGATTAGTTCCTAGTGAACGAGATGTGATCATAGGATGTCCCCAAGATCACTCCGTATAAGTCTAAGATTAAGAATGGAACATGATATGCATGAGATAAGACAATGAAGCGATCCTAGGTTTTCCCCTTGATCGCGATAAATGTAAAGAATGACGGCGATCGTAGGTATCCCCAGGATTGCCAAGAGTAGGCACGGCGACCCTAGGTTACCCCCGTGGTTGCCAACAGTAGGTAGGGTAGAGCTCACTGAGACGTTATGTCTCATCCCTTTCCTTCTGGTGCAGGTTCTTCGCAGGTAGCACGACGTAAAGGTAAAGAGAAAGCTACGGATTGATCGTGCTGCTTATGTTTCTTGGATGTTATATATGATCTTGTATTATGATGTATATATATATATATTATGAAGAATGTTTTGTATCGGATATTGAGTTGTATCACAAACTTATGTATTGTATATTTATTAAACAACTTTCTGTATTGTATTTAATGTATCCGGTACGAAATTTTAATACTCGTAAGAGATCCTAGGCAATCTCTATATGGGTGTTACATTCTCCTTAATTTTTGCTTGACCGGTGGGCATTCGGGCTTCAAAGGCAAACGGTGCTCCACAATACGAGGATCCAAGCCGGGCATATCCTGGTATGACCATGCGAACACATCAGCATATTCTTTAAGCAATTCAATCACCTTTCGTTTGACAGTTGCTTCAAGCGATGCCCCAATCTTGACTTCTTTCTTATCTTCCTCGGTTCCTAGGTTGATCACCTCCACTACCTCTTCATGAGGCTGAATGGTTTTCTTCTCGTATTCCAATAACCGAGCAATTTCATCTGGAATTTCCTCATCCTCCTCCTCTTCGGCTTCGTAGACAGGAAATTCGAAGTTGGGAGAAAGCGCAAGGTTATTATGTTCAACGGGCTCATTGATGCTTAGTCTGCATATGATTGATCATTGATTTTAGAAAATGAGTGGAGAATGCAGACTTTTGAAATTGATTGGAACCAAAAGCAAAGATAAAATATTTTGGTTTTTTGTGTTACCATTTTCCAGAAAAAGCAATAAATATAGATATCGGGATAAACCACATTTTCCATTAATAAAAGTAGTACTTGAAACAAAACAGCCCTACATGATTGCACTTTCGTCCTGGGCTAGACGAAAGGATCTTTTCGAAAAAAAAAACAGAAAAACAAAGACATATTACTTTGACGCATGAACTACTGAAGGGATGTCAACCGCGTCCCAGTTACGAACAAATCTTCCAGGTGCAACAAATGCAGGCACTATCTCTTCAGGAACATCTTCCAAGACTGCATTAGCTTCTGGTGGGGCGTTGATGAAACCGGCACTACAAAAAGCGATAGAGCTTGACCCAACACTGCTCTTTGAGGATCCTGCAAAAGAAGCAAATCCCAGTCCTTCACCGTTTTTACTTTCCGGTAACTGCACAACTTTTCCCCATCCTACGGCTGTTCCTTCCCGCACCACCTTTTGTGCGCTCTTCAAAGAGGCAAAAGACACTTCATTCTTCTCTGGCTCCTTATCCTCCAAAGTCAGGCCCTGGAAAGAAGTTCCTTCTATATCATCCGCACCAATGAAAGAGAAGGTTGACAAATGACTAACCAACAGAGCTTCTTCCCCACTCACGGTGATCAATCTTCCATTTCTGACAAACTTCAGCTTTTGATGCAGGGTTGATGTCACGGCCCCAGCTTCATGGATCCACGGCCTACCCAAAAGACAACTGTATGCAGCTCGAATATCCATCACCTGGAATGTAATTTGGAAAACAGTTGGTCCGATTGTAATAGGCAAGTCGACCTCCCCGATGATAGACTTCCTTGATCCATCAAACGCTTTGACAACCACCCCGCTTCTTCTCATGGGAGGCCCCTGGTAGGAGAGTTGATCTAATGTGGATTTGGCCATTACATTCAATGAGGAACCGGTGTCCACAAGTACATTCGACAAAGCATCAGACTTGCAGTTCACCGATATGTGTAACGCCAGATTGTGGTTTCTTCCCTCCTCAGGAAGCTCTTCATCGCTGAAGCTTAAATTATTGCATGCAATAATGTTTCCTACTATACTGTCCAATTGATTAACAATCATGTCCTTCTCCACAAAAGCTTGGTCTAACACCTTCATTAGAGCCTCACGGTGTGCTTCCGAATTCAACAGCAAAGACAAGATAGATATCTTAGAGGGAGTTTGCAGCAGCTGGTCTACCACTTTATACTCACTCTTCTGGATCAGTTTCAGAATTTCATCATGATCGGAATCCTTGCTGGTCCCACTAGATTGGCCTATTTCCTTCTTTGTACCGGGGCCATTCACTGTCACCTGTTCAACTATCGGATCATTCACTTTCTTTGCAAACAATGTGGGGATAACACGCCCATTCCTCAGGACCCTGCTGTCACTGGCAATGTTGTCCACAGAAGTCGCAGAAGTTAGAGAGGGCAAAGGCACCTCCTGTCCACCTTCCAACATCGTGGCGTTATACTTGTAAGGGACCGCTTTTAGTGAAGCATACGGCATGGGTCCTGGCAAGCTGATCACTAGTGGAGTAGTAGCTGGTTCTCCACTGTTATAGCTTATTTCCAAATGCTGGAACTCAGGGGTAATGACACACATTTCTTTGTCCTTCCTTGTGATGATTAATTCTCTGCTGTCTATCAGCCCTGTATGTCTTCTTGTACCTTCTGACATCCTCTTTCATTCACGGGACATACTTCACACGCTGCATGATCATGGTCAAACAGAGCTGCCTCGCACATCTTGATATGTATTGGGACCAGGGGAGTTCGAACGTGCTGGACATTCAGGATGACACCGTCTTCATCACAATCTTGTATCATGTTGACAGCAGATCCATGATTCGGCAGTGGGTTTGCTTGAACATTAGGATTTTGATCTTTGAAAGATAGCAAGTTGGCCCGAACTAACTTTTGCACCTCAGTTTTAAGAGCAAGGCAATGCTCAACATCGTGTCCAGGTGCTCCTTGGTGAAAGGCGCAAGTTAGGTCATGCCGGTACCAAGGGGGTAAAATATCTGGTATACGGGGAGGTGCCTTGAGCTGGACAAGGTTTTTGGCAAGTAAAGCAGGGAGCAAGTCAGCATACTTTATTGGGATTGGATCAAAAGTTGTTCTCTGGCGGTTTTGTGGTTGATATGGTTGTTGAGGGGTTTGCGGGCGATTTTGTTGTTGTTGAGGGTATTGTGGTTGATGGTATTGTTGTGGGGGATATTGTTGTGGAGGATACTAGTGGGGGTAATGTGGCCTTTGCTGGTGATATGCTCGGTTTGGGATAGTGGATGCGACATTCGCATTCTGGCCGTATGGGGTGTAATTCTGCTGGGGCTTACCATGGGCTATCATTCCCACATCTTGATCTTTCTTCTTCTCAAAGTGGCTTCCAAACTTCTTGGCATTACTTGCAGCAGGGGTACTTTCCACAGTCAAACGTCCCTCTCGGACACCTTCTTCTAATAGTACACCCATATTGACCATTTCGGTGAAGTCCGTTGGTGCACTTGCAACCATTTTCTCGTAATAAAACTGGCTCAGGGTCTTCAAAAATGTTTTAGTCATTTCCCTTTCTTCCAACGGCGGGATAATCTGGGCAGCCACTTCCCTCCAACGCTGGGCGTACTCCTTGAACGTTTCCTTCTCTTTCTGTGTCATTGCACGGAGTTGATCACGATCTGGGGCCATGTCCAGATTGTACTTATACTGACGGATGAACGCTTCACCAAGATCATTAAAAGTACGGATACTCGCACTATCCAGGTTCATATACCATTTCAGAGCTGCCCCAGTCAGGCTGTCCTGAAAGAAGTGAATGAGCAGCTTATGATTGTCAGTATACATGGACATTTTTCGCGAGTACATTACCAGGTGACTTCGGGGACAAGTGTTTCCTTTATACTTTTCGAAGTCTGGCACCTTGAACTTATGGGGAATAGTAACATTTGGGACCAAGCATAACTCACGGGCATCTTTCCTGAACAGGTCTCTACCTCGGAGGGCTTCGACTTCCCTTTGCATGCCATCAAACTTTTCCTGGAGTTCATCCATCTTATCCAGAGCTTCAATACTTTCAGCATGGTAGATTGGCTCAATGTCTTGTTGAATAGTGTGAATCAGTGGCGCTGAATAAGTCATTGCAGCTTGAGGGAAAGAGGTACCGGGTTGTGGAACCGGCGCTGACTGCTGAGTGAAGGGGAGTGGAACTTCAGATGCAGCGGGCTGGAGACTTCCACAGACTGGAGGTGGCATTCCCAATGTACAACCTGGAGGCATAAAGAGAGGTGGAAAAGTCACCGTAGATAGCGGGGTTGCGCTCATAAAAGGCTGCTCTACAACAGCAACAGCAGCTTGAGAATTCTGGGCTGACAGGAGTGCATTCATCATAGTCGTCAACCTATCCATTCCCTCTCGTAAAGTGGCAACCTCCTCTCTGAGATTTTGATTTTCTTGCTCAACTAGATCCATCCTTTTCCGATTAGTCCTAGTGTTGTAAATGCGAGTTGGTTTGTGGAGAATTCGTCGGGCCACTTTCTTCGGACGGCGGCTGATTGACCTTTGAAGTAGTGAACACAATGTGAGACTCGATTTAGAAACCATGGATGCAGGATGATGCATGATTATGCTTATGCAAAAAGAAAAAAGAACAAATTATTATCGAAGGACTTGTTAGAGTAATTGCAAACATCATAAACTGAACACTTCACTAAAGCATCGAAATATTATAAAGAGTTTTTTTGTTTACAAGTCAAGAGATTTCGGAAGCTAAAATCTAAACATAAGGTCCTACAAACTTCAAACTCAAACTCCCGGAGTAGATGGATCCTTGGAATCTGAATGTGTACTAGAGAGGAATCCATAAACCTCCTCTTCCTCCTAGCATCTTGGTGGAGCAAAGCGTCTTTCCGACAAAGCAAGTCGTCCTTCTCAATTATCCTTTGGTTCTGGACGAAAAGCTCATGGATCTGCTGGGCTAGCTTCCCCTTCAAGGTCTCATTCTCTCGCTCGAGCTCCTGGCATCTTCTCTTCCAAGTTTCCTTTTCTTGCCTTTCTTTGGTCAATTGTTCATGAAACTCTTCCTTAGTGTCAAAGGGGATAGGCAAGGATGATGGTGGGATGGTGGAGGATAGGTATCTAGGTAGATGGTAGGGTAGGCCAAAGCTCATGGTCCTATCAATAACCCACTGAGTGTAAGATTCATGCACATAATCTGATTTCTTCCCCAACTGGCTTCTGCTGAGTCTGTGGATAGCGCTCCAAGCTTATGCGAATCTCTCTCTTTTGTTTGAGGGGTCTCCATGGTTAAGATAGAATTCATTAGTCAAGGCAAGATTGTTTGGTTTTGACTTCATTGGGTACCCAAATTGTCGTCGAGCGAGAAATGGGTTGTAGCTAATTCCGCCACGCATACCCAAAAGAGGTACGTTGGGGTATTCACCACAACTCACAATAATCTCTCCAACGTCACTAGCTGCCTGGTACCAAACAATGTATGATGGGTCGAGAGTCATGATTCTGTGAGGCTAAGAAAGTTTGTCAACATTGGTCTTGAAGGCACAGGATTGAGGTAAGTGGAAGGTAAACCATTGATAGAGTAGGGGTGCACAACAAGAGATGGTTCCATGGCCAGCCTGGGTATGGTCATGGATGGAGTGGTAGGTATCGGCAAGTAGAGTGGGTACAGGGTTCTTTGCAAGGAAGATTTTGATGGCGTTGATATCGATGAAGTTGTCAATATTTGGGAAGAGTACAAGGCCATATATAAGGAGGGCTAGGGCGGAATGGAAGACATGTGTATTGGCTGCTTCAGCAAATATGGAGGCTTGTTGGTAGAGGAAGTGGGTGGGAAGACCTTGGAGGCCTCCTTTAGAGGTAAGGTTTGCTTGGATGATGGAGGTTTCAAGGTGGAGAGCAGCTGCGATGTCGGAGGGTTTAGGGATAGGCTCAAGACTGTGGAATGGTATCTTGTTTGGCACGGGTAAACCGACTAGGTAGGAGTATTCTTCGAGCGTGGGGACAAGCTGGTAGTCTGGAAATGTGAAGCAATGGTAGAGCGGGTCATAGAACTGAACCAGGGTCTCTAGGCATCCTTCCTCAACATCCACACTAAGAATTCTGAGGAATTTCCCATGATGAGCTTGAAAATCAACTGGATCACTTACTAAAGATGCTAGCTCCCTTAATCTGAACAAGTCTGGTTTTTTGAAAAGGTACTTCCTAGTGCTTCTCAGTGGGATGTCCATATATACAATGTTTACAAAAAGCTTGTTTAAGTCCTTCGATAATTTGGATGAAAAGAAAAGAGTTTATGCATGGATGCAAGATTATGCCAAAGTACGGAGAAAACATGGTGAGGTTAGGTCCAAAATGTTGGAGTCAAGGGTAAACACGCCATTTGGTAAGGACTATGGTTTCATATGTACCTGTATCACGGGTTCTACCAAGTTCCCAAAGTCATTGACCACTTCCGAATATTGTCGAATTACGGGACTGACTCCCGGTCCAACAACGTTCGTAGGAAAGTCTCGTTTGAGTATAGTATCGCGTATCAACCAATTCAAGACTACTCTTGATTAGCCCCCGCACTACGTCCTAAAAGGCCAAGATGGGTTAGGTAACTAAAGGTCCTCAACTTCATAGGTCACTTGAAAATATCAATGCCAAACACGACTACTCATGCCAACATAGTAATACATCCAAGATCCCTCCATTGAGTGGGGTTATCACATGTGCCACATCCGAAACTCACTCTCGGAAAGACACTTTGATTATACCACCATCCTATCTTATGTTTCCCTCAAGTCCGGGTGTAGGACTTATCTCACCACTCACGTAAAAAGATAAACACTTAAGCACATATTTACAATTACAAATAATAATAAAGCATAAAGATAAAGAAAAGCAAGATAGGTTTAACCCACTTAGGATTTTGGTCCCCAGTTAAGTCACCATTTTTCCGTCACGGTGATTTTTGGATATCAAGCTATTGGTTAGCGTTGACTCGCAATTTTAAGTTCACCACCGATCTTTTATTTTTCCGAGGAAAAGGGAGAAAGTTCGAAAACCCTATTTTTTAGAGAGATCAAGGTCCGGGGGTTGGTTACGCAAAGGGAAGGTATTAGCACCCTAAACGTCTATAGTACTTTATAGGAACCTCTTGTTTTTATTTACCTTTATGCTAAATTAATTATATGCTTGTAAAATAAATGCCTAAGTGTAAAAAAGGTTAAAGTGATGAGAATAAAAGAAAGGAAAATGTTTTTGTTATTTTGTTGATTTGGGAAGACAACGTCTTTTGCCTACATACCCGAATGGGATCAAAATCATGTAGTTCGGGGTAAAAAGCCGAGTGATTGGTTTTGGTTGATTTTAAAGTTTTGAAAAAAAAGTTTTGAGAAAGGTAAGAGGCCGTAAAGGCATAGAAAAAATAAAATGAAGTGAGTTTGATTGATTTTAAATTGAAAAAAAAGGTTTAATTGATTAAAAGTTGATTAAAGTTTGATTAAGAAAAGAAAGATAAAAATTGACTTTTTTTGAAATTTTGATTATAAAATGTTTTTGGATTTTGACTTTTTTGACTTTTTTTTTGAAAATTTTGATTAAGTCCTAAGGTCCAGAGACTAAATTATGCAGAGAAAGGTCCAAACGCACCGGATCCCTCAAAATGACGTTGGATCAAGTGAGGGTCCTTTTCCTTAGATACGGTCGTTATTACATTATCGTCCTCGACATAAAGCATAATAAATAAATGTGGTGTCGGTGCGTATTCTCATTTATATTTTTACATTGGACCTAGATACATTCTAATGGAAATAAAATAAATGACAAAAATAATAAAATTGCATTAAAATAAATATGCTAAAAAGAAATAAAAAAATGCATGAAATGCAAAACAAAAAATAAACATGGTGCATAAAATAAATAAAGAAAATAAAAATGCAAGACATAAAATAAATATGATGCCGAAAATAAAATAAAGAAAATAAAAATGCAAGACATAAAATAAATATGATGCTGAAAATAAAAAATGCAAGACAATAAAATAAATATGATGCATAAAATAAAAAGAAAATAAAATGCAAGACATAAAATAAATATGGTACTGGAAAATAAAATGCAAGACATAAAATTAAATATGGTGCTGAAAATAAAATAAAGAAAATAAAAATGCAAGACATAAAATAAATATGATGCATAAAATAAAAGAAAATAAAAATGCAAGACATAAAATTAAATATGGTGCATAAAATAAAAAAATAAAAAAAATAAAAAATAAAAATGCATGGGGTACTGGAAATTAAAAGGCAGTAAATAAAAAACATAAAATAAAATAAAATATAAAAAATGCAAGAAAATGAAATAAAATAAAAAGAATAGAGAAGAAGAAGAGGGGGTGCAGAAGTAAAAGGGAGGGTGCATCGAGTAAACAGAAAGAGGAGGAAGAAAGGAGATTGGGCTGAGTTAAGCCCACTGGGCTAAAAGAGGAGAAATCAGACCGGTTGGGTTCAAAAGAAAACCGGACCGGTCTAACCCTCTATAAAAGGCCAGGGGCCGGTTTTCTCTTTCATTTTCTTCTCTTCCTTCTCTCTCTTCTTCTCTCTCATTTCTGCTTTCTCTGACTTCTCTCTATGTCTCGCCGGGAAATAGGAATCCGGCGCGGTGGCCGTCGGCGGCACCACCGCGCCGGAGCTCAGAACACGCCCCTCTTAAATCTTTTTAGCTTTTTTAAAAACCTTTTTCAAATCCTATCCGAATCTGAATTTACTTTTCTTAAAAACTCTTCAAAAAAAGTCCAGATCTAACTTAGAAGATTTCCGAAAAAACTACCTAGATGTGAACTTTGCTTCTCGGTTTTGTGCTTTGGACTCGGTTGTTATTCACTGTGAAAAAGGAAAAGAGAAAGAGGAAAAAAAAAGAAATGGGTTAGAGTTGTTGTGGATGGTAACCGATTTGGTTTTGGGCTTGGATTACTGATTTGCACTCGGTTTTTGGGTTTTGTGGTCTCTGGTTACGTTTGTGAGGATCGAGTTTGATTCTTTTGTGGTTTTTGTGATTTGTGTGGTTTGGGTGCGTGATTGACTGGTGGTTCTGGTTTTTCACGTCTTTTGATTTTTTTTTTGGGTGGCCGGAATTTGATTGGTGGTGGTGGTGGTTGTGGTGGCCTGAGAGTGGCTGTGTTGGTGGTTTGTGGTGGCTTGGCTCACTGACTATTTCTGACAGGTTGGGGATCCGTGAATAGTACCATTAATGGTACTATTTATAGTAAAAAAGGACTGTGGAGTAAAAGGACAAAAATACCCCTCCTGGGGTTTGGACCCAAAAAAAATGACTGAAAATAAAATAAAAATAAAAACAGTAAAATAATAAAAAAGAGTAATAATAAAAAACGAAAAACAAATAAAAAAAATAAAAGAAAACACTTAATAAAAAAAATTTTAAAAAAAAGAAATAAAAGAAGATAATAAATAATAATAGTAATAAAAAAAACACAAAAAAATAAAAAGGTTGCCTTCGGAACAAAAATATGAGGTATTTTAAAATACCTCCCTGCCAAAATTTTGTCTGAAACGACGAAAATTTCTGGCCTAAAAGACGAGAGAAACGAATTGAAAGTGGGTCAAAAATGGGGTATGACAGGTACTGCCCCTGAGCTGCTACTGCCACGTAGGGATAATGGTAGCGAGGCATTTGCGTTGAGGGTGCCCGAGATGGCCCTACTAAAACAGCGTTCGTCTCCCCTTCTTTCTTCTTATGATAATTACTGGGGGATCTTTTGGCTCCACTTTGAGCATCAGGAGGGCCTTGAATCTTTCCCCTCTTCACTCCATCTTCTACTCGCTCACCGATTATGACTAGATCGGAGAAGCCAGATGATGTGCTTCCAATCATTTTATCAAAATATGGGCCTTGTAGTGTGCCCATGAAGGTGTCAACCAGCTCTCTTTCCAAAAGCGGTGGCTGCACACGAGATGCTAGTTCCCTCCATCTTTGAGCGTATTCTTTGAAGGATTCGTTACTCCTTTGAACAAGGTTTTGTAACTGCATCTTGTTGGGAGCCATTTCCAAATTATACTTGTATTGCTTCAAAAAAGCATCGGCCAAGTCTTTCCATGTTTGGACATGGGTGCGCTCCAATTGCATATACCAATGCAACGATGCTCCGCTTAAACTGTCTTGGAACACATGGATCATGAGTTTCTCCTTTGTAGCGTAGGCCGCCATCTTCCTACAAAACATCCGCAAATGGTTTCTAGGGCATTGAATACCTTTGTACCGCTCAAAGTCTGGTACTTTGAACTTCGGAGGGATAACCACATCGGGTACCAAACACATATCCAAAGCATTGTACCCATATGAGCCGAATCCTTCGACAACCTTTAACCTCTCCTCCAAAACACGATACATTTGAGTGGAATCGCTGTCTTGGTGGGTATTGCTGGGAGCAGAACGCCTGAGCTGGGTATCTTCCATAGTATGAGAGATATTCTAATGTTGAGTGGTAGAATTCCATGGGGGACGATGCTCTTCATTCCTAATAGGGATGGTAATCTGTGGTTGAGGAGGTGGCACAAGGCTATCACTTTCGGGTGGGGTATAACCTTGAGGAAGACCGTACGGGGGCCATGATACATTGGCCGTATCCACGGTTGGACGAGGGTTGTTTTCCCGGTTGGACAAAGCTTGCATTAGCTCTAGTAGTTGGTCCTTTTCTCTTTCATCGCATCAACCTCTCCTCTCAAAGCAGTCTAATTTTGCTCCAAGCTATCCATGATCCTTTGATGGTTACCGCGCGTCCCGTGCGAGTGTCGGAGAACAGGCTCTTGGGCCGATGGCTTCTTGGGTTTTTCTGGCTATGATTGATTTCCTTCAAACTGTTTTGGGGGAAATGACATGAGTGTTTTTTCCTTAAAAATGCATGAAAATGCATGTATGCGATGTATATGAAAAACATGCGTTTTTTTTTTTCATTTTGCTTTGCGAGGAAATTAAAGGCGCGCAGTTAATATAAGCAATCAGAAATATTAAAGGCCGGGAAATTAACATTGCTTCAAAAATATTATTTGATTGAATAACATTTTGTTTACAAGGCGTAATTAATGCTAATACAATTCAAACATCCGCTCTCTTTTCAGCTTTGTCTATTTCTTCCCTATAGAAGTCCACAGTGTCTTTGTAGAACTTCATGAATTTCAGGATCTTCTTAGGGATGACATAGTAAGGCATGACCATTTCGGCTTTTGCTAGCTTCTTCGGAAGTTGGGCAATGACCATATTTGAGAACGCAACCAATTTTGTGAAGTCTTCACTTAATCGGACAGCGTCTTGCCACACAAACTCAATCACCTCCTTGCATTGAGCTAGCTTGGTGTTCGCACTTCTAATCTCATCATGTAGTTGTGCAATATGGTCCCCGTGCTCTCTTGCAATTTGGTCGAAATATTCTTATATTTCTTGATATTAGCTTCGAGATGATTGCACTTCAGCTTCCCTTGATGAGAAATGATGTCATATTCTTGCCTTTGGACGCGCTCGGTATGTAGCCGCTCTTTGTATTCTTTGACGACCTCCTGGAGTTGTTGGTTTTTCTCTTGGTATTTCAACCTCCATTTTCTTTAAGTTTCAATGGCTAATTCCCCGAACTTTTTCAACTTTTGGTTGGAATGCAAGACTTTCTCCAACTCTTCGTCCTTGGCTATGAGGTTGGCGTCGGCACTGACCAAACCACCCCCGATCCATTCTCTTTTCCCCTCGGAGACCCTTAATCTTTTTCTGCACCCTTGGAGAGATTTTGTTGTTTCCTCTCGATCTCTCTTCGCTTTAGAAATCTCTCCCAAAGCTTGATGGTGCTTTGATTCTAACTCCTCATTTTTGCTTCGGAGTTCTTGAATCTTGGCTTTAAGCTCTTCCGATTCTTCAATGGGAATGGTCATAATTGGCTTAGGCGAGAGAGGTTAGGAGGGCATACAACCGCAAAGGGTAGCTTGATTATTTTGACCCTTTCCTTCACCCATTGAGTGTAGGGAGGTTCGGCTACACAATTCTTTTTGCCAACGTTTCTCTTGTGTACTTGGCTCCAAGCTCTTTGGATCTTTCCTAGCAATACTGAGTCTTTATCTCCTTCGTTTAGGAAGAAAGCTTCCAATAAGAGGTCATCGGGTTTGTCCTCCATTGGATAACCTAATTGGCGGAGAGAGAGGACCGGGTTATAGTTGATGCATCCCCTAGTACCTATGAGGGGCACATTGGGGAATTCACCGCAGCTAAGAATAACTTCTAGATCCTCTAAATCTCGAGAATGCCAATGGATATCCCCCTCGATGAGAGCCGTCATCCTTTGTGACCACTTGAGCTTAGCTCGGTTTTCCACAAAATCCTGATTTCTTGGCATGTGGGACATTAACCATATTTGTACTAAAGGAGTACAGCAGGAAATCGTGCCTCCTCTCCCTTTTTCATGCCTAGTATAAAGAGAATAATAGAAATCCGCTAAAAGTGTAGGCACAGGATTCCAAGCCATGAATACTCTTATAGCCGGAAGATCTATGAAGTCCTCCATATTAGGGAACAAAACTACCCCATATACCAAGAGAGCTAGGATTGCATTGAACGCCTTCCCATCTTTATTGGCCAACAAGTCTCGAGCCTTATCCTCCTAAACCCTTCTTGTGAATCCCTTAGTGTTTCCTCTGGTTTCCAAGTGTAGTGCTAACTCTTGGACACTAAGGTGTAAAGATCGGCGATGACTTCTAAAGTAGGGTTGTAACACCCATATAGAGATTTCCTAGGATCTCTTACGAGTATTAAAATTTCGTACTGGATACATTAAATACAATACATAAAGTTGGCTTATTAATTATACAATACATGAGTTTCTGATACAATCTGAAAATCTGATACAAAACATCCTCAATAATACACATCATAATACATCATCTATACACAACATCCATATATAACAAACAACACGATCAATCCAAAGCTTTCTCTTTACCTTTACATCGTGCTTCCTGCTGAGAACCTGTACCAGAAGGAAAGGGATGAGACATAACGTCTCAGTGAGCTCCTACCCTACCTACTGTTTGGCAACCACAGGGAACCTAGGGTCGCCGTGCCTACCTTGGCAATCTTGGGGATACCTATGATCGCCAAGTCTTAACCTTACCCATAGAGGGCTACCTGACTGTTCCTGCTAAAATGGTGATCAAGGGGACACCTAGGATCACCGTCTGGTAACTGCTACCTGATATCTGAAAACTGTCTAATAACTATTTCCTGCCTGATAATATAATAGAATATTAACTGGTACATTTTATGTTAGCTGTTAGCGTTGAACAAGCAATATTATCTGAGTTCATTTTACGGAATGCCCCCGGGTGGAGTAACCCCGAAGCACATTCCCCTGATAACCGGTGAAAATTCCTATCATATCAGGCTAACACCGGACTCCTCTTGTCTAAGTGTGTGGTTATCCTCGCGGAAAGTTCCTGCCCGTTCCAGCTGTATCCGGAACCCCCCGTCCTCTCTAACTGGTCGAGAGCATAGGAGACACACTATAACTCTGTGTGGTTATCCTCGCGGAACGTTCCTGCCCGTTTCAGCAATGCTGAAACCCCCTGTCCTCTCTAACTGGTCGAGAGCACAGAAGACACAAAGTTTGTCCTGATTATTAATTATTATTCCTGGTATATAAAAATACATATCCTGATAAAACTGATACGTGTACCCCGAGTGTCACTCAGACGTGAACACTAAGGCACGTCCTGATATAAATGTAACTATGCCTGAACTGAGGGAACTAGGTGCCACTGACTAAGGTACCCTATAATCTGCATGGTTAAGGGTTTCCTGAAACATAACCCTTAACATACCTAAATATGATTCTACTCCTGTTAACCTATTCAAGGTTCTAGACATATCGTTCTCATATGTCATTCTTACGGCTTACTTAAGCATTTAACCTTAGTTCATGAATTTCCAAGCCTTGCGTAATCCTTGCTCTTACAATTTTGTCAACGAATGGAAGCCTTTAGAATGAACTAAAATGGTGGTTAATGTTTCTATAATGTATTAGGAGAAAACAATTGCAAAAAGCCATGGCCGCGCGCACCAGAACCCCCAGAACAGCTCAACTGTGTTGTGCTGTTCTGGCTTGGTCGCTACAAGCGACAGGTTGGTCGCTACAAGCGACGGTAGGCAGTGAAAAATGTTGCCTGGTCGCTACAAGCGACGGCTGGTCGCTGTAGCGACCATGACAGTACAGGTCTTGATTAAAAACGTGTTTTTCCACCATTTTTGCCCATTCCAAGTTACCCAAGCTTCCTAATCATGCTAGGAATGATTTTCCATCATAAAATAACGGTTTAAACGTATATGAGCAAGAAATTAGCAAGCAAGAATTTAGGGTAAAAATTCTACAACTTTTCCTATGATGTAAAACACATAAAACTCACTCTAGGAGGGTTCTATAACCCAAGAGAGCTCACCTAAACCTTAATTGGTTCTGGTTAAGCTTGAATTCAGAAACCCTAACTTGCTCCTTTCCTTGATTCTTCCTTGTTTCTTCTTTATTTGTTCTAACTTCTCAAAACCAACTTGCTAGCAAAACTTCACAAGAATTTGGGTGAAAGCTTGATGGATTTGGGTGAGAGTGAGGGGGCGTGAGCTAGAGAGAATGAGGGAGAGGGAGCTGATTTTGGGAGAGTGGAAGAGAAGAAAGAAAAATGGTAGGAAATATCTTGCCTTTTCTTTTTAAAATGATCCTCCCTTTTCAAATATTTTCCATTATGTCATTGCCTCATATTACAAAATTGCCATGCTTCCTAATAGCTTCTTATACTGATAACTGATACTTATAAGCGGGATATTACAATCTACCCCCCTTAAAGAAATTTCATCCTCGAAATTTAGAATTTACCTGAAAATAGATGCGGATAGTTCTCTTGCATCTCTGATTCTAGCTCCCACGTTGCTTCGCCGTCAGGAGAACCTTTCCAAACAACCTTAACAATTGGAATCTCTTTGTTCCTCAAGGACTTGATATCACGATCAATAATTCGATCTGGTTCAGGTTGAAATGTTAAATCTGATCTCAAGTCAATACTGTCCAACTCTACTGGTTGATAAGGATCAGGAATAAATTTCCTCAGTTGAGAGACGTGGAAGACATCATGCAATCCTGACATGGCCGGTGGCAGCGCTAACTGATAAGCTGCTGGGCCGACACGTCTAAGTATCTGAAATGGTTCAACATACCTTGGACAAAGTTTCTTGGTTCTGAATGCTCCTCTTAGGCCCAACTTAGGTGTAACTTTAAGGAATACATGATCTCCCACTTCAAACTCCAAAGGCCTTCGTCTTTTGTCTGCATAGCTTTTCTGGCGACTTTGGGCTATCCTCATCTTATCCTGAATGGATTTAATCTTTAGGGTAGTCTCCTGAATGATTTCTGGTCCCAAAATGCTCTTGTCTCCGACCTCAGCCCAACAAAGTGGGGTCCTACACTTTCGACCATACAAGGCTTCATAAGGTGCCATTCCAATGCTAGAATGGTAACTATTGTTGTAAGAAAATTCGATCAAAGGCAAGTGATCGTTCCAACTTCCTCCATCTTCTAGGATACACGCACGTAGCATATCCTCTAATGTCTGAATAGTTCTCTTAGATTGTCCGTCTGTTTGAGGATGATGGGACGTGCTCATCTTTAATCTCGTTCCTAGGGCTTTCTGAAAAGCTTTACAAAAATGAGATGTGAAGATCGGATCTCTATCAGATACAATACTAACAGGAACACCATGGAGTTTCACAATCTCTGAGATAAATAATTCAGCATACTGAGAGGCTCGGTAAGTAGTCTTAACCGGCAAGAAATGAGCAGACTTGGTTAATCGATCCACTATTACCCAAATGGAGTCATGTCCTCGCTGTGTTCGAGGCAATCCACTTACAAAGTCCATGGTTATCTCTTCCCATTTCCATTGAGGAATTTCCAAGGGTACTAACATTCCTGCAGGCCTTTGATGTTCAATCTTCACCTGCTGACACACAATACATCGCGACACAAATTCCGCAATATCCTTCTTCATGCTAGGCCACCAATAATCTCTTTTCAAATCTTGATACATCTTGGTGGTACCTGGATGAATGCTAAAACGACTTTTGTGCGCCTCTTCTAAAATCAACCTTTTCAATTCCGCATCATTCGGAACATAAATTTTTCCTTCAAACAGTAGCGTTCCATCATGTGCTAAGGAAAACTCCGGTTGTCCAAATCTTCTTTGGAGATCCATATCCATAGTTTGCGCTTGTGCAATCCTAGACCGTAGGTCGCACGAAATCTCTAACTTGTTCAACAAGATGCCACCTTCCAATTCGGTAACATGGAGATTAAGATCTCTAAACTTTTCATATAACCCACATGTATGCATCATCACTTCAGCCTTAACTAAAGCCTTTTGACTTAAAGCATCTGCTACCACATTGGCCTTTCCTGGGTGGTATTTCAGATCAAAATCAAAATCGTTTAAGTATTCCATCCATCGCCTCTGCCTCATGTTTAGATCTCGTAGATCGAACAAGTATTTCAAACTTTTATGGTCACTGAACAAATCAAACTGTGCACCATACAGATGATGCCTCCACACTTTCAATGCAAAGACTATAGCTGCTAACTCAAGATCATGGGTGGGATAATTCTCTTCATGAGTCTTGAACTGTCTAGATGCATAAGCTATCACATTCTCCCCTTGCATAAGAACACTACCCAGTCCTTTAGAGGATGCATCGCAGAAAACGGTGTATCTCTTATCAGGATCTGGTATTGCCAACACTGGTGCTTTAGTCAATTTCCTTTTTAGAACCCTGAAGCTCTCTTCGCATTCTTCGTCCCAAATAAAAGGCACATCATTTCCGGTGAGGCGTGACATAGGTAAGGCAATCTGAGAAAACTTCATGATAAACCTTCGATAGTAACCTGCCAAGCCTAGAAAGCTCCTGACTTCAGCCACATTCTTGGGTCTTTCCCAACTGAGAACGGCTTCAACTTTAGATGGATCAACAACTACTCCTCCTTGAGAAATAACGTGACCCAAAAACTTGATCTCAGATAACCAGAATTCGCACTTGCTGAATTTAGCATACAACTGTTTGTCTCTAAGGACATTCAAAACAATTCTCAAGTGTTGAGCATGTTCCTGAGGATCTTTGGAATAGATCAATATGTCATCTATGAAAATCACCACAAATTGATCCAGATAAGGCTGAAATATCCTGTTCATATAATCCATAAATACGGCTGGATCATTAGTTACACCGAAAGGCATAACAAGAAATTCATAGTGCCCATAACGCGTTCGAAACGCCGTTTTAGGCACATCTGAAGATTTGATACGGATCTGATGATAACCTGACCGAAGATCAATCTTGGAAAATACTGTCGCTCCCTTGAGCTGATCTAGGAGATCATTAATCCTCGGAAGAGGATACCTGTTCTTAATTGTCAATTTATTCAGTTGACGGTAGTCTATGCACAGCCTCATGCTTCCATCTTTCTTTTTGACTAACAAAACTGGAGCACCCCAAGGTGACACACTGGGCCTGATAAAATGCTTCTGAATTAATTCTTCTAGCTGAGATTTCAGCTCTTTAAGCTCGGTAGGTGACATTCTATACGGTGCCACAGATACTGGCTCCGCTCCTGGAATTAAATCAATAGAGAATTCCACCTCACGCTCTGGAGGCAAACTAGTTACTTCCGAAGGGAAAACATCCAAGTACTCATTCACAATGGGAATATCACTGGGACCCAACTCTGGTTCTGAAGCCAGAGTGAGCATGACGTAAAATCCTCTATCTTGAGCACAAATAAATTGAATTAACTGATGGGTGCGGTTAATCAATTCAGACAGAGCCACACCTTTCGTCGTATCACTTGTCGGGATATAAATACTCTTCTCGGAACATCTGATGTACACATGTGTAACATCCCGCCTAAAACTCAAATATTTATTAATATTGAGACGATGTATCAGAAATGTTTTATGCAAAGGACAATTTGGTAAATTGTCAGTTAATGGGTTTATTTACATGGCAAGAGTAATATCCCGCTTATAAGTATCAGTTATCAGCGTTAGAAGCTTATTACGCAAGCAAGGCAAATAAGTAAATTAAGAGGAATGGCAATTTTGGTAATTTATGCAAGGGGGGAAGAGTAATTTGAAAATGGACAAGATATTTATTCAATTCATTCCCATTCCTTCTCTAACACTCCCAAAATCAGATTTTTGCTCTCTCCCCACCTCATCTTACACGCCCATCTCACCTTACCATCATCCCTCTAAACTTCATTCAAAAATCTAGCAAGAAACTTTGCAAGGCAAGCTTGGGTAGGAAGAAAGATCAAGAGAAGTGAAGAGGAGAAAACAAAGAGAATCAAGAGTTAGAGTTGGAGAAACTTAGGGCTTGGGAAATCAAGTGTAATCAGCACCAAGCACAATCAAGGTGAGCTCCCTATGATTTTACCCCTTTTTGGGATAGTTTTATGGTTTAGAGAGGAAAGGAATTCATGAATGATTTTAGGCTAGATTTGTATAAGTTAGCTTCCCTTTTGTTAATACATGTTATGCTATGATCTTATGTGTTAAAAACCTTGGATTTTGATGTATAAATGCTTGCTGAACTGTGTTGGATTGGAAAACACGTTTTTGAACTTTCTGGAACAGCTACAGGGCCTGGCACCCCTGGATTTATCGTGCCACGATGGCATCCATCGTGCCATGATCATAAGGATCAGCACGCCATCGTGCCACGATGGAGCCTGTCGTGCCACGATGGGGGCAGTGTGCTACCCCATTTTTGGAAACTTATTTTAATGCCAGGAACCATCCGCACAGCGCCAGTATGCCTTTGTACATTTAAAAATGGAAGAATGGATCATAGTATACCTTGTATTAACATGAGAGTGGGGTTAGAAACTTAATATAACAATGAGGTTTAACCTCATTAAGAATCAAGAATCAATCATGGCAATGGGTAGATTAAACCCTAAGTTATCAAGTAAGATAGAGGGGCTTAGTTCCCAACTTTTAGATAATGGCTTATGAGAACGATAAGCCAAGAACCTTTATAGGTTAAAGAGATTTAGAATGAAACTATAGTCATAGTAAGAACCTTTAAAAGGTTAAGCATTCAAGAAATGCATTAGATATGCAGCAAGTATAAGTTATAGGTATAAGCAGAATAAGAACAAGAATTGATCAGATATTAAGTCGTGACTTTCATCGTTCACGCCAGTGGGACATGAAAAGTTCACGCATCAGTTTACATAATATTTATTCGCGTCTTCCGTCGTTCACGCCAGTGGGACACGGGAGGTATACGCATCAGTTAAGATTAATATTAAGTCGTGACTTTCGTTGTTCACGTCAGTGGGACTCGAAAGGTTCATGTATAAGTTAAGACTAATAATAAAGTATAATAATTCGCGTCTTCCGTCGTTCACGCCAGTGGGACACGGGGGGGTATACGCGTAAGTTAAGTCGTGTCTTCTGCTGTTCACGCCAGTGGGACACAGGAGGTTCACGCCAGTGGGACGTGTTATTCCGCAAGGATGACCGCACGACGACAAGAGGAGTCCGGTGTTAGCCTGATATGATAGGAATTTTCACCGGTTATCAGGGGAATGTGCTTCGGGGTTACTCCACCCGGGGGCATTCCGTAAAATGAACTCAGATAACATTGCTTGTTCAACGCTAACAGCTAACATAAGACATTTATCAGTTAATTATTTTATTATGATGTTATCAGACACAGAATAGTTACCAGATAAGTTTCAGATAATCAGTTATCAGGCGGTGATCCTAGATTCCCCTCGATCACCCAGTTATCAGGATATAGTCTAGATCTCAGGACTATTCAGTATCAGACTCAGATAGTGATCCTAGGTTTCCCCTTGATCACTAGTTTAACAGGATGTAGTCCAGTTTATGACTACACAGTTTAGCAGGATCAGTCAGATAGCCCACTATGGGTAAGGTTAAGACTTGGCGATCATAGGTATCCCCAAGATTGCCGAGGTAGGCACGGCGACCCTAGGTTCCCCGAGGTTGCCAACAGTAGGTAGGGTAGGAGCTCACTGAGACGTTATGTCTCATCCCTATCCTTCTGGTGCAGGTTTTCAGGTAGCCAGGTGGCTTTTAGATGAAGATCTTCAGGAAGACGCTGGATGGAGTGCAGATGCTCGTCAAGGACAGGCTCAGGAGGTTGATAGATTTTATGTATGTATATGAAAGAGTAATTGTATCTGACATTTGGATATTTATGTAAACGAGCAATTTGTATTCATTCAGTGATTTGTATATATAAATTATTGTAAATTTTAATGTACCCAGTATCAGATTAATACACATGCTAAATATTCTAGATAATTTAGTATGGGTGTTACAATTGGTATCAGAGCAGGTCGATTCAGACCGTGCCTTGGGTCATTAAAGTTTCAATAAAAGTAGTGGGACCATTGGGTTCCGGATATTGTTCTAAAGGTCACATCTAGTTGAGCCTGATCAACTCAGTCTAGTATATGACAGTTAGGATAAATGTCCGAGAGCTGAATGTGACCAAGGAGGAATGAAGTTTATGAAGGGCGAAGAATTAAAGTGGTAAAATTCTATGACGAAGTTGGCGAGGAAGTATTCAACGCCAAATGGTGGCCATCGAACAGTGAAGTGACTAAGTCTGTTAAGGACAGAGTGTGAGGAATCAAAGGACTCGCGCACTCGAATCGGACGAGATTTTAAATCCAATCAGTAAAGAGATTTAATTATTGATTAAGAGGATTAATTGGGACAGATGAAGCTACAGAGTATGAACTTGCTGGAACTATCGTGCCACGAGAGCTTCTATTGTGCCACGAACATATGGATCAGGACGTTCATCGTGCCCCGACCCATGCTTCTCGTGCCACGAGAAAGACATTGGAGCACTCCTTAAGAAAAAAAGATGGTATACAATCTAGGACCCAATGGATGAGTAAGTTGTAATGATAATACCTATTGCACATCGAAGCGTGTTTTAGGATATGTTTCGTTTGGTAAGCAGATTTGAAATAAGCTAAATCCAAAGGAAAGTTTTATACCAAGGGAAGTGAATCAGATTATTTTGTTATGATGAACCATCAAGATGTTTCATACGAGAAACGCAAGCTCAGTAGTAAGTAATGAGTTCTCTGAATAGGATAGTGAATAATAAGTTGCAGTCCCTTTATTGGATGAAGAAGACGAGTGTACGAGGACTCATGGTTGTTGTAGTAGACTAGTTTGAGGGATAATCGGAATTTTTAGTCGAGAAATTATGTTGAGATTTTATTACACGGAGGATCGTCTTGAATACAAAGGTTAAGATTGTGGTTTATGTTAGTGAGTTTAGGTTTTCAATTGATGAGTTTCCTCCCACAGTTATATTAGAAGCTAAAGGAGATCACTTCGTGTTGATAAGTTTTTGAGAGCGGTAATAAGGTATAGAGTTGGGATTGTTCAAACTATATGAAGAATCATTCAGATAATAAGATCGAAATTTGAATCGTGGATACAGTAACAAGTTACTGGAGGAAATCCTTACGGATAAAGTTAGAACGAAGAGGAACGAGACTCAAACTATTAGTGGCTTCAGTATATAAAAGATATGAACCTCCAGAAGTTGACACAAGTGATTTAAGTGTGAAACTTAAGCTGCTCCAGGTGTACTTTTAGGTCGGTTTCTGCAATGTTAAAACAATAATACAAGTTGGATTGATTATGAGATGGTCGCAAGAATCAGGACATGGAGAATAAGTAAGAATCAGAGTATGAGCTGTTGATAGGAGTTTTGTTAGGCTCGTAACCGTTGCCGAAAACCGTTTACAAGTTTGGTGTATTAACGTGAAGGTAAGTATATGGTTATGTTCAAAGGAAACACAGTGTCAAATGACGACCAATCAGTAAGTTCAACAGGTGGTTTAAGCCATAAAAGAATCAGTGAATGTAAGATGATTTTGCTGTGATAGCTATAAGTCATTAAGGAACAAGTCAGCCAGAGGATTTGATAAGGGTGTGTTATTCCTACCCCAAAGTGTTTTGTTTAGATCAGGGTTGCGCAGCGGAAAAGTGATTTAAGGAGGAGTTGATGAACGTTTCTAAGCTGAAGCTTAGAGAACAAGAATGCTTGTAAAGTCCTTGTTAGACGAACCACAGAAGACAATAAGCGCCCAATTATTGAACCACGGAATATCAGTACGCAGTGATGACTCGAACTTGTTATGAGTTCTAGGAGGAAATTTTAAGAGTTAAGCCGAGGAATATTTCAAACCTCGAAATACAAGAGAAACGGAAATCGAAGCAGTATAAGATTATGTAATAAGAATGAGAAGAATATGTTCTAACACAAAAAGTCTAGAGCAAGGAAAGTCACCACTAATATGGTAAATTAGCTAATTTAGTACAGTAACTTTAGGTGGACTTGAAGAGTAATTTTTAATCAACAGGATCAAGTATAAGGCAATATCAGTAAAAGTTGCATTTGCAAGATGATACTTTGAAATTGGAGCGTTGATGAGAAACGTCAATGCAGTGACATATGAGTTTAATTCATGTAGTATCCCGTTATGTCAACATGTCACATGTATCAGGATATGTTAGTATTATGTATACTTATCAGGCAATACTTAAACTACTCAGATAGTAGTGTAGCAGATTTTCAGTTATATGACGTGTTTTGGCAGTGGTGGTTCGCAATCAGGAATGTATAAGTATGAAGGTTTTTACCGGAACAGATTTATTGATATCAACCATATATTAGCAGGAGAGTTCAGAAATTATTGTACTTATAGTTCACCGGTAAAGGGCTACGTAAGTTCAGATTTTAATTAAAGGATTAAAGGTTAAGCGTGCTATTGGTGGAAACAATCAAGTAGAGCTTCCTTGGACCTGATGTTCAGAAATGAGAAATGAGTTCACTATATCGATAAGTGTAATCATGATCTATGTTAGGTGATAACGTATGATAAGAGATAAACATGAGTAACATTGGCGGGGCAAACCTGGCAAGCCAGTTGAAAGGCAAATCCCGGATGTTACAAGATGAGTTAAAGGTAAGAAAGATTCCCAATTGATGTGGTAATGTCTCGAATATGTTAATATTAAGAATGATGTCCCGTTAGTTGGACAAAGATGAGGTGAAGTCTTGTGTACCCGTCCGCAGTGTACACGTGCTCGCTTATGTATGTAAACTATATGTTGTGAATTATACTATGTGATAAAATGTAAGATGACTTATACCACTCATCACTTGAGATAGAATCTTATGAGTCCTGGACTATCGACACAGAAATATTTACGTTGTGGTTAGAACTCGAGATAGTTAATGATTATGATTGCGATAAGAAGCACATCGGAATGTTAGAAAGAAAGGAGCAGGAGTTAGAGATGAAACTTCCTGCTTATACTTGGAATATTAAACAAAGTTAGAATACTTTTACATTCGTATGTGTGAGTATAATATCAGATGTTTTCGGTGTAATGATGATTCTTTATGGAATGGTGATATAAGTCTATAAGTAAGTTGCCGTTGTATGGAATGAAAGTTAAAGATAATAATTCATGGGAGTTGATGCAGTGCCGTGATCCCTTAAAAGTGAAAATATCTGATAGGGATAAGATTATCCAGTAAAGTATTTGAGATTTAGAGACCTTAAGTTGGTTTGCAAGAAGTATTTCCACAGGATCAAAGTCAAGCGAATTGGATATAATGATTCAGATAACTTCACATCCTACTATGTAGGAATTATGCTAATTCGCCATGAGCATTTTAGTTAAAGAAAAGTTGTCGAGTATATTCGACGTATAGAGTTGGAAATCCAAGGGATTCCGATAAGCAAGACAAACTGGAGTTCGGGCGAATAGAAGAAGTAGTATGGAAGATTCATTTATATATGATGGTGGATTCTAAATTTCGAGGACGAAATTTCTTTAAGGGGGGTAGATTGTAACATCCCGCCTAAAACTCAAATATTTATTAATATTGAGACGATGTATCAGAAATGTTTTATGCAAAGGACAATTTGGTAAATTGTCAGTTAATGGGTTTATTTACATGGCAAGAGTAATATCCCGCTTATAAGTATCAGTTATCAGCGTTAGAAGCTTATTACGCAAGCAAGGCAAATAAGTAAATTAAGAGGAATGGCAATTTTGGTAATTTATGCAAGGGGGGAAGAGTAATTTGAAAATGGACAAGATATTTATTCAATTCATTCCCATTCCTTCTCTAACACTCCCAAAATCAGATTTTTGCTCTCTCCCCACCTCATCTTACACGCCCATCTCACCTTACCATCATCCCTCTAAACTTCATTCAAAAATCTAGCAAGAAACTTTGCAAGGCAAGCTTGGGTAGGAAGAAAGATCAAGAGAAGTGAAGAGGAGAAAACAAAGAGAATCAAGAGTTAGAGTTGGAGAAACTTAGGGCTTGGGAAATCAAGTGTAATCAGCACCAAGCACAATCAAGGTGAGCTCCCTATGATTTTACCCCTTTTTGGGATAGTTTTATGGTTTAGAGAGGAAAGGAATTCATGAATGATTTTAGGCTAGATTTGTATAAGTTAGCTTCCCTTTTGTTAATACATGTTATGCTATGATCTTATGTGTTAAAAACCTTGGATTTTGATGTATAAATGCTTGCTGAACTGTGTTGGATTGGAAAACACGTTTTTGAACTTTCTGGAACAGCTACAGGGCCTGGCACCCCTGGATTTATCGTGCCACGATGGCATCCATCGTGCCATGATCATAAGGATCAGCACGCCATCGTGCCACGATGGAGCCTGTCGTGCCACGATGGGGGCAGTGTGCTACCCCATTTTTGGAAACTTATTTTAATGCCAGGAACCATCCGCACAGCGCCAGTATGCCTTTGTACATTTAAAAATGGAAGAATGGATCATAGTATACCTTGTATTAACATGAGAGTGGAGTTAGAAACTTAATATAACAATGAGGTTTAACCTCATTAAGAATCAAGAATCAATCATGGCAATGGGTAGATTAAACCCTAAGTTATCAAGTAAGATAGAGGGGCTTAGTTCCCAACTTTTAGATAATGGCTTATGAGAACGATAAGCCAAGAACCTTTATAGGTTAAAGAGATTTAGAATGAAACTATAGTCATAGTAAGAACCTTTAAAAGGTTAAGCATTCAAGAAATGCATTAGATATGCAGCAAGTATAAGTTATAGGTATAAGCAGAATAAGAACAAGAATTGATCAGATATTAAGTCGTGACTTTCATCGTTCACGCCAGTGGGACATGAAAAGTTCACGCATCAGTTTACATAATATTTATTCGCGTCTTCCGTCGTTCACGCCAGTGGGACACGGGAGGTATACGCATCAGTTAAGATTAATATTAAGTCGTGACTTTCGTTGTTCACGTCAGTGGGACTCGAAAGGTTCATGTATAAGTTAAGACTAATAATAAAGTATAATAATTCGCGTCTTCCGTCGTTCACGCCAGTGGGACACGGGGGGGTATACGCGTAAGTTAAGTCGTGTCTTCTGCTGTTCACGCCAGTGGGACACAGGAGGTTCACGCCAGTGGGACGTGTTATTCCGCAAGGATGACCGCACGACGACAAGAGGAGTCCGGTGTTAGCCTGATATGATAGGAATTTTCACCGGTTATCAGGGGAATGTGCTTCGGGGTTACTCCACCCGGGGGCATTCCGTAAAATGAACTCAGATAACATTGCTTGTTCAACGCTAACAGCTAACATAAGACATTTATCAGTTAATTATTTTATTATGATGTTATCAGACACAGAATAGTTACCAGATAAGTTTCAGATAATCAGTTATCAGGCGGTGATCCTAGATTCCCCTCGATCACCCAGTTATCAGGATATAGTCTAGATCTCAGGACTATTCAGTATCAGACTCAGATAGTGATCCTAGGTTTCCCCTTGATCACTAGTTTAACAGGATGTAGTCCAGTTTATGACTACACAGTTTAGCAGGATCAGTCAGATAGCCCACTATGGGTAAGGTTAAGACTTGGCGATCATAGGTATCCCCAAGATTGCCGAGGTAGGCACGGCGACCCTAGGTTCCCCGAGGTTGCCAACAGTAGGTAGGGTAGGAGCTCACTGAGACGTTATGTCTCATCCCTATCCTTCTGGTGCAGGTTTTCAGGTAGCCAGGTGGCTTTTAGATGAAGATCTTCAGGAAGACGCTGGATGGAGTGCAGATGCTCGTCAAGGACAGGCTCAGGAGGTTGATAGATTTTATGTATGTATATGAAAGAGTAATTGTATCTGACATTTGGATATTTATGTAAACGAGCAATTTGTATTCATTCAGTGATTTGTATATATAAATTATTGTAAATTTTAATGTACCCAGTATCAGATTAATACACATGCTAAATATTCTAGATAATTTAGTATGGGTGTTACAACATGGTTAGCGGAAAGCCAATCCATGCCTAAAATCACGTCAAGTTGCTCCATCAGGAGACACACTAAATCAACATAATAAGTCTTACTAGACACAGTGATAGGACAGTTTTCACAAACATAGCTTGCTTCAATTCTGCCTTCAGTAGCGGTAGATACTAACATAGGAGGATTCAACGGAGACAAAGGCAATTGCAGCGTCTCTACACACTTATATGAAATAAAAGAACAAGTAACGCCGCAATCAAAAAGAACTTTTACTAGATTTGAACCAAGATAACACATACCGGCAATCAAATCTTCATTAGCCAGAGCCTTAGCACCGTCAAGAGAGTACACTCTGCCTTTACTAGTTGTAGTTCTTTCAGCTACTCCCTTTCCCCGCTTATAGGGGCATTCTCGCAAGAAGTGTCCAGGCTGCTTACATCCATAACATACGTTAGCACCTTCCACACACTCTCCTTGATGCGACCTCCCACATGTCTTACAAATAGGATTAGTCCGTGAAGGATTAAATCGTGGAGAGTATGTCTGCTTCCCTCTCTGAGGGGATCCTTTTAGCTTAAGCTTGTCATGATACTTATCTGACATCCTGCTCTTCTTCCTTTCAAAAGCTGCCGCTCTTTCTTTCGAGGCCTTAGCAAGTCCTGCTTCAACCACCAAACTATCATGCACCAGTTCGTCATAACTTGCAGTTCTCTGAAGACTCACTGCAGTGTCGATTTCACCTCTTAAACCTCGTTTGTACTGATTCATCTTCCAGACTTCATTCTCAGCATACTCATTGTGTGTGGAGTAGTAGGACAGCTCTTCAAACTTCTTAGTGAATTCAGCAACTGACATACTACCCTGTTTCAACTCCAAGAACTCTTGCTCCTTCTTTACCTTGTAAGACAAAGGTAAATATTTTTCCAACATCACTTCTTTAAAGTTCAACCAGTTTACTTCTACACCATTCGCTTCCATCCTACGCTGAGAAGATTCCCACCAATCTTCTGTTGCGCCTCTAAGTTGATTTGTGGCATAGACCACTTTGTCCTCTTCTGAACAATCGGCCATTCTAAAGATCTTTTCCATCTGTTTAATCCACTTCCGAGCTTCCTGAGGTTCACTTTCTCCATTAAACTCCGGAGGGTGATGTCTATTATATTCCCGGAACACGGGGTTACCAATTACAGGAGGAGGTGGTGGCTGTGGATGGATACCTTGCCCTTGGTTCATCATCTCCATCCATTGCTGTTGGGCTTGAGCCTGTTGCTGAGCTTGTTGTTGCATCATCAGCATCATCTGCTGATACTGTAATGCATTTTGAGATTGCTGCTCTTGATACTGCTGCTGCCAGGCCTGTTGTTGCTGTATCATTTGTTCCCACGAATTCATACTTGGTCCTCCAATTTCATCACTGGCTTGATTAGCACGAGGTCTACCGGGTCCTCTTCTTCTCCCATACATCTTATCCTAGCTGTCATATACAAGTCAAAGTGATCAGTTTTAACTGAATATAACATTTAGAATAATGTCCTGGATCCAAGAGGACCGCAAACTTGGATTGTACTTTAATGACCCAAGGCACAGTCTGAATCGACCTGCTCTGATACCAACTTGTAACACCCATATAGAGATTGCCTAGGATATCTTACGAGTATTAAAATTTCGTACTGGATACATTAAATACAATACAGAAAGTTGGCTTATTAATTATACAATACATGAGTTTCTGATACAATCTGAAAATCTGATACACAACATCCTCAATAATACACATCATAATACATCATCTATACACAGCATCCATATATAACAAAACAACACGATCAATCCAAAGCTTTCTCTTTACCTTTACGTCGTGCTTCCTGCTGAGAACCTACACCAGAAGGAAAGGGATGAGACATAATGTCTCAGTGAGCTCCTACCCTACCTACTGTTTGGCAACCACAGGGAACCTATGGTCGTCGTGCCTACCTTGGCAATCTTGGGGATACCTATGATCGCCAAGTCTTAACCTTACCCATAGAGGGCTACCTGACTGTTCCTGCTAAACTGGTGATCAAGGGGACACCTAGGATCACCGTCTGGTAACTGCTACCTGATATCTGAAAACTGTCTGATAACTATTTCCTGCCTGATAATGTAATAGAATATTAACTGGTACATTTTATGTTAGCTGTTAGCGTTGAACAAGCAATATTATCTGAGTTCATTTTACGGAATGCCCCCGGGTGGAGTAACCCCGAAGCACATTCCCCTGATAACCGGTGAAAATTCCTATCATATCAGGCTAACATCGGACTCCTCTTGTCTAAGTGTGTGGTTATCCTCGCGGAAAGTTCCTGCCCGTTCCAGCTGTATCCGGAACCCCCCGTCCTCTCTAACTGGTCGAGAGCACAGGAGACACACTATAACTCTGTGTGGTTATCCTCGCGGAAAGTTCCTGCCCGTTTCAGCAATGCTGAAACCCCCTGTCCTCTCTAACTGGTCGAGAGCACAGAAGACACAAAGTTTGTTCTGATTATTAATTATTATTCCTGGTATATAAAAATACATATCCTGATAAAACTGATACGTGTACCCCCAGTGTCACTCTGACGTGAACACTGAGGCACGTCCTGATATAAATGTAACTATGCCTGAACTGAGGGAACTAGGTGCCACTGACAAAGGTACCCTATAATTTGCCTGGTTAAGGGTTTCCTGAAACATAACCCTTAACATACCTAAATATGATTCTACTCCTGTTAACCTATTCAAGGTTCTAGACATATCGTTCTCATATGTCATTCTTAGGGCTTACTTAAGCATTTAACCTTAGTTCATGAATTTCCAAGCCTTGCGTAATCCTTGCTCTTACAATTTTCTTAACCAATGGAAGCCTTTAGAATGAACTAAAATGGTGGTTAATGTTTCTAGAATGTACTAGGAGAAAACAATTGCAAAAAGCCATGGCCGCGCGCACCAGAACCCCCAGAACAGCTCAACTGTGTTGTGCTGTTCTGGCTTGGTCGCTACAAGCGACAGGTTGGTCGCTACAAGCAACGGTAGGCAGTGAAAAATGCTGCCTGGTCGCTACAAGCGACGGCTGGTCGCTGTAGCGACCATGACAGTACAGGTCTTGATTAAAAACGTGTTTTTCCACCATTTTTGCCCATTCCAAGTTACCCAAGCTTCCTAATCATGCTAGGAATGATTTTCCATCATAAAATAACGGTTTAAACGTATATGAGCAAGAAATTAGCAAGCAAGAATTTAGGGTAAAAATTCTACAACTTTTCCTATGATGTAAAACACATAAAACTCACTCTAGGAGGGTTCTATAACCCAAGAGAGCTCACCTAAACCTTAATTAGTGCTGGTTAAGCTTGAATTCAGAAACCCTAACTTGCTCCTTTCTTTGATTCTTCCTTGTTGCTTCTTTATTTGTTCTAACTTCTCAAAACCAACTTGCTAGCAAAACTTCACAAGAATTTGGGTGAAAGCTTGATGGATTTTGGTGAGAGTAAGGGGGCGTGAGCTAGAGAGAAGGAGGGAGAGGGAGCTGATTTTGGGAGAGTGGATGAGAAGAAAGAAAAATGGTAGGAAATATCTTGCCTTTTCTTTTTAAAATGATCCTCCCTTTTCAAATATTTTCCATTATGCCATTGCCTCATATTACAAAATTGCCATGCTTCCTAATAGCTTCTTATACTGATAACTGATACTTATAAGCGGGATATTACAAGGGTCCTCTCCCAAACCGAGGTAAGGCCCATGATCCTTCAAACTACATCCCACAATCTTCTCGAATTCTTCTAAGGCTGGGGCTAACTAGAAGTCCTGGAATGTGAAGCATCAGAGAGGTGGGTCATAGAATTGAGCCAATGTGGTTAAAGCCATTGTATCTACCTTCACGTGCAGGAGATCAAGTATCAATCCATAACTTGCTTCGAAGTTACTCTTGCTGATCAAAGTGAGCTGATTACTCAAAACTAGCAGGTTTTCTACTTTGGGAGCCTTGACTTTGAAAGCAAGCGTGTTTCTCTTTTCAGAAGCCATATTTCTTTTCCTAATTACTGATTGCCTTTTTTAATTCCCTATAAAGCAAAATGTACATGCAAAAATCATTTTCATGAATGCAAATGTTATGATATGCAGAGGTATGGCATAGGAACGTTCAAAACTTCCCCCCATTCTCACATGTAGGTTCTAGAGATTTTCTAAAAGGTCCCTAGAGTCACGGATCCCACAGGGAACTATTGCCGCCATTGCAAATTACTCGCAAGACCTCAATAAACTTCCAAGTGAAATCTACTCTAGGCGGGGTTTTCGCGTCATCCCTACAAGACATATGTCAGGAGGGCCAACACTACACAACCTCCATCTTATCTTAATTTTCTCTCAAAGCTCGGGTAGAGAGCTTCACTCATGTGACAACCCATAGTTGACATATCAATATGAGCATAATGAAGCATATAAATATAGAGGCAAGAGAAGAAAAGAAGATAAAGACAAGAAAACAAAAACATGCAAGCAAAACAAAAACACCTAGCCTAAGAGCTAACAAGGATAGGCTTGACTCACTAGTGAGGAAGGGTCCCCAGCGGAGTCGCCAGCTGTGCGCTCTCTAAAAAAACGCTCGAGGGTAATAGACACTCGGAAAGACTGCGGAGTCGCCACCAAAGTTTTTATTTGTAAAGGGAAACGTTGATAAAACCCTTAGCGATGTGGAAAGGATGGTCATCGCAACCATTAACGGGTTCGGGAGTCGATTATGAAAGGGCAAGGTATTAGCACCCCTCACATCCGTTGTACTCAACAGGAACCTCCTAGTTAGTTAAGGCTAAAGTGTTTTTAAGGTTTGCTTGCTATGTTTTAATATATAAAGGGAAAAAGAAAAGGGGAAAAATGTTATTTTTATATTAGTGTGCTTGACAAGAATGGGATCTTGCTCCTACGTATCTCCTGGTGCGATGGAGAATTCAAAGCTACGTAGTTCTTTGGTAGAACACGTTTGTTTGTTGGTTGATTTTAAAGAACGATGTTTTTGATCGTATTCTTGCGGTTAACGTAGCTTGTATGCTCGCGCGTGGGAGGCTTAAGTGTTTGTTTGTATAGCGTTAGAATTGATAAAAACATGTCCTTTTGTGAAAAAAGGTTTGAATTGGCCACGGGGGACCGAGAAATGGTTCAATTGGTCATGAGGGACCAAGAATAGGTTCAATTGGTCACGGGGTACCAAGAATAGGTTCAATTGGTCACGGGGGACCAAGAATAGGTTCAATTGGTCATGGGGGACCAAGAATAGGTTCAATTGGTCACAGGGGACCAAGAAAAGGTTCAATTGGTCACGGGGGACCAAGAATAGGTTCAATTGGTCACGGGGGACCAAGAATTGTTCAATTGGTCACGGGGGACCAAGAAAAGGTTCAATTGGTCACGGGGGACCACGAATAGGTTCAATTGGTCACGGGGGACCAGGAATTGTTCAATTGGTCACGAGGGACCAAGAATTGTTCAATTGGTCACGAGGGACCAAGAATTGTTTGAATTGACCACGGGGGACCAAGAATAGGTTTTGGTGTGTTGGATTTGTTTTATGTTTTGTATTTTTGAAAATAGAATGATGATTGTCCGAACAACGAGACATACATCAAGTGTTTGTTCAATTGGGGAATGGAGAGACATACGTCAAACCACTCCTTTTTCATTCAAGTTTATTGTTGAAACTTGTGATGTATTTTTTTGGTGAAGTTTTAAAAGAATGATGATTGTCCAAACAACGAGACATACGTCAAGTGTTTGTTCAATCGGGGAATGGAAAGACATACGTCAAACCACTCCTTTTTCATTCAAGTTTGTTATTGAAACTTATGAACAAGTTTGTTACTCAAATTTGTTGTTGAAACTTATGAATAAGTTTGTTGCCCAAATTTGTTGTTGAAACTTATGAATAAGTTTGTTGTTCAAGTTTATTATTGAAACTTAATGAAACCCCAAATAAGAGCAAAAACACTTGTTATAATTTGAAAAAAATGAGTTTTAACCCTTTCAAAAAAAAGTTCAAAAGAAAAGACAAGTTCTGAACCTTAAAAAATGCCCAGAAGCTGCTTCTGAACCTTAAAAATGCCCAGAAGCTGCTTCAGAAGCTGAACTTCAGAAGCACTGTTCAGACTCTGAGGTTCAGAAGCACTGTTCAGACTCTGAAGTTCAGAAGCACTGTTCAGACTCTGGACTTTAGAAGCACTTTTTAGACGTTGACTTTTTAGTTGACCATCAGACGCACTGTTCAGACGTTGACTTTTTGGTTGACCATCAGACGCACTGTTCATGCGTTGACTTTTGTTGACCCTCAGACTCTGAACTTCAGAAGCACTATTCAGACTCTGAACTTCAGACTCTGAGGTTCAGAAGTACCTTCAGACTCTGAGGTTCAGAAGCTGCCTTCAGACTCTGAACTTCAGAAGCTGAACTTCAGACTCTGAGGTTCAGAAGCACCTTCAGACTCTGAGGTTCAGAAGCTGCCTTCAGACTCTGAACTTCAGAAGCACTGTTCAGACTCTGAACTTCAGAAGCACTGTTCAGACGCTGCTTCTGAACTACTGTTCAGAAGCTGCTTCTGAACTACTGTTCAGAAGCTTCTGATTTTTTATTTCAGAACCTAAAAAGGGTGAAAAACTTTCGAATTGAGTTAGAAAAAGAAGTATCCCACTTCTGTTTTGGTGTTTTGCAAACTTTGGGATTTCTTTGGAGTTTCAAAAGATGTTTTTTAGTTCCAAATGAGTTAAAAAACACTAAGAATGTAGAAAAATGATGCTGAATCAATAGGAATAGCAGAACAAATGCAAACAGAATGCAAATGAAAGATAAAAAGTTTAAAATGACTTACAAATTCCTAGCCAAGGATTGGGATGCAAGAAAATGAAAGGGGTTTGAATGATTGTGATTTCTTGAAAATGTAAGTGGTGAAGAACAAGAACAGCAACAACAAATGATGTTTTGCTATTATTCTTCACTCTGGGTATGATGTTTATGGAGATTTAAAGGCTGTTTGGATTGTTTGGTTGGTTTATGATTGTTTGCAAAGAAAGAAACAGAAAACAGAGCTTATGGCTTTCAAAGGTTGTTGGGAATTTTGGCTATTCCTTTTGGTTCTGAGTTTCTCTAAATTTCTCTAAAACAAACTGCTGAATTGCTCTAAGATGAGATTGAATTGTGTTTAACAAACTGTGTAAAAACTGTGTGTTAAAACTGGGTGTTTTTCTTCTGAGCTGTGTTAAACTGAAACTCTGTGTTTTGTGTGAAAATTCTGTCTGAATTGTATTAAAACCAACTGTGTTTCTATATGAAAATTCCTGTCTTCAATCCTTCTGCATTGGTTTCCATATATAGGCAAAACTATCATCATTTGAAATTATGAAAAATCCCTTAACAGCAGGGTTGTTTTGTGTGCTATGACCAAGACTTTGGTTAGCCTTTAAAGCAAAAGGAAGGAACTGACCTTGCCTTGTGATCATGGTGAAGACTTTGGGTTAATTCAGATCAAATTGGGGCTGAGTTTGACAGGAATTGCTGGAAACATGGGAAAACAGGGTGCTGTTTGTGCAGAGCTTGGGAGAAACAATGGAAAAGGTGTGCTGCACTGTGCAGAGCTTGGGAGAAACAATGGAAAAGGTGCTGCACTCAGAGGAAGGAAGAAATGCTGGAACAGGGGCAGCAGTTTCAGAAACAGGGTAGGCAGTTTCAGAACCAGCGCAAGCAGTTTTGCAGCTATTCTTGATTGGTTTTTGATAAAGGAGAAGGGAAGAAAAAGGCAATGGCTTGCTGGAAAGCAGGGTCAGGGCGCAGGAAATTGGAAGGGATGAGTGCTGCCCTTGGGGCAGCCACTTGCTTCTGAGTGCATGTGCCTGGCACGTGCTAACTCTTCTTTCTTTTCTTCTTTCCTTCTTCTGAACATCTATGCCAGGAATGTGTTCCTTCTTTCTTTGTTTTCTTTTTTTGTTTTTGCTTGTTTTTGAAAATAAAATTAAATAATAATAAAAGTAATAATAATAATAATAATAATAATAATAATAATAATAATAATAATAATAATAATAGTAATAGGAAAGATAATAAATAATAATAAACTTTTTATTTATTATTTATTATTTATTAAAAAGGAAAATAAAGTTGATTTTTTTTGTGTTGACTTTGACTTTTCTCTTTTTTTGTTGACTTTTTTTTAAAAAAAAAAAAGCTTGGACAAAATTAGGGTACAACAGACCTTGATGTGGGTCCTAAGCCTAAGGTGTGGAGCGTATATAAGAGAAAGCGCTAAGAGGAGAGAAGGAAGGGTTACGTGGCAGACTTAGCAAATAAGCATGTGCATAAGGTGCATCAGAAATTACCACGATATAAGGAGTGATAAGGGAAATAGAATAATCAGCCAAGAATTCTGTTGGAATCAATGGGGTCACCTCATCATTGGTGATTACACGGAGAGCCTGCGTGCTCTTGGGGATTGGTAGTGTTACTATCAATTTGTTATCCATTCTCATTCCTCAACTGCAACTTTATACAACTGTTCCTTCGTTATAATACAATATTTCCTTCCATATTTTACTGTTTGATCTATTTCTCTGTTAAGAACCCATCAATTGGTCCGACCTACCGGATCAATACCCCCTCACACCAGTGATTGTAGAAGCCAAGGAAACCTAAAATGGTTGATCGACTGGAAGTTTTAGGACACAAATGGGAGATGTAACAACAACATTGCAAGCGCTGGCTCAACAGATGCAACAACACGCTCAACAGATGCATCAACAGAGTTTGGTTTTAACCGAACTAAGCAAACAGATCGGTCAGAAGGGGACGAAGACACAGGGAAGTGAGCATTCAGTAGAAGATCATGTGAATGGCGAATCTCGCCTTGCTGGGAAGAAGGTGAAATTAACAGTGTGTGAAGGCGATGATCCAGTCGCATGGATCACGCGTGCAGAGATCTATTTTGATGTTCAAAACATGAAGGATGAGATGCGTGTCAAACTTGCACGTCTGAGCATGGAAGGTTCAACCATCCATTGGTTTAATCTTCTAATGGAGACAGAGGACGATTTGACGTGGGAGAAGCTAAAGAAGGCGTTAATTGCTCGTTACGATGGTCGTCGGTTGGAAAACCCGTTTGAAGAACTGTCAAATCTACATCAGATTGGGAGTCTGGAGGAGTTTTGTGGAATCATTCGAATTACTTCATGAGTGGAAGAACAATATTTGGGTTACTTCATGAGTGGATTGAAACCACAAATTCGGAGGCGTGTTCACACTCTGAACCCAGTGACGAGAATGCAGATGATGCGTATGGCGAAGGACGTAGAAGATGAGTTGAGAGAAGACGATGATGAAGGAGAGAGAAGTTACTGGAAGAACAATATTTGGGTTACTTCATGAGTGGATTGAAACCACAAATTTGGAGGCTTGTTCGCACTCTGAACCCAGTGACGAGAATGCAGATGATGCGTATGGCGAAGGACGTAGAAGATGAGTTGAGAGAACACGATGATGAATGAGAGAAGTTATGGAAGGTAGCAGGGTGTAGATAGAATGGGCCGAAATGATTGGGCTGGGTCTTCACAAAAACAGCGGAGCGGGTCCAGTTTCAACCCGATGGAGAAAAACCGATCCACAAATACGGGTTGGAATAACCCAACTATGAAATCGGGTTCGATGGGTTCAAATCAAAATACGTCGTCGTCAATACTTTTGACGGGTCGAAAAGGTGATACAGAGTGTCGTGGAGGGTCGACTGACCGATGGAAGGGAGTTAGAAGTATCCACAATGATGAAATGGCTGAGAGGATAACGAAGGGACTGTGTTTCAAATGCGGTGGAAAGTATTACCCAACGTTACACAAATGCCCAGAAAGAGCAATGAGGTTGTTGATTCTAGGAGAGGGAGATAGCTTGAACGAAGAAGGAGAGATTGTGTCCTTGGAAGCTGAGGAATCTGTAGATGGAGAGAAAGAGGTTGACGCTGAATGCAAAGTAATTGGAGTCTTGGGTAGTATGGGAGAATATAGAACTATGAAGATTGGAGGGAAATTAGAAAATGTGGATGTGGTGGTGCTGATAGAGAGTGGAGCTAGTCACAATTTTATTTCACCAAAGTTAACCACTGCTCTAGGGTTATCTGTGACTCCCATTGTTGAAAGGAAGATAAAGTTAGGTGATGGCCATAAGGTAAGTTCTCAAGGGGTCTGTGAAGGAATCAAATTGGTGTTAGGGGCATTAGAAGTGAGTGTTTATGCTTTGGTTTTGGACTTGGGAGGACTTGATGTGGTATTGGGAGTATCCTGGCTGTGTACTTTAGGGAAAGTAATGATGGATTGGAAAAATCTGACAATGCAGTTTTGGCATCAAGGGAAATCAATTGTGTTACAAGGACAAGGAGAAAACCAAGAGAGACAATGCTTCTTAAATTCTTTCTTGGAGGACAGACAGGGGCGAGTGGGTGAAGAATGATGGTTGTCTTCTCAAAGGCAGAAAGTTGGAGGTAAGGAAGTGATTGATGAAGGGTTGAAAGAAGTCTTGAGCAAGTTCTCTGAAGTATTTCAGCACAACATTAGGTTGCCACCTAGGAGGTCTCAGTCACATCAAATTAAACTTTTTCCTGACCACGGTCCTGTGAATGTGAGACCCTACAGATATCCCCACCACCAAAAAGAAGAAATTGAAAGACAAGTCAAAGAACTGTTGGAAGCAAGAGTAATCAGACAGAGTATGAGTGCTTTTTCCAATCCTGTCATACTGGTAAAAAAGAAAGATCATAGCTGGAGGATGTGTGTGGACTACAGAGCATTAAATAAAGCCACAATACAAGATAAGTACCCTATTCCCATTGTTGATGAGCTACTTGATGAGTTCTTTGGGGCCACTATTTTTTCTAAAATAGATTTAAAATCTGGGTACCATCAGATTAGAGTGCATGAGGAGGATGTCCATAAAACGGCTTTTAGAACACACAATGGTCATTACGAATATCTTGTGATGCCATTTGGGCTTATGAACGCACCAGCTACATTTCAGTTAACTATGAATGATATTTTTAGACCTTTCTTGAGAAAATTTGTGTTGGTTTTTTTTTATGACATATTAATCTATAGCCAAAATATGTTGGATCATTATAATCATTTGGAACAAGTCTTGGCTGTTTTGGTTTCAAACTGTTTTGTGGCCAATCAAGCTAAATGTAAGTTTGGTTGTGAGCAAGTGGATTATCTGGGCCACATCATATCGAGTAAGGGTGTGGCAGTTGACCTTGAGAAGGTGAAGTGTATCCGTGACTGGCCTACTCCCAAAAATGTCAAAGGGGTGCGTGGTTTTTTAGGTCTCACTGGTTATTACAGGAAATTTATTAAGGATTATGGAAAGGTAGCAAAACCCTTAATAGAATTGATTAAGAAGGATAATTTTTTGTGGGGAAAAGAAGCAGCTGATGCTTTTGAAAATCTCAAGGACATTATGACAACCTCACCGGTCCTTGCACTTCCTAATTTTGCTTTACCCTTTAAAGTGGAATGTGATGTTGCAGGCAGAGGTATAGGAGCAGTTTTGATGCAAAATAGACAACCTATAGCTTTTTTTAGCAAGGCTTTGTCTGAAGGTAATTTGGCTAAATCTGTCTACGAGAAGGAGCTGCTGGCACTGGTCTTATCTATACAACACTGGAGGCATTATCTTTTGGGCAAACAATTTGTGGTGTACACTGACCACAAAAGTTTAAAGCATTTTTTACAACAGAGGGTAACTTCACCAGATCAACAATGCTAGTTAACTAAGTTGTTGGGCTACCAATTTGAGGTCAAGTACAAACCCGACCTAGAAAATAAAGCTGCTGATGCTTTGTCCAAATGTCATGGGGAGGTGGAGATGAATGTCTTAGTGTCCTCTCCTACATGGCTAGAAGGGCAGAAATTATTACAGGAGATAGCACAGGATACGCAGATCCAAAAGACGATTGTTTAATTGACCGCCAAACCTAATGCTAAACCAGGATTTTATGTGCAGTAGGGAGTGTTATTCTACCAGGGAAGGTTAGTAATACCTGCTGATTCACCTTATATTCCTGTGTTACTTGAAGAGTTCCATAGTACACCTATGGGAGGTCATTCTGGGTTTCTTAGGACCTACAGAAGGCTTGCAGCAAACATATATTGGACTGGAATGCAGAAACAGATTAGAGACTTTGTGAGAGCATGTGATGTTTGTCAACGGCAAAAATATGCTGCTACTACGCCTGGGGGTCTACTTCAACCCTTACCTATTCCCAATGCAATTTGGGAAGATTTATCCATTGGTTTTATCACAGGATTGCCTAAGTCAAGAGGGTTTGAAACTGTGTTAGTGGTGGTGGACAGGTTGTCCAAATATAGCCATTTCATCTTGCTAAAGCATCCTTATACAGCAAAATCTGTGGCTGAGGTATTTGTCAAAGAGGTTGTTAGACTGCATGGTATTTCTTCTTCCATCATTAGTGACAAGGATCCAATTTTTGTGAGCCATTTTTGGCATGAGTTGTTTAAATTACAGGGCACACAACTCAAAATGAGTTCTGCGTATCACCCTGAGACTGATGGTCAGACAGAGGTGATAAATTGTTGTTTGGAGAGCTACTTAAGATGTTTTGCTTCGGAACAACCTAAGGCATGGGCACACTGGATTCCTTCGGCCGAGTACTGGTATAACACTACTTATCATGTGTCCATTGGTAAATCTCCTTTTGAGGTAGTATATGGGAGGCCACCTCCTGCTCTGACCAGATTTTTGTGTAATGAAATGAAAGTAGCTACTATGGCTCTAGAATTAACTAAGAGAGATGAAGCGTTAAATCAATTAAAGCTACATTTACTAAAGGCTCAACAGTAGATGAAAGCTTATGCAGATAGAAAAAGGAGAGATTTGCAATTTGAGATTGGGGAATGGGTTCTCTTGAAGCTGAGACCACATAGACAACAATCTGTTGTGAAACGAATTAATCAAAAATTGGCAGCTCGTTTTTATGGACTTTTTCAAGTGATTGCTAAAGTGGGAGAGGTTGCTTATAAGCTCAAGCTGCCAGACCAGTCCAGAATACACCCAGTGTTTCATGTGTCTGTGCTCAAGAAGGTCGTGGGTAGTTACCAAGTACAGGGTGAACTTCCTAGAGAGCTTGAGATTAATTTGGAAGAAGATATCTATCCTGATAAAATTCTTGGGTCTAGGATTACATTGCAAGATGGAGTGGCCATTCCTCAGAGCTTAGTTCAGTAGAAGAACAAGACAGTGGATGATGTAACTTGGGAGGATGACTCCTTTTAAAAGGGCCAATTTCCTAATTTTAGCCTTGAGAACAAGGCAGTCTTTAAGGAGGGAGGTATTGATTTGGATGTAGACCTTGATGTGGGTCCTAAGCCTAAGGTGTGGAGGGTATATCAGAGAAAGCGCGTGAGAGGAGAGAAGGAAGGGTTACGTGGTAGACTTAGCAAACAAGCATGTGCATAAGGTGCATCAAGAATTACCAATATATAAGGAGTGATAAGGGAAATAGAATAATCAGCCTAGAATTTTGTTGGAATCAGTGGGGTCACCTCATCATTGGTGATTACAGGGAGAGCCTGTGTAACATCCGGTGGCTCCCAATGGGCTGGCCTCCCTATCTTTCAAGGGCCGAGATGTACTCATGGACTTCTCCACCCCCCAAGTGGAGTTTCATGCCTTCCGTGGGAATCGAACCACGTACCCTGGAGGCTATAAGTACATGGCCAATGCATTCCCACTACCAATTGAGCTACTATGGCCAATGCATTCCCACTACCAATTGAGCTACTAGCTCAATTGGTAGTGGGAATGCATTGGCCATGTACTTATAGCCTCCAGGGTACGTGGTTTGATTCCCACGGAAGGCATGAAACTCCACTTGGGGGTGGAGAAGTCCATGAGTACATCTCGGCCCTTGAAAGATAGGGAGGCCAGCCCATTGGGAGCCACCGGATGTTAGTAGCTCAATTGGTAGTGGGAATGCATTGGCCATGTACTTATAGCCTCCAGGGTACACGGTTCGATTCCCACGGAAGGCATGAAACTCCACTTGGGGGGTGGAGAAGACCATGAGTACATCGCGGGGGATCGTGGGGGCATGAAACTCCACTACTTTTATTGAAACTTTAATGACCCAAGGCACGGTCTGAATCGACCTACTCTGATACCAATTGTAACACCCAAACTAAATTATCTAGAATATTTAGCATGTGTATTAATCTGATACCGGATACATTAAAATTCTCAATAGTTAATATATACAAACCACTGAATGAGTACAATTTGCTCGTTTACATAAATATCCAGATATCATAAAATACACTTTCATATACATATATAAAATATGTCAACCTCCTGGGCTTGACCATGATGAGCGTCTGCACTCCATCCAGCGTCTTCCTGAAGATCTTCATGAACATCACTTGCTAACCTATGAACCTGCACCAGAAGGATTGGGGTGAGACATAACGTCTCAGTGAGCTCCAGACCAACCTACTGTTGGCAACCACGGGGGAAACCTAGGGTCGCCGTGCCTACTCTTAGCGATCTTGGGGATACCTACGATCGCCGTCTTTCCCTAAATATTTCGCGATCAGGGGAAAACCTAGGATCGCTACATGTCTTTACCTCATCTTATACTTTTCATGTACATAGTCTTATGCTTAGTGATCGAGGGGAAGTCTATGATCACTTGCTGATGTCTAATGACTACTTTGTCTTAACTCTTAGCACATAGCACGTATACATATTCATATTCGTATTCATAATCATCTTTTCATAACATAAAGTTAGAAGTTAGCGTTGAACAAACATTACATTATCTTGGTTCATTTTACGGAGTGCATCCGAGCGGAGTAACCCCGAAGTACAACTCCCATCATACCGGTGAAATTCCTATTATATCAGGCTAACACCGGACTCCTCTTATCTTTGTGTAGGCAACCCTCTCGGTGAAGCCCCATCCGGCATAATCCGGAGCCTGCTGGACACAACTTAACTTTGCATGTAGACAACCCTCTCGGAGAAGTCCCATCTGGCGTATCCCGGAGCCTGCTGGACATGTTTAAATCTTTTAACATACGTGTGGACAATCCTCTCGGAAGAGTCCCATCCGGCGAATCCCGGAGTCTGATGAACACGTTTAACATAGTCTTATAACTTACGTGTGGATAGCCCTTTCGGAGAAATCCCATCCGGCATAATCCAGAGTCTGATGAACACGTATAATCTTTATCATTAAGTTCTTACTTAAGTTCGTATGTATATCTTATTCATTCATATTCTTGTGCATATTTAAAGCATTCTTTAATGCTTAACCTATTAAAGGTTCTTAACGATAAGCATAGTATCATTCTTGTGATTAGTACATGATAAGTACCATTCTAATTCTCTTTAACCTATAATAGGTTTCTATACTTGAATACTATATCGTTCTTGGCTTGCTCGTACTTAATTGAGTGTTTGAGAAATGCCTAGTAAGGGATAAGCTATATACTAGCTCTTATACTTCTCTATGATATCTTGTGGATTAAGGCATCCATCCTCTCAAACTTGTGTCCTATAATAATGATCTAAACATTCTCAAGGATAGGTCTTTAAATGCTTAATAGCAATGCTTAACCATTACATGTTGTTCCTAGAGTCCGAAGCAGTATTAGATAGCCGAAACGGTGCAAGTAAAGATGAAAAACAACATGATTCTGTCCCCTTCAAAATCGTGACACGATTTGGAAATCGCGTCACGATTTCATGCCTAGAAATCGTGTTTTACACTGCCTATAATATCGTGACACGGTTGTAAAATCGTGACACGATTTTACCTGCAGTTGGACAACATAGGGCAAGTTCAAAACAGGATTTCCACCATTTTGGCTTATCTAATCATGCCCAAACATCATACAACTTTAAAGGATAAATTCTAATGCATAATCACAGGTTTCAACATGTATGATCAAGAATTACTAGCAAATTAGAATTAGGGCTCAAAAGTTCATAACTTTGTTCATAATGCTAAAACTCATGAATACTCAACAAAGTGGGTTCTATAACCCCTAGGGAGCTCACCTCAACCATTGCTTGTTTCCTTTCCAAGCTTTCCCTTGCTTCCTTCTCCAACCTTAGCTTTGGTCTTTCTTTCCTTCTTGTTCCATTCTCTTGTTCTAGCTTCACCAACCAAGTTTTCTTGCAAAGTTTCTCCCAAGAATTTCTTTAAGAGATGTTGGGTTGATGGAGAGGGAGATGGGGGCGTGAGAGTAGAGGAGAAGAGGGAGAGGGGCTGGTTTTGGAAGAGTGTGGAAGAATAGAGAAAGATGGTAAGAATGAATATCCTACCTCTTATTTCTATAATCATCTTTTTAAAATAATTACCATAAAGCCATTGCCACTAATTACAAAATTGCCATTGCTTATGAATTGAACTTCTACACTGATATCAGTCGTGCCTAAGCGGGATATTACAGCATGCGTGCTCTTGGGGATTGGTAGTGTCACTATCAATTTGTTATCCATTTTCATTGCTCAACTGCAACTTTATATAATTGTTCGTTCATTATAATACAATATTTCCTTCCATATTTTACTGTTTGATCTATTTCTGTGTTAAGAACCCATCATTGTCACGCATAGGCGAAAAGTGTTGGGTTTTAAGTGTGAGTGATTATGTCCCACATCGACTAAGAAATGGCAGAAACGTTGTATATATAAGAGAGGAGACTCATATACCTGATGCCTTATAAGGTTTTGTGTGGAGATGTGGTAGTGATGTGAATGACTCACACTTGAAGGGAGATTGTTGGGTTTCAAGTGTGAGTGCTTATCTCCCACATCGACTAAGAATAAGAGAAACCTTAGATAAGGTTTTGAGTGGACTTGTGGTGCAAGTACATGTAAGTCTTTTGACGTAGGCTTAAAAATGTCTACATAATTAACTTTGACCTTGACAATGGTGATTATATTATTGGAAATGTTAGCCAGTATATAATTTATATTTATCAAAACAGGTTTGCCTGTAACACTATAAAAGGCATTTTTGGTAGTTTGAAATTGGACATTTTTAGTTATATAGTCTTCTTGGAAATGCCTTGGACTTGTCAATAGATTAAAAGTCTTGTCTCCAACTGAGCTTATCGAAGGTTAGGCGTTAGGCTATCAAGCATCCCTAACGATTTCTATTTCTGATGGCTAATGTTTAGTGAAGTCCAGTCTGGTATCTTACAAAAAAAAAAAATCAATTTGGGACTCAATTTTTTCAAAAATTATCAACTAAAAAAAAAATCGACTTCTAGGGAAAATTTTAAACAATGTAATAAACAACGACGTTGATCTACAATATAGTGACTCCAAGGGTTCCTACCTAGAGTTTTGGTTATCTAAGCAACATAGACTTTGTTTGGGAGTTTGGAGAAGAGGTGAAGGGAAGGAAATACAGGAGAAAATGCTAAAATCTTTCATATTTTTTGAAAGAGTAATTTTGTAGAGAATAATGAATGAATGCTTATGATTAATATATTTTTAATTTTAAGAATATTATAACTACATATATTAAATTTGAAGAATTCACGTAAACCCTCAAAAACCTTCATCCAATACAATTTTTGAGTTCCCTCAAATAAGAAGAGTTTTGTGTTATGAAGAAAAATGAACCCCACAAAGTCTTCCCTTCTCAATGTCATCTATTTCTTCCACTTGCTCTCTCTTCTCCTCCAAACCCCTTCTCTCTCTTCCTCCTTCATACTCGCAAACAAAGCCTATAGATAGGATAATACTATTCTCTTCACATATACGTTCTAATATAAGATTTGTATATAAAATTGTATTATTATGATAAAAACTTAAAATCAAAGATAGGAAGACTTATTTTTACCCTTTCTTATTTTTCTGCCAAGTCATCACTTTAAGGGTAAGCGTTATCGAAAATTTACCTTTTACAACTACATGATTTCATCTAAAGAAGATGATGTATTTAGCTCCATCCCAACTACACAATGTACTTTTCAATCAACTTTTCTCACTTTTTTTACTTTTAGAAACTTTTGGCTCTAAAAATTTCAAATTTCAAATGTTTTAATTAACTTCCCTATCCAACAAATATCATATTCTAACTTTCACTTTTAATTTGAAAGCCTTCTCTCACCAAAGTAGACAGAAACATCTATTCTATCTCTCTCTTTTTCTATCTTCTTTATTCATCTTAACATAGAACAATTTTCTTGAGTTTATCTAACATTGCTTATGTAACATGTAACAACCCGATTTTTAGTACTAGATTTATTTATTATTAATATTATTATTATTATTATATGCTTATTATATTTATTAAATGTTTATTTTGGTGATTTGGTGGATTTTGGGTGATTAAAGGTATTTTGGTAATTTTAAGGGTTAGTGGCATTTTTGTAATATTTTAGAAGATAGAAATTCGAATTTAGAGGATGGTGGTGAAATAGTAAAAGGGGAGGTTTATGTGAAGTAAAAGTGTAGAGAAATAGTTATGTGATGAAATGTGACTAAGCTCATTAGAGTGAGTTACCCTAGCCCAATAGTATTTAAAGAGTAGTGTATAAGTTAGTGAACTAGATTTAGCTCATTTAACGAAAATCACAAAGGATGCTAGAGAGAGAATAGAGGAAAGGAAGAAGTTTGGAGAGGAAGAGAAGAGGAACTCAAGAGCACTAAGGGAGAAGGGAGAATTGCAGCTAGGAAGCTAATTTAGAAGGAAATTAAGGTAAGAGGGAAGATTATTTTCATCATATGGGTTATTAATAACCAATTGGGTAGTTGGGTGCTTTTAGCTTATGCTTAAATTCATGAACTTATGATTAATTGTGTTAAATTCGTGTTCCTTTTGATGATTAAATTAAGCATGTGTTAAGTTGATGAATTCATGTTTTGTTTTACCAAAAGTCATGTTTAATTATGTTATATTGGTACCTTTGTGAATTTTGATGAATTTGATGAAGAACACTATGATTGATGATGATTATGCTTAATTAAGTTGAGTTTGAACATGGGTGTGTGTTTAGTTTTGTGAATTCATGTGATTATGATGTTTGGGTAATATTGAAGTTGTTGTTGTTGTTGTTTATGAGCATTTTGATTTAATTGGTGAAAATGAATAAGTTGTTCATGATATGAATTAAATTGATTCTTGCTAGTTGAATTAAGTGATTTTGATTATGTTAAGTTGAAATGGAAGTTAAGATTGTTGTTGTAAAGTTCTGTTTGGTTGATTAAGCTATTTTTGAAAGAAATGAGTTTTTGGAGACGAAATTTGGATTAAATTGTTTAAAATGGAATTAAGTGATTATGAATAAGTTGTTTAAGCTAACTTGAGGTGTAATTGACTAGAATAGAATGGTTTAAGGTTTTGAATTGATTTTCGTACGAATTGGATCGAAAAATGATGTTAAAAACGGTGTTTTTGCGAAAAACACGAAAATCAGAAGTTTGATGTCCTATCAGGACCGAACGATCGTGCGCCCCTGAGGAACGGACCGTGCGGTTTGTTTGACATAGGGACGCACGACCGTGCGTCCTGTGGCACGACCGTGCGCCCCTGCTGGGTGGGAAAACTCATATTTTTGTGACTTTTTGAGGTATCCAATGCACTTGAATGGCTTCCAAACCCTTAAACTTGATTAATAGGTGTTTATGATGATGTAATTGGTGGATTAACTTGGAATTAAGTATGGGAAAGTTTAGGAGTTAACTGGTTAAGAGATAGACTTAGGAATAGTTTAAAATGACTCATGATGTGAGTGTGGACTTAATAATTAAGTGACGAGTTATGAATGATAATGAATGATTAAGAATGATGATGAGTTAATAGGTTAGAGTAACCTTGATTGATTAGATGCATATTTTGAATTATGTGCATGTTATGTGATAAGTGACGATGTTAGGTGATAAATGGCGATATTATGTGATAAATGATGATGTTATGTGATAAGTGACAATGTTATGTGATAAGTGACGATGATATGTGACAAGTGACGATGAATATATGATATATGATATATTACAAGTGACGATAAGTGACGATGTTCATATGAAAGAATATATGATAATGTTGATGATGTTGGTGTTGAGTTACATGTATGTATCTGTTGTTGAGTCATCATATATGTACATGCATTCATTCATGAGTCAAGTCCAAATGACAATGAAAGTGACGATGGGATCCCTCGGTAAAATAGCTCTGCTATCTAACCCGGTACCACATGCATGTAGAGTCTTTAGGCGCATTGCATATACGCAATGAGTCATATGTGGCAATATATTGGTGTGAACTTATGCATCTAAGTGGTAATTGCTTAATTGGTGATTGTAATGCGATGAGATTGTTATGACTTGATTTGATGATGACTTATTGATGAGAATGTGTTATGTACACAATGAGGATTTTATGGAGATATTGATATGTTTAATCCTGATGATTTACTCGGTAATTGATTGTTGCTGATAATATGTTATGAAGCAAAATCGACATGTAAAAGGCAGCGGAAGTTTAAGTTTTTTCGATTTTTCTTTCCTTGGATCATTACGAATATCACATGAATCAGTGATAGAATTGTTACCTCTTGTAGTGAAGAAACAATTTCTTTGATCACAGCTAAGCAAGCAAGCAAAGCCTCTACTCGTCCACACGAACGGTTTCCACTGGTTCCCGGTGCTAGCCAAGCGATCAGAGATTAGGGAGAGATGTAGGGATTCCGGTTTTTCCTTTTAGGGTTACACGAAAAAAGCACTACTGATTTCAGCATTAGAGCTCTATTTATAGAGCTCATTGCTACACGAAAATCAGCCATCATGTTGAGCTTCCATAAGCCCATTAACCCATTAGCTTCCGCTAACTAATTAGCGTCAATTGCTAAACGCACCCCATCATATAAGTATTACTTATATTTCTCTTTTTGACCGTTCTATTGTGTGTGACCCTATAGGTTCTTGCAACGTTGGTAATAATATTAAATCTTATATTTAACATTATAAACAGTGAGGGGTTCTAGCAACACATCACTGCTACCCAAGTGACAAGAATGTCAAGTGATCAGACGAAACCTTTTCCACGATAATGTCTATGTGTACGATTACTCCTTTGTCCTAATATCTTTATTGAACACAAGGCATAGATTACGTCACCCTTTGTTTAGCTCAATATTTATATTTCTTGATTCCGAAATATACTAAATAACGAATAAGTCCAATATCTCATATTGACTTAATTCGGCATGGCCATGCATTTTTCCAGTCATATTTCATCAAGAGGCCTAAAGATATATCTCCTGTTATGAAGGAGGGACAAATCCCATCTAGGACACTCATGTCCCTCAGCATGATTCATCGAGTGCCCATTAACCACCGTTATAGTTATCTCGTTACAGATAACATTTGCATGGCAATAAAACACTTGAGTCCACATCTAGGGATCACAGTGGTTTGTGGTCTAAGAGTGATATACACTATTATCATTATGAGAATAACTTATGACGATTTCATAACATACTATGTAGTATTCTCACGATGGGTCAATCCAGTATAAATATTACTCCTAATACTCATACATATGTATAGACTTAATATCTCATATTCATGACCCATGAGATATGGTCATCAGTCTACATACATAATAGTCTCCATGCTTTATTATTATCCCAGTTCATATTAAAGCTTGACTACGGATACTTTTAAAAATAGTGTTCTTTCTGTTGATGTAATCTCATGATTAAGTCACACTTAATATTCTATCACATGAACCAACTATTCTAGGGACTTTATTAATCATATATTAAGTGTAATAAAGAATGCCATATTTTATTAATAATAAAAGTCATGATATATGTGAAAAGTTTAACATAAACTATTGGTCTCTAGGGCTTACACCAACATGTTATGTATGCTTGATGAACTTGTTATGAAGCTTAGAGATAACCAAGCTTGTAGTTGAATGCGATTATAATATACATGTTTGTAAGATGATATCCAGGCTTTAATATGTTGTATGTCTATATGATGATGATGTTGTTGCTTGCCTGAACTTAGATTTGTTTATTAATCTTTTATGTTGAACGTAGATCTTACCCCCAAGTGGCTTTTTGTCGCCTCATCCTTATGATGTAGACCTGCAAGATGAGGAGTACCTTATCACTTGTGTGTATGATAAGGATGGCTTGATGCCTACTCATGTTTATCGCTTTCTCAAGGAGTCTAGATTTAGGAACTCTGATCTAGGACTTGGGGATTCTTTCTTTTATGTTGTTTAGATGCTATGAGATCTTTATGATCAAACTGATGTTGTTATATTTATGTTGAGATTTTATGTTATGATCCAAGACATGACATTTGATGGTTATGCTTTTATTTCCACTGTGCGATGATTATAATTAATGAAAATTTTATATTGGCATATTTTATATGAGATGTATGTTGAGTAGTTAGGCCTTGATGTATGATAATGTGTGATTTATCGCTTTTTAAATGTTCTCTGGTATCGGAGTCTTACATAACACCCCGATTTTTAATATTAATCTATTAGTATTACTATTGGACAATATTAGTATTATTAGTATTAATTGTTTGATATTATTAATTAAATTATTCACAGTTTTTGAGTTATAAGTACTGAAGAAGTAGATGGTTAACTAGTTGGTTAAAGAATGGGAGAAAATTAATTTTAGAAAGAAACTAGCGCTTTTGGCGAGAATAAGGAAATAAGGTACAAACAGAGGTGCATTAGTAAAATTGGGTAAAAATGGGGTGTAATTAGTAAGTCATGTAGTGTTTTAGTGATTTGGACAGAGGGAGGTGTAAACACCAAGGCTGTGTAGGTACAAACTAGGGGTGCAAATAGTAAGTCTGTCTAATGATTTTGTTAGAAAATTAAACCAAAATAGTGTTTATGAATAGGGAAGAGCATTAGTGGATTAGGGTTACAAAAGAAAGAAAGAAATTGAGAAAGCAAAAGAAAACTAGGGTTTTGGAGGAAAGGAGGCAGAAGAGGCATAATGAGAGAGAGAGAGAGCTTAGGGAGAGATTCAACATTAGGATTCACCGATTCTGCAAAATATTGAGGTAAGGGGGAGTTTTATTCAATCTAAGGGTGATATATTCATGTGGGTAGCGAGGAGTCCTTATCCTCCGGTGTTTTCCTTACTTCTTTTGATGATTCTTGTTAAATTTGTGTTCCTTTATGTTGCTGTAATTATATGTTCATTTTTCGTTTGTGAATTTTGATGTTTTCATGTTGAATTCGTGATTAAAATGTGGTTATGTTGTGTTTTGGAATATTTAAGTAAAAGCGAGTAAAAACCATGGAATTAGAAGTATAATTGATGTCTTAAGGTGTAATGACTGTTAAATCAAAGGATAACAACCCTAGGATGATGTTTCTGGACGATTTGGGTGCATTAGGGGTTAGAATTGGAGTTTTGGAAGGCTCCGATGGTGGAAATTGCAAAAAATCTGCGATTCTGCACAGTCTAGGCAAACCACACAGATTGTGCGGATTCTTTTGCATATTTCCCATTTCGTGCGTTAGAAAGACGCACGGTCATGCTCGCTAGGGCGCACGGTCGTGCCCTTTTCCCTACATTGGAAATCCTTCCTTTTTCGTCATTTTTAAGTCTCGGAGACGAAAACCAAAGCCTTGTAGTATAAAAATTAGGTGAGAGGTATATGTTGAGTGATTCTTAGGGTGAAACCTATTGTTTAATTATTGAGTGTGTGGTTATTATTATGTAGAGGATTTGATGAATACGTTGTTGTTGTTGAGTATAAGAGTAGGAAAGTGTGATGTTGTTAATACGTGTTCTAGACCGGCCAGAAGGCTATCTAGACAGCTACATGTAGACCAAATGTCCACCAGTCCAAGGCGCGTCTCCTGATGGCGCACACCAACGATCGTGAACGACACCACACAATAGCGCGCCTCCGTGCACCCGATATCGTAAATGTGCCCTCTAACTGTTCCTAATCACACGTTGCGTATTCCGGAGGCAATTATTCCCGCGGAGCGCCTATATAAGGGTAAGGTAGCGTCACCCTTAAGGTACAATTCAATTTACACACACTTTTCATGCACTCTTTCTCAGTTCCATTACTGACTTGATAGTTGGAGTGCTAACGTCCAGCAGGAACCTTTCCTTCCACCGCAAAGAGTTATCACCACGGTACCTGTGCACTTTCTGCCACCATTGCCTTCATCGATTGCTCACCAGACAGATCATTTAGCGCTAGAAGGAGCGGATCATTCTCTAAAGGTATCAATCCAACGATCCTCCATCGTAATCGTTTTCTGTTACGCGTTCCTCCACCATAATCGTTTTCGGTTACACGTTCCTCAACCACAGCTGTTGACATTTATCGCTTCATCCAACAAAGAAATGGGCGGAACTCATAGACGATCACCACGAGCCGTTCCTCCACCATACGAGAATCGCGCTTTGCGATTCAAATCCTCCAAGATTGATCAATCCAGTTCTTGAACTGGTGACTCAAAGAGAAAACGTGAATGCGGTTGTCCTGGATGCGACGATCGGTGTTCCTTCACCCGCGGCAGCAGAAGTGATGCTTCTTCCCCCACCTCTTTCGTGCACGGAGAACGTCACTTCACCTCCACCGCATGTCAAAGACGTTTCCTGTCCTCTTCCACCAGAGACGAACGAACTCTTGGCGAACCTGGTGAATCAGCTCCAACAACAAAACAACAGACTCAAACGGGTCTCTGTCCCTGCAAACCGTCATGGAGGCAGTGGGAAGTCTCCAGACGATTTGAAAAGAGGAAGTAGCGGTCATTCTCCAGACCATCCTCGCCGCGACAAATCCCAAGGGCGGCATAAGGGGAAAGACATTCCTCCACATCGAAGTCGTCACAAGAGAGACAATTATTCCCTAGAACACCACCACAAGGGCCACAGGAAGGGGCCATTCACTAGGAAGATAACCAAATATCCTATCCCCAGTGTTTTCGAGAAGCCGCCCAGGCTAGAGACAAAAGATTAAACGACAGATCCGGATGAGCACGTGGAACACATAGACACTGTCCACGACTCCCACCAGGCACGAGGAGCGGTGAAATGCAACTTGTTCGTCTTGACGCTGAAAGGCGCCGCAATGACATGGTTCAACGGTTTAGAGGACAATTTCATCGGCTCATGGGGAGAGCTATGCGAAGAATTTGCTTCTCATTTCACCGCGAGGTGGAAGTAGCCAAAAACCATGCCGCGCTCAATGCTATCGTCCAAGAGAAGAAGGAGAGCCTAAGGGAGTACGTCGAGCGGTTTATGCGGGCCGGCGTCGAGGTGCATGGCATGCAAGATAACTTAAAGTGCTTCATCTTTGAGAACAATCTTCACGACTATCGCAAATTCAAAGAAGAGTTGGGCTTCAGGGCGGCACGAGACATGAGCGACTTGCTGACGCCCGTCAAGCCGTATATCAATTATGAAGAGAAAAGGCTGGTGGAGGAAGCATTGAGAAATACTGTCAACGCGCATGTTTAACCGACTACACACCCTTGAACTCGTCGCGAGAGACCATCCTCCACGGATGCCTGAACACGGAGTTCAAGGAGCTAGGCATCAGGCCGCCACAATGACTGAAGTAGTCCTCAAGGACAGACAGTTTGAAATACTAATGTTTCAACAAGTGCAGTGACCACGACACCAACAACTGTTACCAGATCCGAGATGCGATTGTGGAGCTAATCAAAAAGGGAAAGCTGAACCGCTTTACGAAGGATGCCCATCGAAAGGACGACAAGCGGAAGCGAGATTCCCCATGAAATTCTTCCCGCCATAGCGAATCCCCGAAAAGAGGGCGCTCCCCGGAGCAGGAAGGGTCACCGCCCAGGAAGGTGATAAGCGTTGTGGGCGGGGGATCGAAGAGCCGTGATAGCACGAGTGAAGACAATGAGAAAGGAAAACGAGCTTTAATCAGCGTCATCATGGGAGGATTTGCCGCCCCAGGGAACGACTCAAAGTGCACCTCTCGGCACCGGTGTCCAAGAACGCCAAAGCAAGGCCAATTTTGGGATTCACTGATGAAGAGAAGTTAACGGAGGCTCCAACAAAATATTCCCGCTCGTCATCATCACTTGCATCTGTGGCCATGACATTGCTAAATGTGTTGGACGAAGGGAGCTCTGTCGACATCTTGTATCATGATGCTTTCGAAAAGTTGTGTCTAAATAAGGAAGATTTGATAACTTACGAAAGGACTGAGCTGCAAGGCTTCAACGGGATAAGTACGCGCCCGTGGGGATACGTCAACCTGAACGTGACTTTCAGCGAGGGGACGGGATAGCGGACGGTGGAGACATCCTTCCTGGTAGTCCCTGTCACCTGGGTCTACAATTCCATCTTGGGGCGCCTCACACTGGTCGCGTTGGACACGGTGACCTCGATAGTCCATCTAAAGATGAGGTATCACAGTGAGATTGGCGAAGTAGTTACCATCCACGCCGTCCTGGATAGCGCCAATAGATGCTATAAGGCTTTCCAGAAGCTCGAGTCCACCTCCTTACTGAAAGGAGTCGTGGGACAAGGAGCCGCTAAAAAGTCGGCTCCAAAGTAGCAGGAACCTAGCATGATAATTGAGTGACCGCCACAAAGAAAACATGAAGGCAACGACATCCGAGCGCCCAACTAGCTAAGTACTCTTAAACCTCCGAATTTCATTCCCAATGTTTTCACTTTTTTCAAAAAAAAAACCACCATATCATTATAAATAATTAGACTCACTATAAATCCGTTATCTCAATAATAACATTCGAGCATTTTTCTGCTCACAAAAACATGCGTTTGTTATGTCATTTAAGATGAACAGGTGCAAAAATCCTAAGACAACAAGAGAAATTAACCGCCACGGATCAGGCGGTCGTCCAGCTTCCGCTCTTAAGTGGGATTACAACCTAAACGACCGTGGCAGACCCACCTAAGGGCTAGCCACCTTCTAGGTTGAGTGTCTCACCCAACTATCAACAAACGCCCTTAAAAGGGGGAATAGAACCTTGGTCGGACATGTTCCCCCAGGCACCAATCAAAGACAAATGATGGGGGGCAGGGCCCAGAGCCCACAGGCAGAAATACAACCCAACGTGGCATAAAATAAAAATGCAAACGCGATCAATACGGCTCCAGTCAAAGATTCCCAATGCGGCGCGAAATGAAACGCAGGTGCGGAAGGGAAAAAACGACGTAAATACATTAAAAAATGTAAAAAAAAAAAGAAGAAACAAGCAATGCGCAAAAAGATCCAAGTCTATATTATTAAATAGCAGGTACAAAGGTGCCGCTGCAACGGAATTACATCATTCGGCGCAACAGAAAAAAGAGGGTGAAGACCCGGCAGAAGCTAGGGCGCCGGAGAAGGCGGAGGCTTGTGCTTGACTTGCTCAATATGGAATCACGTGTAGTCTTCATAGGAGTATAAAAGAACTCCACTTGGTCTAGCACATCCTGAAAGGCTTCTTCCGAAGCCTGCAAACCAAGTCCCCCGCTTTGTTTACCTCCTGATGGGCTTCTGCAAGATCCGAATCTTTTGTAGCGATGACGCTCTCAATAGTTGATATCATGGAGGCACTATCCTCTACCTCCCACTCCAAGTGACAGTAGCCCACAATAAGGTCCATCAACTTTTCCTTGGCCTCCTTAGCATCCTCAGCCTCTTTAGGAACTTGGTGGGTTCATCAATCAGTAGTTCGCCACTCCTAAGCAGTGACCAGGATGGTGAACCTTTTTGATATCGTCCTCCTTTCAGTGTTGGTATGGGTTTCCCTCTTGTCGCTCTGGAGTACCGTTTTGCAATCATGGGTTGTTACAGGGGTGATCCACCATCCAATGTGGGAGTCTTTCTCGAGCCATTCAGTTTGACGAGATGAACTTCATGAGCCATTCAGTTCAACCAGACTAGGCTTCCTCCTGGTCCATGGATGCCACCACTACAGCTGTTGATGGACTTGAATCTTCTCCTGGCTGAGGATGTGTCACATTCGCTCCATTGAAGATATAAGGACATACAATGGGAACCCGCCCTCCATGGGGGTTTTTATGGACATCCAATGGTCTATACTTGGAAGCCAAATCTTTTAGCGTTTCTAGCTTTTCGCATTTAGATTATAGCCGGACGGAGGGAGATGTGCTCTGGCCAGCGTACTTGTTCGCTTCTTCATTGTTTGCGTAAACTCCGTTGTGGCCCCTCTTGTAATGATTTGAACATTTTAATGAAAAGATGTCCACTTCTATTTATTGCCTCTTTATTCACATTTTTTGTTCCATGCTGTGATTCATGTTTGCATTTTATTTCATGTCGCGCTGCATTTTCGTGTTTGCTCTTTATTTGATGTCGCGCTGCATCTTTTTTGCTTTGTGCTTTATTTAGTGCCTGGGGAAACATGTCAGGCCAAGGCTTAGTTCCCCCTTTAGAGTTCATTTAGCGGGTGAGACACTCTGCCGTGGGGAGGCTAGCCCCTTGGGTGGGTCTACCATGGCCGCTTTAGGCTTTTATTCTGCTTAAGAGCAGAAGCCGCGCCAACCGTTTTCGTTTGAAGGTGCTTTCATTGTTTGGATTTCTTGGTCCTGTTAACCAAAGGACATAAAAAGATGCATTTCCTTGGGGGAAAGACTCTTTTTTTATTAATATCACGAAAATGGTTTTACAATGGGTCCTATATTTGAAATTTAGAAGACTAGAAAACAAATGCAGAAATAGAATAGAAAATTGGATACTTAGCTATAGTAACGCTTGAGCTTGTCTGCATTCCTGTTGTACCTGGTGCCCATAGCCTACATGACGAGGGCCTTTGTTAAGGCGGCAAAATTCCTCGATTCATCAATGAAGTCTAACTCCTCTACCACAGCCTCGGTGTTTGCAACCTGGTCGAGCGGGTGTGCTGTTCTCCAGCTTAGTTCTTTCACCTCGATTGGTATGACTGCTTTCATCCCGTACATAAGCTGAAAAGGTGTCTCCCCAGTGGTCGAGTGTGGTGTGGTGCGATATGCCCATAATTCGTGTGGATGCTCCTCTGGCCAACTCCCTTTCGCATCTTCCAACCTTCTCTTGAGCCCCCTTAAAAGGACTCTGTTGGCAGACTATGCTTGTCCATCGTCTGGGGGTGCTCCACTGAAGTTAAATGTTGATTAATGTCCAGTTCTTCTAAGAGTGTCCTTTTGTTTTTGTCAGAAAACTTGGTGCCGTTGTCGATCACTACGGACTGAGGCACGCCGAATCTGGACAACATGTTCTTTTTGAAGAACTTGATAATGTTCGCCGCTGTTATCTTGGCCAATGCCTCTGCTTCGATCCACTTGGTAAAGTAGTCTACGACGATGATCGGGAACTTCACCTGTCCGGCCCCTTTCTTGAAAGGTCTAAAGATGTCTATCCCCCATCTCATGAAGGGCCATGGTGTGGTGAGGGCGCCAAACCCTTAGGAACGGGCATTGAAAATGTCTCCATGTCTTTGGCACTTGTCACACTTTTTTACGTACTCCGTTGCATCGATGTGGGCCAAAAGTAACCTACCCTTAGTACTTTCCTTGCCAGAGATTATCCCCCAAGGTGTTTCCGGGCGATGCCTTCGTGGACTTCCTCCAGCGTATAGGCAGAATCGCTGGGGTCGAGGCACTTCAGGAGCGGAGTGGAGAATCCCCTTTTGAACAGCCTTCCTTAAATGATAGTGTGTTTGCAAGATCTTCGCTTGACCGCTTAGTCTTAGCAGGATCTGCCGAGAGTATCCCCTGTTGAGTATCTATATGATGGCTGCATGTTTTGGTAAAATCAAAGTGTTCAAGCAATACTGAAATTCTGGCTGGACAGACTAAGAACACGATGCAGGGCACAATAACTTGCTAAAACAGAGCACACACAAACACAATGTAAAAGCAAGAAAAGTAAAGTGCAGCAAAGTAAAAAGGCACAAGGTTTGTTAACCCAGTTTGGAGTAAACACCTCCTACTCTGGGGGATACCAATCTAGGAAGGAATTCCACTATAGGAATTAACCCTTATGACTCAAGACAATGAACACCCAGTTCCCAGCCTAAGCAAATAATTTCCTCCTAGTCTGAATTCTACCCAACACGTTGAGTATTAGAGACCACTAACTTCCTATTCAAGTAACAAACCTGTTACTGAACAACTTAAACAACACTACCCTGTTTTTAGAAGAAATACTTCAATACATATGACTGCACTCGTACCTACAGGCTTAGAGTGATTACAACTCAATCAAACACCTAAACCCTCAAAAGAGTGGTGCACAAACAAAGCTAAAAGCTTAAAAAACTCTAAGACTCAAAAACTCTGATTTTCTTCAATTCTTCGTAAGTCTTGAATAATGGCAGCAACTCTCCTTTTATAATCTTCAGCAACCAACATTAATCTGAAACAAATCTTCTGAATATGATTTGTTTCTGAATTAAGAATAGCCAAATAAAATTGCATTGTATCTTTGAAAAGATTCTTCAGAAAAATACGAACTTCATAAAAACGAACCAAATCTTCATTAGATCTTCACCAAATCAATCAGCATTTTAGAAGCATTAATCCATAATAAAACCTTAACATATCTTGCAATGATTCGCGCAGAAATAATGAATAAAAATGCAGCTTCTGAAGAAGTCAACAAAAGTCAACGCGGGCAATAGTGCGTCTGATGCTTCATACTCACATTTCAGCGTCTGAAGAAACTTTCAGCTTCTGAAGGAATTTTCAGCTTCTGAACAGCTTCAAATCAAAAACCTAGCAACGGAAGACTTGTTGTAAACATTGAGATGCTTCTATTCAACACATTGGATTTGCCAAAACATGCAGCCAACTTCAAAATACTCAACAATCTCCCCCTTTGGCAAATTTTTGGCTAAAACCAATGTTTCACACAACCAAGTTCCTCAATTCAGCATAACCAATCTCAACAATGAAGAACTCCACAAAATCAATCAAACATAACATAGCTAAGAGTTTGTAGCAGCAGATATAACTATGTTAAACAACCAGTTCTAGCTTCTGAACACCTGAAGCACACAAAACAGCTTCTGAACATATTCAGCACCACTTCAGGATATCTAAACATCATAGAACACTCCCCCTGAAGCTTCACAAGTACATAAGCATACGAACAAACACTCCAGCACCTGAACTCTCCCCCTGCAACTCATAAAACCCCCCTTACTTGTGAACTTCTGAAAAAAAAAATTCTGAAAATTTGGAAAACACTTCAGGACCACAAACACTCAGGACCATGATAATACCAATGTACTCCCCCTGAGACACATACTCCCCCTCAATCAGATCTTTACAACTCTGAACAAAACACTTGATTTCTGAACAAGAACACAAACTGAGCAACACATCTTCTAATACTGAACAACACAAACACAGATTTTTCTCCCCCCTTTTAGCCACAAAATTATGATAAACAATCATCTTCAAATCATCAGAATCAGTCCCAACATTAACTTCAGACTCAGGATCAGGGACACACTTAGCATTAACAAAACTGGCAGGTACTCTATCTTCCTCACATCCAGTTTGCATTAATTGCTATAACTCTTCATGCAAACACACACCCAACTTGCTTCTTAGATTTTCAAACTGTTTAGCATCTAAAGTCTTTGTAAAAATGTCAGCAATTTGATTCTCAGTGTCCACATGTTCCAGCTGAATAAACTTGTCCTCCACAAGGTTCCTAATAAAATGATGTCTGATATCTATATGTTTAGTTCTGCTGTGCTGAATGGGGTTCTTAGAAATGTTAATTGCACTCAAATTGTCACAAAATAGGGTCATAGTTCCTTGTTCAATGTTATACTCTTCAAGCATCTGCTTCATCCAAACCAGTTGTGAACAACTACTCCCAGCAGCAATGTATTCAGCCTCAGCAGTTGATAAGGAAACATAGTTTTGTTTCTTGCTGAACCAAGCTATTAAATTATTTCCTAGAAAGAAACAACCTCCTGATGTGCTCTTCCTGTCATCAGCACTTCCAGCCCAGTCAGCATCATAATATCCCATTAATTCAGAACTTGAACTATGAGAATACATGATTCCATAATCACTTGTGCTATTCACATATTTCAACTTAACCCAAGTCCATCTATTGTAATCATCAACAATTACCAATCCATACTTCTTCTCATTGATTGATGTTGTGCTAATAGGTCCAAATAGATCAATGTGAAGTAGTTCTAAGGGTTTGGATGTAGAGATAATGTCTTTGGATTTGAAAGAAGTTTTAACATTTTTTCCTTTCTGGCATGCTCCACAAAGAGCATCTGAGTGATAGTCAATGTCTGGTAAGCCTCTGACCAGTTGTAACTTGCTAAGCTTGGAGATTAATCTCCAGTTAGCATGTCCCAACCTTTTGTACCATACTCATTTCTCATCACTCACTAACAGAAGACAAACTACCTTCTGATCAACCAGTTATGAAAAATAAATCTTATAGACATTGTTCTTTCTCGTTCCCTTGAACACAACAAATTTATCTTTGTTGTTGATTACTATACAAGAATTCTTATCAAACAGTACTTCATAACCACTATCAATAAATTGACTAATGCTAAGTAGGTTATGTCTGAGTCTATCTACTAACCAAACATTATTAATAGAAATGGAAGAATTACATATCTTACTAGTACCAATGATCTTTCCTTTCTGGTTTCCTCCAAATTCCACAGTTCCTCCCTTTTTCATGGTCAGGGTTTGGAACATAGACTTTTCTCCTGTCATGTGACGCGAGCAGCCACTGTCCAGGTACCATGATCTCTGCTTTGGCTTTACTGTTAAGCATATCTGCATCATAAATGATTTCAGACTTAAGTACCCATATCTTTATGGGTCCTCTTTGGTTAGTTCTAAAGGGATTTGACTTCTTTTGTACCTTGTGTCTGACATTTTGAGGTTTAAATGCACTCAAAACAGTTGGTTTAACATTTCTTGTTTTCTTTTGAGTTCTGGTGTTTGAGTGTTTCAAAATCACAACTTTAGAAAAATACGAGTCTGACTTCATCAGAACTTGGGACTTGCAAGTCTTTGGTTCTGACTTTTTCAGAATCTTAACTTTAGAAAAGTTAGATTCTGTTTTGATTAGAACCTTTGACTTTGGAATCTTTGATTCTGGTTTTTTCAGAATCTGAGATTCAGAAGTCTCTTTTTCTGATCGACTCAGGGTCTCAGTTTTGTCAGACTCTGGAACAAAATAAGCTTTCAAACCTTTCTTTATATAGTCTGAACAGGAAGCAGGTTTTGTTTTCTCTGATTGTTTTAATGGACTTCCAGAGAATCCAATACCCTCTCCTCTGTTCTTACCAATACCATAAATCATTGAAGCAACTTTACTTTTGTCAATGTTAGTCATAATGAATTCTTGAAGAGCAACTTCTTTCTCATCTAGAAGTTCATTTGACTTCTTATTAGTCAGTTCCTTGTTGAGATTTGGATTTGCTTCTTCTAACTCAATGATAGTTAGATGAAGTTCATCATTCTCTTTAACCAGTAAGGCAAGCTTTTCTTTTAAAGTTTTTACTTGTTTTGACTTGATGTGAAAGTGACTGATAAGATATTTGAAAGTTTCAATAAGTTCAGATCTATTGAGTTATAAAATACCTCATCTTCATTCTCAGAGTCTGACTCAGACTCTGCATCAGAAGCGTCGTTGCCACTAGAGCAAGATTGGCTTCTTCTTCATCTTCCTTCTCAGATTCAATGTAACATCCCACTTATAAGTATCAGTTAATTATGGCGCTTATCCGTATTAGAAACTTGAGCCGCAAGCAATGTCAAATAAGAATTAGGAGGAAGTGGCAATTTTGTAAATTTGGGCTAGAGGGAGACTAATAAGAAATGGAACAAGATATTTGTTCCCATTCCTTCTTTTCCTTCCTTACCACTCTTCAAAATCTGAAATCTTTCTCCTCTCCTCCTCAAGCTACACGCCCTCACTCCCTCTCCATATCCTCATCTTTCCATCATCCAATTCTTAAGAGAAACTTCACAAGCAAGGTTTGGGTAGTAAAGCTAGAACAAGTGAAAGAAATAAGGAGAAACAAGGAAGTTTTGAGAGAAGAAGATAGCTTGAAGCCAAGGCTTTGGGAACCAAAGATAGTAAGCACCAATAGGAGGTTTAAGGTGAGCTCCACTAAGTTTTATACCCATTTAGGGGTAAATTTTGAGGTTTATGAGGAAAGGTATAAACATGATGATTTTGTATAGATTTGTATTAGTTAGTTTCCCTAATGTTAATACTTGATATGCTATGATTTTATATGTTGAAAACCTTTGATTTTGATGTACAAATGCTTGCTGGACTGTGTTGGAACTTAAAACTCGTTTTTGAACTTTCTGAAACAGCTACAGGGACTGCAACCCCTGGATTCATCGTGCCACGATGGCTTTCATCGTGCCATGATCATACTGATCAGGCAGCCATCGTGCCACGATGGGTGGCTGGCGTGCCACGAAAAAGCCAGCAATGCACCCCTTTTTAAAATGTGTTTTTCTAGCCAGAAATCATCCGCACAGCGCCAGTATGCCTTTGTGCATTTAAAAATGGAAGAATAGATCATGGTATGCCTTGTATTAACATGAGTGTGGGGTTAGAAACTTCATTTATCATTGAGGATTAACCTCATTAAGAATCAAGGAATCAAGTAAGACAATGGGTAGAGTTATCCCTAAGACACCAAGTAAGATAGGGACATAGTTCCCACTATAGACAATGGCTCATGAGAACGATGAGTCGAGAACCTTGATAGGTTAATAAGATTATACAAGAATGTTACCATATTCAAGTCTAGAACCTTTTATAGGTTAAGTGTACAAGAATTAGTAAGATTAAGCCGTGACCTTCGATGTTCACGCCAGTGGGACACGAATGGTACATGTAGAGTTAAGACTAAGATTATTGCCTATAAGTCGTGACTTTCATCGTTCACGCCAGTGGAACATGAAAGGTTCATGCATAAGATTATTAATATTATTCGCGTCTTCCGTCGTTCACGCCAGTGGGACACGGGAGGTATACGCATCAGTTAAAATTATTAAGTCGTGTCTTCTGTTGTTCACGCCAGTGGGACACGGGAGGTTCACGCCAGTGGGACGTGTTATTCCGCAAGGATGACCGCACGACGACAAGAGGAGTCCGTTGTTAGCCTGATATGATAGGAATTTTCACCGGTTATCAGGGGAATGTGCTTCGGGGTTACTCCACCCGGGGGCATTCCGTAAAATGAACTCAGATAATATTGCTTGTTCAACGCAAACAGCTAACATAAAGATCAGTTAATAATCTATTACTTTATCAGTCAGAAAATATTTACTCAGACAGTTATCAGATATCAGTTAGCAGCTATCAGACGGTGATCCTAGGACTCCCCTTGATCACCAGATTATCAGAAACAGACAGCTAGCCCTCTATGGGTAAGATTGAGACTTGGCGATCATAGGTATCCCCGAGTTCGCCGAGGTAGGCACGGCAACCCTAGATTCCCCGAGGTTGCCAAACAGTAGGTAGGGTAGGAGCTCACTGAGACGTTATGTCTCATCCCTTTCCTTCTGGTGCAGGTTCTTCGCAGGTAGCACGACGAAGAGGTAAAGAGAAAGCTACGGACTGATCGTGCTGCTCACGTTTTCTTGGTGTTGTATATATTAATGTATCATGATGTATATATATTATGGAGAATGTTTAGTATCAGATTATGGATTGTATCAAAGACTCATGTTCTGTATAATTATCAAACAACTTTCTGTATTGTATTTAAATGTATCCAGTATCAATTTAACGCTCTTGCTAATATACTAGTTAAAATTAGTATGGGTGTTAGAATTGGTATCAGAGCAGGTCGATTCAGACCGTGCCTTGGGTCATTAAAGTACAATCCAAGTTTCCGGACCTCTTGGATCCAGGACATTATTCTAGATGTTATGTTCAGTTAAAACTGATCACTTTGACTTGTATATGACAGCTAGGATAAGATGTCTGGGAGAAGAAGAGGTAGACCTCGTGCCAATCAAGCTAGTGATGAAAGTGGAGGACCCAGTCTTAATTCATGGGAACAGATGATGCAACAACAGCAGGCCTGGCAGCAGCAATACCAAGAGCAACAAGCTCAGAATGCATTACAGTATCAGCAAATGATGCTGATGATGCAACATCAGTCTCAGCAACAGGCCCAATCTCAACAGCAATGGATGGAGATGATGCAGCAGGGACAAGGTTTCCATCCACAGCCACCACCTCCCCCAGTAATTGGCAACCCCGTGTTCCGGGAGTATAACAGACATCACCCTCCGGAGTTTAACGGAGAAGGTGAACCGCAAGAAGCCAGGAAGTGGATTAAACAGATGGAGAAGATTTTTAGAATGGCAGAATGTTCTGAAGAGGACAAAGTGGTTTATGCCACGAACCAACTCAGAGGCGCAGCAGAAGACTGGTGGGAATCTGCTCAGCGCAGGATGGAAGCCAATGGTGTAGAAGTGAATTGGGAGAACTTCAAAGGAGTAATGTTGGAGAAGTATTTACCTTTGTCTTACAAGGTAAAGAAAGAGCAAGAGTTCTTGGAACTGAAGCAAGGTAGTATGTCGGTTGCTGAGTTTACAAAGAAGTTTGAAGAGTTGTCCTACTATTCCACACACAACGAGTATGCTGAGAATGAAGTGTGGAAGATGAACCAGTATAAGCGAGGTTTAAGAGGCGAGATTAACACTGCAGTAAGTCTCCAAAGAACTGCAAGTTACGATGAACTAGTACATGACAGTCTGGTGGTTGAAGCAGGACTTGCTAAGACCTCTAAAGAAAGATCAGCAGCTTATGAGAAGAAGAAAAGCAGGATGTCAGATAAGTATCACGATAAGCTTAAGCCAAAAGGATCCCCGCAGAGAGGGAAGCAGACATACTCTCCACAACATAATCCTTTGCGGACTAATCCTACTTGCAAGACGTGTGGTAGGATGCATAAAGGAGAGTGTTTGATAGGTGCTGGTATCTGTTATGGATGTAAGCAGCCAGGGCATTTCATATCAGAGTGTCCAAACAGACGTGGTAAAGGATCAGCTGAAGGAACAAATACTAGTAGGGGCAGAGTGTATTCTCTTGACGGTGCAAAGGCTGTAGCCAATGAAGATTTAATTGCCGGTATGTGTTATTTGGGTACTAATCCAGTAAAAGTTCTTTTTGATTGCGGTGCTACATGTTCTTTTATTTCATATAAATGTGTGGAGACGCTGCAATTACCTTTGTCTCCGTTGAACCCTCCAATGTTAGTATCTACCGCTACTGAAGGCGGAATTGAGGCAAAGTATGTTTGTGAAAGCTGTCCTATCACTGTGTCTAGTAAGACCTATTATGTTGATTTAGTTTGTCTCCCGATGGAGCAATTGGATGTGATTTTAGGCATGGATTGGCTCTCCGCTAACCATGTGTATATCGAATGTTCCGAAAAGAGTATTTACATGCCGACCAGTGATACGGCGGAAGGTGTGGCTTTGTCTGAATCGATTAACCGCACCCATCAGTTAATCTAATTCATTTGTGCGCAAGATAAGGGATTTTATGTTATGCTCACTGTGGCCTCAGAATCAGAGTTAAGCCCCAGTGATATTCCTATTGTGAATGAGTATTTAGATGTTTTCCCTTCAGAAGTATCTAGTCTGCCTCCAGAGCGTGAGGTGGAGTTTTCAATTGATTTGATTCCAGGAGCGGAGCCAGTATCTGTGGCACCGTACAGAATGTCACCAACAGAGTTGAAAGAGCTGAAGTCTCAACTCGAAGAATTAATTCAGAAGCATTTTATTAGACCCAGTGTATCACCTTGGGGTGCTCCGGTCTTGTTGGTCAAGAAGAAAGATGGTAGCATGAGGTTGTGTATTGACTATCGTCAACTTAATAAGGTGACTATCAAGAATAAGTATCCTTTTCCCAGGATTGACGACCTACTAGACCAGCTTAAAGGAGCAACGGTATTTTCCAAAATTGATCTTCGGTCAGGTTATCATCAGATACGTATAAAATCTTCAGATGTGTCTAAGACGGCGTTTCGAACGCGTTACGGGCACTATGAATTTCTGGTTATGCCTTTCGGTGTGACTAATGCTCCAGCAGTATTTATGGATTACATGAACAGAATATTTCAGCCTTACCTTGATCAATTTGTGGTGATTTTCATTGATGACATTTTGATCTATTCTAAAGATCCTCAGGAGCATGCTCAGCACTTAAGAATTGTATTAGATGTCCTTAGAGGCAAGCAGCTGTATGCTAAGTTTAGCAAGTGTGAATTCTGGTTATCCGAGATTAAGTTTTTGGGTCACGTTATTTCGCAAGGAGGAGTAGCTGTGGATCCATCTAAAGTTGAAGCCGTACTCAGTTGGGAAAGACCCAAGAATGTAGCGGAAGTCAGGAGCTTTCTCGGCTTAGCAGGGTATTATCGAAGGTTTATCATGAAGTTTTCTCAGATTGCTTTACCTCTGTCACGCCTCACCAGGAAGGACGTACCCTTTATTTGGGACGAAGAATGTGAGAGAAGCTTCAAAGTTTTAAAAAGGAAGTTGACTAAGGCGCCAGTGTTGGCAATACCAGATCCTGAAAAGAGGTACACCGTTTTCTGCGATGCATCCTCGAAAGGACTGGGTAGTGTTCTTATGCAAGGGGAAAATGTTATAGCATATGCGTCCAGACAGCTCAAGACACATGAAGAGAATTATCCTACGCATGATCATGAGTTAGCAGCAATAGTTTTTGCATTGAAGATATGGAGACACCATTTGTATGGTGCACAGTTTGACTTGTTTAGTGATCACAAAAGTTTAAAATACTTGTTTGATCAGCGAGACCTCAATATGAGGCAAAGGCGATGGATGGAGTACTTGAAGGATTTTGACTTTGATTTGAAATACCACCCCGGTAAAGCAAACGTGGTAGCAGATGCTTTGAGTCGTAAGGCTTTGGTTAAAGCTGAAGTGATGATGCACAAGTGTGAGTTGTATGAAAAGTTTAGAGATCTTAATCTCCATGTTACCGAGATGGAAGGTGGCGTCTTGTTAAACAAGTTAGATATTTTGTGCGACCTACGGTCTAGAATTGCACAAGCACAATCTGTAGATATGGACCTTCAGAGGAAAGTTGGCCAAGCGGAGTTTTCATGGGCACCAGATGGTGTTTTATTGTTTGAAGGAAGGATTTATGTCCCGAACGACGAGGAATTAAAAAGGTTGATTTTAGAGGAGGCGCACAAGAGCAGTTTTAGTATTCATCCTGGAACCACCAAGATGTATCAAGATTTGAAAAGAGATTATTGGTGGCCTAGCATGAAAAGAGATGTTGCGGAGTTTGTGTCGAGATGCATTGTTTGTCAGCAAGTGAAGATTGAGCACCAAAGGCCTGCAGGGATGTTAGTACCTTTGGAAATTCCACAATGGAAATGGGAAGATATAACCATGGACTTTGTGAGTGGATTACCTCGAACACAGCGAGGACATGACTCCATATGGGTAATAGTGGACCGGTTAACTAAGTCAGCTCATTTCTTGCCGGTTAAGACTACGTACCGAGCCTCACAGTATGCTGAATTGTTTATTTCTGAGATAGTGAAACTCCATGGTGTGCCAGCTAGTATTGTGTCTGATAGAGATCCCATTTTCACATCCCACTTTTGGAAAGCTTTTCAGAAAGCTTTAGGAACAAGATTAAAGATGAGCACGTCCCATCATCCTCAAACAGACGGACAATCAGAAAGGACTATTCAGACGTTAGAGGATATGTTACGTGCATGTGTTCTAGAAGATGGAGGAAGTTGGAACAATCATCTACCATTGATTGAATTTTCTTACAACAACAGTTACCATTCTAGTATTGGAATGGCGCCATATGAAGCTCTATATGGTAGGAAATGTAGAACCCCGCTTTGTTGGGCTGAAGTTGGAGATAAGAGCATTTTGGGTCCAGAGATTGTTCAGGAGACGACTCTAAAGATTAAGTCCATTCAAGATAAGATGAGAACAGCACAGAGTCGCCAGAAAAGTTATGCTGATAGGAGGCGAAAGCCCTTAGAGTTTGGTGAAGGAGACCATGTATTTCTTAAAGTTACGCCCAAGTTGGGATTAAGAGGAGCTTTCAGGACCAAGAAGCTTTGCCCAAGATATGTAGGACCATTTCAGATACTTCGACGTGTTGGTCCGGCAGCTTATCAGTTGGCGCTGCCACCAGCCATGTCAGGACTACATGATGACTTCCACGTCTCGCAACTAAGGAAATTCATTCCTGATCCTTTCCAACCAGTGGAGCTAGATAGTATAGAATTGAGATCGGACTTGACCTTTCAACCTGAGCCAGAACAGATAATCGATCGTAATGTTAAGACTTTGCGGAACAAAGAGATTCCTATAGTTAAGGTTGTATGGAAAGGTTCTCCCGACGGTGAAGCAACGTGGGAGCTAGAGTCAGAAATGCAAGCAACCTATCCTCATTTATTTTCAGGTAACATCTAAATTTCGGGGACGAAATTTCTTTAAGGGGGGTAGATTGTAACATCCCACTTATAAGTATCAGTTAATTATGGCGCTTATCCGTATTAGAAACTTGAGCCGCAAGCAATGTCAAATAAGAATTAGGAGGAAGTGGCAATTTTGTAAATTTGGGCTAGAGGGAGACTAATAAGAAATGGAACAAGATATTTGTTCCCATTCCTTCTTTTCCTTCCTTACCACTCTTCAAAATCTGAAATCTTTCTCCTCTCCTCCTCAAGCTACACGCCCTCACTCCCTCTCCATAACCTCATCTTTCCATCATCCAATTCTTAAGAGAAACTTCACAAGCAAGGTTTGGGTAGTAAAGCTAGAACAAGTGAAAGAAATAAGGAGAAACAAGGAAGTTTTGAGAGAAGAAGATAGCTTGAAGCCAAGGCTTTGGGAACCAAAGATAGTAAGCACCAATAGGAGGTTTAAGGTGAGCTCCACTAAGTTTTATACCCATTTAGGGGTAAATTTTGAGGTTTATGAGGAAAGGTATAAACATGATGATTTTGTATAGATTTGTATTAGTTAGTTTCCCTAATGTTAATACTTGATATGCTATGATTTTATATGTTGAAAACCTTTGATTTTGATGTACAAATGCTTGCTGGACTGTGTTGGAACTTAAAACTCGTTTTTGAACTTTCTGAAACAGCTACAGGGACTGCAACCCCTGGATTCATCGTGCCACGATGGCTTTCATCGTGCCATGATCATACTGATCAGGCAGCCATCGTGCCACGATGGGTGGCTGGCGTGCCACGAAAAAGCCAGCAATGCACCCCTTTTTAAAATGTGTTTTTCTAGCCAGAAATCATCCGCACAGCGCCAGTATGCCTTTGTGCATTTAAAAATGGAAGAATAGATCATGGTATGCCTTGTATTAACATGAGTGTGGGGTTAGAAACTTCATTTATCATTGAGGATTAACCTCATTAAGAATCAAGGAATCAAGTAAGACAATGGGTAGAGTTATCCCTAAGACACCAAGTAAGATAGGGACATAGTTCCCACTATAGACAATGGCTCATGAGAACGATGAGTCGAGAACCTTGATAGGTTAATAAGATTATACAAGAATGTTACCATATTCAAGTCTAGAACCTTTTATAGGTTAAGTGTACAAGAATTAGTAAGATTAAGCCGTGACCTTCGATGTTCACGCCAGTGGGACACGAATGGTACATGTAGAGTTAAGACTAAGATTATTGCCTATAAGTCGTGACTTTCATCGTTCACGCCAGTGGAACATGAAAGGTTCATGCATAAGATTATTAATATTATTCGCGTCTTCCGTCGTTCACGCCAGTGGGACACGGGAGGTATACGCATCAGTTAAAATTATTAAGTCGTGTCTTCTGTTGTTCACGCCAGTGGGACACGGGAGGTTCACGCCAGTGGGACGTGTTATTCCGCAAGGATGACCGCACGACGACAAGAGGAGTCCGGTGTTAGCCTGATATGATAGGAATTTTCACCGGTTATCAGGGGAATGTGCTTCGGGGTTACTCCACCCGGGGGCATTCCGTAAAATGAACTCAGATAATATTGCTTGTTCAACGCTAACAGCTAACATAAAGATCAGTTAATAATCTATTACTTTATCAGTCAGAAAATATTTACTCAGACAGTTATCAGATATCAGTTAGCAGCTATCAGACGGTGATCCTAGGACTCCCCTTGATCACCAGATTATCAGAAACAGACAGCTAGCCCTCTATGGGTAAGATTGAGACTTGGCGATCATAGGTATCCTCGAGTTCGCCGAGGTAGGCACGGCAACCCTAGATTCCCCGAGGTTGCCAAACAGTAGGTAGGGTAGGAGCTCACTGAGACGTTATGTCTCATCCCTTTCCTTCTGGTGCAGGTTCTTCGCAGGTAGCACGACGAAGAGGTAAAGAGAAAGCTACGGACTGATCGTGCTGCTCACGTTTCTTGGTGTTGTATATATTAATGTATCATGATGTATATATATTATGGAGAATGTTTAGTATCAGATTATGGATTGTATCAAAGACTCATGTTCTGTATAATTATCAAACAACTTTCTGCATTGTATTTAAATGTATCCAGTATCAATTTAACGCTCTTGCTAATATACTAGTTAAAATTAGTATGGGTGTTACATTCAAATTCGTTGTCAAGATCATCCCATGTTGCCATAAGACTTTTCTTGATTTTGTTTATGAAGTTGTTTGATTTAGAGCTGGCCTTCTTGGATTTCTCCTTTGATTTGTTCTTCTGTAGCTCTGGACAGTCAACAATAAAATGACCAGTCTTTTTGCAATTAAAGCAACCCTTCTGATCTTCCTTCTTAGAACCAGATCCTTTGAAGCTACTACCCTTATTAGAGAACCTCTTATGTCTTTTGACTAAGCACTGAAATCTCTTGGAAAGCATTTCCAGCTCCTCATCTTCTGGATCTTCTTCAGAACTTTCCTTGGGAAATTCTTCATTAGATTCTTCAGCCTTTAGAGCTTTTGATGACTTTCCTTTAGATTTAAGTGCAATAGACTTAGACCTTTTAACAGGTTCATCTTCATTGAGTCCTAGTTTATGACATTTTAGAGAACTTACAAGATCCTCAATACTTAAAGTATCCAGATCATGTGCTTCCTCTATGGCAGTCTGTAATATCCCGCTTAAGCGAGACATTTAACAATATTACAGGAATTAACGAAAGGAATGGCAAAATGGTAATTGTGAGAGGAAAGGGTTTATAAAGGGATAAATATGAAATTTTTCATATCTATCATTTCTTTCTCTCTCTATGGGCTGAATTTCTTCTCTCTCTCCCTCTAGATTTCGCCCCTCTTCATCAATCATCCATAATCCATCAAACTTCAACCTAAAATCTTGTACTTCAAGCAAGCATGGTTTTGGGAAAAGTTGGAACAAGAGAAAGTTAAAGAAAAGCAAGAAAAGAGCAAGGTTATGAGCTAGGGTTTTGAGGAAAAGGGCAAGCAAGCTAAGCCAGCACCAAGCAAGTTTAAGGTGAGCTCCCTAGGGGTTTTAGAACCCCTCTTTGTGAGATTTATAGTGTATTTGCATCATAGGTAAAGTTATAGTGTTTTTATCCCTAATTTCCTTTGCTTGCTAATTCCTTGCTCATATATGTTTTAAACTACCAATTTGTAATAGAAAATCATTCCTAGCATGTTTGGGATGCTTGGGTAACTTGGATTGAGCAAAAATGGTGGAAAAACATGATTTTTATCAAGTTTTGAACTGTCATGGTCGCTACAGCGACCAGACAGCTTTGGACTTCTGCCTACGGTCGCTTCAAGCGAGCAGCCGTCGCTACAAGCGAGAAGCCTATTTTTCAGACTTTTACCTACAGTCGCTGTAGTGACAGGCCGTGGCTATAGCGACAGCAACAGGACAGCACTTGACAGCTTTGCTGTTTTGGGCATTCTGGTGCGCGTAGGCATGGTTTTTCACTCCTGTTTTCTCCTGAAACATTTTAGAAACATTATCCACCATTTTAACCCATCCAAAAAGGCTTCCAATGGTTGAAAGATTATAGGAGCAAGGAATACGCAAGGCATGGGAAATACGAGAACAATGGTTATATGAATAGGAAAGCTTTAAGAACGGCATATGATAACGATATGTCGAATCCTTTGATAGGAAAACATGAATCATAGTATGAGTGCAAGGATTTAATGGATAGATTCCTTGCACGTGAGTTGTTAACTCTTAAGGAAAAGCATGCGACTTTGAAAGTTAAGAACCTACTTTAGGTATAAGAGATTATAGATGTATTCAGTTTAGAATACAAGGGTTATAGGAATGTTTCCACAATCATAGTTACAGATAAAGATCATAGTGTTGGTTCTCCAACAATTATAGCTGGCTTATGAGAACGATATGCCAAGAATCATAGGTTATAGGTTATATGTTACAGGATTGTTATATGATTAAAGTAACAGATTACATGTTTATATGTTAAAGTTAAAGAATCAAAGATCAAAGATATTGGCGTGCTTGCACGTTTCACAGTCATAGGGCGTGCTCAGCAGACTCCGGGATTCGCCGGATGGGACTTCTCCGAGAGGGTTGTCCACACGTTTCATAGGGAGTCCGGTGTTAGCCTGATTGATAGGAATTTCACCGGGTCATAGGGAGATGTACTTCGGGGTTACTCCACCCGGATGCACTCCGTAAAATGAACTCAGATTAATTGTTTGTTCAACGCTAACAGCTAACATAAAACACCTAAAACATCTTTATTTGTTTTATGTTTCACAGTTATAGTCATAGTTACAGTTAAAGGCAGATTATAGTTAAAGTTATAGACAGTTACAGTTATAGTCATAGGAAACTCACAGTTATAGTTATGGATAGTTATCAGAAAGTGATCCTAGGTTTCCCATCGATCACTAAGTTAAAGATATAGGCAGAATACAGATATAGTTACAGGCAGTTACAGCAAAGGTTACAGGCAGTTCAAAGTCATAGTTACAGGAGGACTTATAGTCATAGACAGATAAGAGACTTGGCGATCATAGGAAATCCCCGAGATTGCCAAGGTAGGCATGGCGACCCTAGGTTCCCTGTGGTTGCCAACAGTTGGTTGGGCTGGAGCTCACTGAGACATTATGTCTTATCCCATTCCTTCTGGTGCAGGTTTACAGGTAAGTCAGAGGTTCGTGATGGAGTTCTTCATAGAGATACTGGATGGAGTACAGTTGCTCGTTGTGTACCAGCTCAGGAGCGCAATGGATATTGTATAAGCATTGTAATAGTATTGGATTTATTTGTACAAACGAGTAAATTTGTATTCATTCATCTGTGATGTATTATTATTATTGAAATTTTTAAATGTATCCAGTATCAGTTTAACGCACATGCTAATATACTAGTTAAAGTTAGTATGGGTGTTACACAGTCACTTTAGGTCTCCACTTAGCAGGCAAGCTTCTCTGGATCTTGTTCACATGATCCTTTGTTGTATAGCTTTTAATTAGTATTTGAAGTCCAGATACAAGAGTCTTAAATCTTGAGAACATTGTCTCAATGTCTTCATCATCTTTCATTCTGAACAACTCATACTGTTAAACAAGAAGTTTAGCCTTAGCCTCTTTAACCTTCTTGTTTCCCTCATAGGTAGAACACAACAAAGTGAATATAGCTTTTACAGTAGACTTATCACTCAATTTTAAGTATTCAGTATGAGGTAAAGCTTCAACAATGATACCTCTCACTTTATGATGATTTTTATTGATCTTTCTTTCAGCATCTGAGAGTTTCTTTCTGTCAGTTGCTACGCCTTCTTCATCAATAGGAATAGTGATACCATCTTCAATGATATTCCATAGTGTCATCAACACACAATAATATGACTGTATATTTTACTTTTCCACCAGGAAAACTTCTCAGCATCTCCATTAAACATAGGAGGTTTGATGTGATGATGAGAACTAGATTTATCATCTGCACCATAATCATATGATACAACTCTGTTGTTTCCAGAAGCTGAAGTTCCAGAATCAGGGGCAATAATTCCACCACCATGACTAGCAGCTCCACCAATAGGCATGATGTTTTTCTCAGGATCTCACTGACACACTGTTAAGTGTTGAAATATCAGAACCGGAGCTCTGATACCAATTGAAGATGAGAAAAACACAAGAAGAGGGGGTTGAATTGTGTTGATTTTTTCTTCTTTAAAAATGACTAAGACCAAGATCAGGTTTTGATGGAATTCAGAATCTAAGTATGAGGTTCTTATGTCAAAACAGAGTTTTAGAGTCTGAAGGAAAACTTCAGAGACTCATGCAACGGATAAAAGGTTAAGAGATAGAGAAGAGAAAGACACAAGCAATTATTCTGGTTCCTTCCATAATCCGGAAGTAGTCCAGTTCCCTTATTACATACAGGTTATTTTTTCACTATAATCCAATGATTACAACAATTACTCAAGCACAAAGCAAGAGACTTCCACAATGCTCAAACACTAAGTAAGAGACTTCTTATGCTCAAACACTAAGTAAGAGACTTCCGATTGCTCAAACACAAAGTAAGAGACTTCTGATTGCTCAAACACAAAGTAAGAGACTTCTAACAAATAAATTTACACATAATTTCTTTGGGATGAACACTTGATATATTATTAGAGGTGCTCACAAAATACAACACAGTTTATAAGACTCTAGACTTAATAAATTCTAAGATGAGAAAGTTTGTAAGAATTTTTAAGTGTTTGATGCGTTTAGATTTTCGCAGAGTATTGGCACTTGTGAAAAATTCTAGATTTCTTTATTTCTTCAAGTCTTCAATCCTTTATATAGAGGAGTTGAGAGACGTTGAGAAATGCCAAATCATCAAAAGAGTCTGTTGGAGAAGCTTGATCTTCCACTGTTGATTTGTTGCTTGATATGGTTCACGTACTAGGAAGAAAAATGTTTGAATCCTTTTCTTTAAATGAAATGAACCATTTCTGAGTAGGAGACAACTTTTGCATAGTACGTGTTCTGAGTCTGAACAGTTGCAGTGTTGTATGTACTTTTTGAAAGTGACAGCAGTTGACTTCTGATGATCTTCAGAACTTCCATCTTTTGGAGCTTTCTTCAGATCCTCAAGAATTCTTCAGAACCTGACTTCAGCTTCTGATGTTTCAGACTTCAGATCCTGATACTTCAGACTATAACTTGCAACGCAGCTTCTCATTGAATTTTTTTCTCTTCAATTTGTTCTTCTAGAACCAACAAATGATTATTTCTTGTATAAATTTTTGTCTATGGTCCTGCATACTTGAACAAATATTAGCATATCCAATTTATCTTTTAATACCTTGTTATCATCAAAACTAAAGAGGTTTGATCAAAAACTATTTTGTTCCAACAATCATGATAAGAGGAGGAAGGAGTTAGAATTCCAAGTTGGTGATCATGTGTTTTTGAGGGTTAATCCGGTTACCGGTGTTGGGAGAGAGTTGAAGTCGAAGTAGTTGACTCCACATTTTGTTGTGAAGGAAAATCGACATATAAAGTGCAGCGGAAGTTTAAAAAATTTGATTTCCTTTCCTTGGATCATTACGAATATCACATGAATCAGTGATAGAATTGTTACCTTTTAGTGCAGAAACAATTTCGTTGATCACAGCTAAGCAAGCAAGCGAAGCCTCTACTCGTCCACACGAACGGCTTCCTCTGGTTCCCGGTGCTAGCCAAGCGATCAGAGGTTAGGGAGAGAAGTGGGAACACGTTTTTGCTTTAGGGTTACACGAAAAAGCATTAGCTGATTTCAGCACTAGAGCTTCTATTTATAGAACTCCTTGCTGCACAAAATCAGCTTGAGCTTCAAAAGCCCATTAGCCCATCAGCTTCCGCTAACTAATTAGCGCCTATTGCTAAACGTACCCCATCATATAAGTACTACTTATATTTCTCCTTTTTACCGTTCTATTGTGTGTGACCCTATAGGTTCTTGTAACGTTGGCAATAATATTAAATCCCATTAATATTATAAACAGTGAGCGGTATCTAGCAACACATCACTGCTACCCAAGTGACAAGAATGTCAAGTGATCTGACGAAACCTTTCCATGATAATATCAATGTGTACGATTACTCCTTTGTCCTAATATCTTTATTGAACACAAGGCATAGATTACGTCACCCTTGTTTAGCTCAATATTTATATTTCTTGATCCCGAAATATACTGAACAACGAATAAGTCCAATATCTCATATTGACTTAATTCGGCATGGCCATGCATTTTTCCAGTCATATTCCATCAAGAGGCCTAAAGATATATCTCCTGTTATGAGGAGGGACAAATCCCATCTAGGACACTCATGTCCCTCAGCATGATTCGTCAAGTGCCCATTAACCAACGTTATAGTCATCTTGTTACAGACAACGTTTGAATGGCAATAAAACACTTGAGTCCACATCTAGGGATCATAGTGGTTTCAGGTCTAAGAGTGATATACACTATTATCATAGTGAGAATAACTTATGACGATTTCATAACATACTATGTAGTATTCTCACGATGGGTCAATCCAGTATAAATATTACTCCTAATATTTATACCTATGTATAGACTTAATATCTCATATTCATGACCCATGAGATGTGGTCATCAGTCTACATACATAATAGTCTCCATGCTTTAATATTATCCCAATTCATATTAAAGCTTGACTACGGATACATTTAAGAATAGTGTTCTTTCGTTGATGTAATCTCATGATTAAGTCACACTTAATATTCCATCACATGAACCAACTATTCTAGGGACTTTATTTATCTTATAACAAGTGTAATAAAGAACGCCATATTTTATTCAATAATAAAAGTCATGATACATATAAAAGTTTGACATAAACTATTGGCCTCTAGGGCTTATACCAACAATCTCCCACTAGCACTAGAGCCAATCAGGCATAGACCTAATACCCATAGATCTAGTATGACCATCATGCTTCTGCTGAGTTAGAGCTTTAGTAAGTGGATCAGCAACATTGTCTGATGTTGGTACTCTGCATATTTTCACATCTCCTCTATCGATGATTTCTCGAATGAGATGATAGCGCCTAAGTATGTGTTTGGATCTTTGGTGAGATCTAGGTTCTTTAGCTTGTGCGATTGCTCCATTGTTATCACATAACAGTTCAATGGGATCCACAATGCTTGGAACTATACCAAGATCAGAGATGAATTTCTTGATCCAAACAGCCTCTTTTGCGGCATTAGATGCAGCAATATACTCGGCCTCGGTTGTAGAATCAGCGACTGTTTCTTGCTTTGAACTCTTCCAGCTAACAGCACCGCCATTTAAGCAAAACACGTATCCAGATTGCGATTTGAAATCATCATGATCTGTTTGAAAACTAGCATCTGTGTAACCAATTACAGAGAGCTCTTCTTGACCTCCATAGATCAAGAAAGTATCCTTAGTTCTTCTCAAGTACTTAAGGATGTTCTTAACAGCAACCCAATGACTGTTACCTGGATTAGACTGGTATCTGCTCGTAGCACTTAAAGCATACGAGACATCTGGTCGAGTACATAACATAGCATACATGATAGATCCAATTGCGGATGCATATGGAACATTGATCATTCGATCCCTTTCTTCATCAGTTGAAGGGGATTGTGCTTTTGACAAACTTATACCTGATGACATAGGTACAAGTCCTTTCTTGGACTCATACATATTGAAACGTCTCAAGACTTTGTCAATGTATGTACCCTGACTTAAGCCAAGCAATCTTTGTGATCTATCTCTATAGATCCTGATTCCTAATATGTAGGAAGCTTCACCTAAGTCTTTCATAGAAAAGCATTTCCCTAACCAAGATTTAATTTCTTGTAGTGTAGGGATGTCATTTCCGATAAGCAATATGTCATCCACATATAATACCAGAAATGAGACTATGCTCCCACTAACCTTCTTGTAAACACAAGGTTCATCTTCATTTTTAATGAATCCATACTGTTGTACAGTTTCATCAAAACGAAGATTCCAACTTCTGGAAGCTTGCTTCAATCCATAGATTGATCGCTGCAATTTGCATACCTTTTGGATGCTATTAGGAATGCCAAATCCTTCAGGTTGTGTCATGTACACATCCTCAAGGAGATTTCCATTAAGGAAAGCAGTCTTAACATCCATCTGCCAGATTTCATAATCATGGTATGCAGCGATAGCAAGTAAGATCCGAATGGATTTAATCATTGCGACTGGTGAAAAGGTTTCATCATAGTCTACACCATGAATTTGTTTGAAGCCTTTAGCAACCAACCGTGCTTTGTAGGTGTTTACCTTTCCGTCCATGTCAGTTTTCTTTTTGAAAACCCACTTGCATCCTATAGGATTAATTCCTTTAGGTGCTTCAACCAAGTTCCAAACTTGATTTGTGTACATGGAATCCATTTCAGATTTCATGGCCTCAAGCCACTTCTCAGATTCAGGACCAGTAATGGCCTCTTGATAAGTCATAGGCTCATCTTGATCCATGAGCAATACGTCACATTCTTCTGATATGAGATACCCATATCTCTCAGGTTCCTGACGTATCCTATTTGACCTACGTGGTTCTTGTGTTATTGGAGTAGGATTTTCTGTCACAACAGCTTGTGTATCCTGCTCTTGTTCCTCCATTGGCGTACTACTTTGTGGGTCTTGAACTTCTTCAAGATCTACCTTTTTCCCACTAATTTCTTTGGAAACAAATTCCTTCTCAAGGAATACTCCATCTCTAGCGACAAACACTTTGCCCTCAGATGGTTTGTAAAAGTAGTATCCTTTAGTTTCTTTAGGATATCCCACAAAGAAACATTTGTCAGATCTTTGTTCAAGTTTAGTGGACATTAGTCGTTTCACATAAACTTCACAACCCCAAATCTTTAAATGTCTCACATTGGGTTTTCGACCACTCCATATCTCATATGGTGTCTTTTCTATCGCTTTGGATGGAACTTGGTTAAGTGTGTAAGCTGCAGTTAATAAGGCATGTCCCCAAAAGGAGTTTGGAAGATCAGCATGACTCATCATAGATCGGACCATGTCTAACAAGGTTCGATTTCTCCTTTCGGAAACACCATTCCATTGTGGTGTTCCAGGAGGTGTGAGTTGGGATAAGATCCCACACTCTTTTAGATGATCGTCAAACTCTTGGCTCAAATATTCGCCACCTCGATCAGATCGAAGCATTTTGATTTTCTTGCCAAGTTGGTTTTCTACTTCATTTTGAAATTCTTTGAAGAAAGTAAATGATTCAGATTTATGTTTCATTAGATACACATATCCAAATCTACTAAAATCATCAGTGAATGTAATGAAGTAATAAAACCCTCCTCTAGCAGGTGTGTTTAGTGGTCCACATACATCAGTATGTATAAGTCCCAAAAGATCACTAGACCTTTCACCTGTTCCGGTGAATGGGGTCTTTGTCATCTTTCCCAATAAACAAGATCGACATGTCTCATATGATTCTAAATCAAAAGAGTCCAAAATTCCATCTTTATGGAGTTTGGAAATGCGATTTTCGTTTATATGGCCTAAACGACAATGCCAAAGATAAGTTGGATTCAACTCATTAGGTTTCATCCTTTTCGTATTTATGTTATAGATTGGCATATCAAGATCAAGAATATAAAGTCCATTACTCATAATGGCATTAGCATAGTGAATATTATTCAAATAAATAGAACAACACTTGTCTTTTATTGTAAAACAAAAACCGGACTTGTCCAAACAAGAAACGGAAATAATATTCCTGCTAATTGCAGGTACAAAATAACAGTTCTCTAACTGTATTATAAGACCACTAGGTAAAGTCAATTCATAAGTTCCAACAGCTAAAGCAGCAACCTTTGCGCCATTGCCAACTCGTAGATCGACCTCCCCTTTTGCCAATGTTCTACTCGTTCTCAACCCCTGCACATCAGTACAAATATGAGAACCACATCCAGTATCTAATACCCATGATGTAGAAGTAGACATGTTAATTTCTATAACAAAAATACCTGAAGAAGTGGAAGCAACCGTTCCATTCTTTTTATCTTCCAGATATTTTGGGCAGTTGCGCTTCCAGTGCCCGGTCTTACCGCAGTAGAAGCACTTGCCCTCCTTAGCCACACCTCCAGTAGGCTTCAAGGCTTTGGTTGATGGCTTAGCAACTGCTTTGCCTTTGCCATTTCCCTTAGACCTTTTAGGCTTCTTATTATGCTTTTTGACCTTTCCATTATTAACCATCAAGATGGTCTTACCCTTTCCCTTCATGTTCTTTTCAGCAGTTCTTAACATTGCTGCAAGCTGTGGAAGAGTTTTGTCCATGTCATTCATTAGGAAATTCATGACAAAGTGGCTAAAGCTTTCCGGCAACGATTGCAAGATAAGATCAATAGCAAGTTCCTGCTCAAGGGGTAAACCCAATCGCGCGAGGTTCTCAACGTACCCAATCATCTTGAGTACATGAGGTCCTACAGGACTTCCTTCTGACAGCTTAGTTCCAAAAAGGGCCTTGGAGACATCATACCTTTCATGCCTAGCTTGCTCTTCATAAAGAGTCTTAAGGTGTTCGATCATATCGAACGCAGCCATGTTCTCGTGTTGCTTCTGAAGCTCAGAGGTCATGGTTGCAAGCATGATGCAAGCGACTTCCACGGCATCATTGACATGCCTACTATAAGCATCTCTTTCAGCCCTGGGAGCATTTGCAGCTGGTGCCTCTTCAGGAACAGGTTCATCAAGCACATACAGCTTTTTCTCATGTGTGAGGACAATCCTCAAGTTTCGGTGCCAGTCTAAAAAATTTGTTTCATTCAGCTTATCCTTCTCAAGGATTGATCGCAAAATGTTGTTTGAAGTGTTATTTGCCATCTACAATTTAAAATATACAAAATAAGTATCATGAAAATAACATATTTAATTTGGCCTTCAATTAAATACGCTCCCACTATTTTATTCAAATCAAATGACCTTCAAACATTTAATTCGGAAAATCCCGTTGGAAGATTTTCTAGCGGGTTGAAATCCTTATTTCACCTTGTTTTGAGTCAGCTAGGGCTGATCACCCAAAACTCAGCTATTTAGGTAGGAACATTTCCAATTGTATCTCATACAACTTTCAAATCAATTGGGCGAGTAACTCTTACTCTGATCTATCATATAGATATTTCCCAATTCTTGCTTCTAAATTTATTCTAATCATATTAAAATTAATTTAGTTAAGTTAAACCCAATAGAATAACAATCGGGTAAATGAAATTACCGCACCGCGACTTACAAACATAGAACATGTGCTTCGCTAGGGCAGAACCCACACATTCGATATTAGTCTTGAGGGGTGTTATTCTTTTGGAAAGCATTAAACTTAATATATCACTTTGAAGGATTTAATTTAGTTTGATCTCACCTCACCACGGCTTATATATCATATATATTCGCACTCCAATCATTCAAGCATGCATAACAATTATACAAAATAAAAGTGACATGATTATGGCCTCCTAACGCTATGATTCTCTCAAGCCAATGAAAGAATCTAAACTAATCCTAGAAACGACCTTGCTTCTCCAAGCTGGACTTCTAGGGCTAATCCAACGTCAATGGTCCTATTACCTCCTTGTATTCTAATTACATTACATATAAAGAAACTCGTTTTACATACGAGGGATTGGATGAGAAGAGAATGTACATATAGAATTCAAGAGAGAGGCACGACACGCAGGCCGTATTTCAAAATCCAAAATAAAAGAAATAATAAGACTAAGGCCATAATCATTCACACAACAACAATAAAACACCTTTTATTATTATTAACACCTCATAATTAAATAAATTAAATTAAAACTCGGCGATTGATCACACTACGCAGATTAGTCGGGGGTTCCGCTGCCCGGTCAGCGGACAGGGGTCAAGGGGGCAGCGCCCCTTGCGGGGCTTCCGGGGCAGCGCCCCGGAAGCTAATTCAATATGAACGATTCACTTTGAATTCTGGTGCTGGAAAAATCGTGTCACGATTTTATAGGCAGAAGCAAACAATTTGCTGGGCACAAAATCGTGTCACGATTCTGGAATCGTGTCACGATTTTATAGGCAGAAGCAAACGATTTGCTGGGCACAAAATCGTGTCACGATTCTCTAATCGTGTCACGATTCTGAACCAGGTTTCAGCCTTTTTCGTAACCCTAATCATGACGGCACAACACTTGCGGCGTTATGAACCCCGTTGTAACAGTATGATCACACCAATCAAAGTACTCTGATTGTTTATCCAATATGGTGATCGAACTTAGAATGCTTCACCTGATACGGTTCCGAAGCTCCAGTTTACAATCATCCAATATGAACAAATATCATCTGACTTGATTTAGTGAACGATCATCACGAGTATATCACATATACTTCTGTTACACAGAATTTATCAATCATATTTCTGTCGATATGGATAATCGAAAATATTGATGCTTCACCAGAAAACGGTTCCGAAGCTTCAAACAATTCGAAAAGCCATGCACAGAAAAGTGATACGATTCAATTATGTGCGTATGTGATCGAGCAACACATCTCCGTCGATATGGATAATCGATATATTGATGCTTCACCAGAAAACGGTTCCGAAGCTTCAAACAAATCGAAAAGCCATGCACGGAAACGTGATGCCTTGCCAATTTTAATTCGTCTTTATTATTTAATTGTATTCGATTATGTTTAATCCAATTAAAACATAAAGCAGTAAACAAAACAATCCGATTCATGGTTTCGTAATTGGCTCTGATACCACTGAAGGAAAATCGACATATAAAGTGCAGCGGAAGTTTAAAAAATTTGATTTCCTTTCCTTGGATCATTACGAATATCACATGAATCAGTGATAGAATTGTTACCTTTTAGTGCAGAAACAATTTCGTTGATCACAGCTAAGCAAGCAAGCGAAGCCTCTACTCGTCCACACGAACGGCTTCCTCTGGTTCCCGGTGCTAGCCAAGCGATCAGAGGTTAGGGAGAGAAGTGGGAACACGTTTTTGCTTTAGGGTTACACGAAAAAGCATTAGCTGATTTCAGCACTAGAGCTTCTATTTATAGAACTCCTTGCTGCACAAAATCAGCTTGAGCTTCAAAAGCCCATTAGCCCATCAGCTTCCGCTAACTAATTAGCGCCTATTGCTAAACGTACCCCATCATATAAGTACTACTTATATTTCTCCTTTTTACCGTTCTATTGTGTGTGACCCTATAGGTTCTTGTAACGTTGGCAATAATATTAAATCCCATTAATATTATAAACAGTGAGCGGTATCTAGCAACACATCACTGCTACCCAAGTGACAAGAATGTCAAGTGATCTGACGAAACCTTTCCATGATAATATCAATGTGTACGATTACTCCTTTGTCCTAATATCTTTATTGAACACAAGGCATAGATTACGTCACCCTTGTTTAGCTCAATATTTATATTTCTTGATCCCGAAATATACTGAACAACGAATAAGTCCAATATCTCATATTGACTTAATTCGGCATGGCCATGCATTTTTCCAGTCATATTCCATCAAGAGGCCTAAAGATATATCTCCTGTTATGAGGAGGGACAAATCCCATCTAGGACACTCATGTCCCTCAGCATGATTCGTCAAGTGCCCATTAACCAACGTTATAGTCATCTTGTTACAGACAACGTTTGAATGGCAATAAAACACTTGAGTCCACATCTAGGGATCATAGTGGTTTCAGGTCTAAGAGTGATATACACTATTATCATAGTGAGAATAACTTATGACGATTTCATAACATACTATGTAGTATTCTCACGATGGGTCAATCCAGTATAAATATTACTCCTAATATTTATACCTATGTATAGACTTAATATCTCATATTCATGACCCATGAGATGTGGTCATCAGTCTACATACATAATAGTCTCCATGCTTTAATATTATCCCAATTCATATTAAAGCTTGACTACGGATACATTTAAGAATAGTGTTCTTTCGTTGATGTAATCTCATGATTAAGTCACACTTAATATTCCATCACATGAACCAACTATTCTAGGGACTTTATTTATCTTATAACAAGTGTAATAAAGAACGCCATATTTTATTCAATAATAAAAGTCATGATACATATAAAAGTTTGACATAAACTATTGGCCTCTAGGGCTTATACCAACATGTTGGTCCTTATCAGATTGTAGAGAGTTGGAGCAGTAGTGTATCAGATTGTGTTACCGTCGTCGTTGTCGAATCTGCATGATGTGTTCCATGTGTCTCAGTTGCGGAAGTATGTGTATGATCTGTCTCATGTGATACAAGTGGATGATTTGGATGTAAGGGATAATTTGACCGTTGAGACTGTGCCTTTAAGTATCGAGGACCGTGAAGTTAAGCAGCTGCGAGGAAAAGAGATCGTTTTGGTCAAGGTGATTTGGGGAGGTCCTGCAGGAGAGAACATAAATTGCGAGTTGGAGAGCAAGATGAAGGAATTATTTTCGGAGTTGTTGCCTTCAGGTAATTTTCGAGGACGAAAATTCTTAAGTGGGGGAGAGTTGTAACAGCTTGATTTTTAGTATTAGATTTATCTTTTTATTATTAATTATTATTATTTATTTAATTATATTTGTTAATTGATTATTTATGTGTGATTGAGGGTTAGTGGAATTATTAGTGCTTGAGTGGCATTTTTGTAATTATGCTAGAACTAGTAATTTGAATTTTAGAGAATAGTGGTGTATACTTAATATGGGGGGTTTAAGTAAAGTAAAAGTGTAGAGAGAATAATTGTGAGTTATTGTGACTAGGACCATTAGTGAGAGTATCCCTAAAACCATATTATAAATAGACTAGTAGTGAGTGGTGGTGAACTAGGTTAAACATTCTAACACAAAAATTTTGAGAGGGAAGTGAGAGAATAGATAGAGAATAGGCTTTGAGAAGAGGAAGCTAGAAGAGCTCAAGGGGAAGAGGGGAATTCTACTAAAAGTAGCAAGAAAAGTGAAGAATTAAGGTAATAGGGGAGATTACTTTCATCAAGAGGGTTAAATACGCACTTATGGGGTTTGGGTGTTTTAGATCTAATCAATTGCATGATTAATTGTTGCTGATTTGGTGAATTTTCGTGTTCCTTTTTGTTGATTAAATTAAGCTTGTTAAACTTTGATGAAATTGCATTTTCTTCATGTCAAAATTCATGTTTTATTATGATTAATTGATAACTTTGTGAATTTTGATGAAATTGATGAAGAACATGATAATTGATGATGATTATGTTTGATTAAGTTGATTTTGAGCATGGGTATGTGTTTAGTTTATGAATTCATGAGATTATGTTGTTTGGGTTGTGTTGAAGTTGTTGTTGTTGTTGTTGTTTTTAGAAATTATGATTAAGTTGGTGAAAATGATTAAGTTGTTGTTGAAATTATTTTAATTCATGTTCTATATTCTTGTTATAATATTGGGTATGAGAATGTTCTGTTTGTATGAGATTTGTGGTGATAAGTTCATGCTTAAGTTGTGATTATGTTTGTTGATGGACTTGTGGAAAAGTGGATAGAAATTATGATTTTGAATGTGTAATTGGTGTTATGAAGTGGTGAAAGTGTTAATTATAAGTGTTTTGATTTGGAATGATTTGGGTGTGTTGAGATTGAATTAAGTGATGTAAAAGTGATTATTTGACGCGTTTTGGGTCCAGAATTTGGTGTTCTGGTTCTGTAAACATCGTGCCACGATTTTGTCAGGGCAACAACCCAAAAATGCGCTTTCATTTGGTTTTTCCACTATTTTTCGTTCTGAACTGGGTTTTAGTGTAAACATGAAAGTTGTAGATATGGATGTTAGCTTTCATTTGCCGTTGGTTTGACTTCAATTAGATTTTTAGAACTTGGGTTAAGATTAAAGCACTACACATAGGTCATGTTACGTTTTTCACGAAAGTTCAGCATAACTTTTTCAGTGGACCATGAAACGTCCTTAAAATTAATAACGAGTCTAAGGAAGTCTCTAGAGCTAATAAATGAGTATGTATTTATGAAGTTTCAATTCATAATGATGTGCTAAGAGTAATTAATGACGAGAATGTGATGAGTTAATTAGTGATAGGTTAGTGTGACTTTGTTTGATTACCTGATTTCTTGATTTGTGGCCTTATTGATTTGACAATGCGATTGGTGATGAATTGGTGATGTATGTTATATGATGATGTGGTGATAACATGAATTGTATGAAATGTATTGATTTGATAATGCAAATAAAATGTGGTGAAATGTAGCATGGTTTGAGATCATGATTTATATGTGGTGTGCATTGTCAAGTCCATACGTGAACATCCATGCGTTCATTGTCGGTCAAATGTCGCTTGATTTAAGATCAAGATTTTATATGTAGCTTGGTTTAAGACCAAGATCCAAGTGTAGCTTGATTTAAGATCAAGATTTTATATGTAGCTTGGTTTAAGACCAAGATCCAAATGTAGCCTGATTTAAGATAAGGATTTGTAACACCCATATAGAGATTGCCTAGGATCTCTTACGAGTATTAAAATTTCGTACCGGATACATTAAATACAATACAGAAAGTTGTTTATTAATTATACAAAGCATATGTCTTTGATACAATCCATAATCCGATACAAAACATTTCCATAATATACATCATGATACACTATTCTTATACAAATGTCCAAATAATAAAGCATAAGCAGCACGATCAATCCGTAGCTTTCTCTTTACCTTTTCGTCGTGCTACCTGCGAGGAACCTGCACCAGAAGGAAAGGGATGAGACATAACGTCTCAGTGAGCTCCTACCCTACCTACTGTTGGCAACCACGGGGGTAACCTAGGGTCGCCGTGCCTACTCTTGGCAATCTTGGGGATACCTATGATCGCCATCATTCTTTACTTAATTCGCGATCGAGGGGAAAACCTAAGATCGCTTCTTGTCTTTAACATTCTCATCATATTCTAACTTAACTTATGCTCAGTGGTCTTGGGGACAACCTATGACCACTTCTTGTGACTACGAACTAATTGTCCTATCCCTCATTACAATTATAAATAAACTTATCAACATTCATATCTTAAGTTAGCAGTTAGGGTTGAACAAACATGACATTATCTTGGTTCATTTTACGGAGTGCATCCGGGTGGAGTAACCCCGAAGTACATCTCCCTTCTTACCGGTGAAAATTCCTATCATATCAGGCTAACACCGGACTCCTCTTTTCTTTTGTGTGGCTGCTCTCGCGAGCGGTAACTTCACCGTCCCAGCTGCCATTTAAGGCGGTAACTTCACAGGGACCCCCTGTATACTAACTGACGAGCAGACAGGAGACACATTAACTTTTAAGACTTGGATGTGTAGCTGCCCTCACGAGCGGTAACTTCACCGTTCCGGCTGCCATTAAAGGCGGTAACTTCACAGGAACCCCTCGTATACTAACTAGCGAGCATACGAGAGACACATCAAGCCATCTTAATAATTAATCATCATTCTTAAGTTCTTAACCTATAAAGGTTCATCATTATATCATTCTTAGATTCGTGAATACCGAATCGAGTTCATAACATTGCTTTGTAAGGGTTAAACCGTAATCTAGTTCCTTGTCTTCACTATGTCTACTTAGGGATTAAGAAAACCCCCTCTTAGCATGGTACCTTTCCTCACTTATAATTCATCTATACATTCCCCAAAAGTTGGGTCTTTCAATGCCTAAGAGCATCACTTAATCACTACTAATCGTTATGGAGTCCGAGGTAGCGTTGGAAAGCCGGAGTGGTGCGAGAATAGATGAAAAAAACAACAAGTTCTGCCAGTGCTCACATCATGTCACGATTTGGGAATCGTGACACGATTTTCTACCCAGAAAATCAGTTTGTTCCTGCCTGTGAAATCGTGACACGATTGGAAAATCGTGACACGATTTTACCTGCAGTTAGACAGCATTTGGCAAGTTTTAAACGTGGATTTTCACCATTTCAGCTTATCCAACATACCCAGACATCATAACATGTTTAAAGGTCATTTTCTAAGGCATATAGCTAGTTTATATCATCAATAATCAAGGATTAACATGGAAAGGCAAATAGGTACCAAAAACCCTAAACTAGGTAATTAAGCTGTAAACTTACAAACTTACTTAAACGGGTTCTAAAACCCTGTGGAGCTCACCTTAATCCACAATTTGGTGCTGATTACACTTGATTTCCAAAGCCCTAAGTCTCTCCAACTCTAACTCTTGATTCTCTTTGTTTTCTCCTCTTCACTTCTCTTGATCTTTCTTCCTACCCAAGCTTGCCTTGCAAAGTTTCTTGCTAGATTTTTGAATGAAGTTTGGAGGGATGATGGTAAGGTGAGATGGGCGTGTGAGATGAGGAGGGGAAAGGGGAAAATCTGAATTTTTTTGAAGATGAAATGAAGGAATGGAAAGGAAAGGAAATAAATATCTTTCCATTTTCTAACTGATCCCCCACTTAGCCTTATTTACAAGTTTGCCATTTCTCTTAATTTCTTATTCGCCTTGCTTGCGTCTCAAGTTTCTAACACAGATAAACGCTACATATAAGCGGGATATTACAATCTACCCCCCTTAAAGAAATTTCGTCCTCGAAATTTAGAATTTACCTGAAAATAGATGTGGATAGTGCTCTTGCATTTCTGACTCCAGCTCCCACGTCGCTTCGCCGTCGGGAGAACCTTTCCAAACAACTTTAACAATAGGGATTTCTTTGTTCCGCAAGGTTTTAACATCACGATCAATTATTTGATCTGGTTCCGGTTGAAAAGTCAAGTCCGATCTTAAGTCTATACTGTCCAGTTCCACTGGTTGGAAAGGATCGGGAATGAACTTCCTCAGCTGAGAGACGTGGAATACATCATGTAAACCTGACATGGCCGGTGGCAGCGCCAACTGATAAGCTGCTGGTCCGACACGTCGAAGTATCTGAAACGGTCCAATATACCTTGGACAAAGTTTCTTAGTCCTGAATGCCCCTCTTAACCCCAACTTGGGTGTAACTTTAAGGAATACATGGTCCCCTTCTTCAAATTCTAAGGGCCTTCGCCGCTTATCCGCATAACTTTTCTGACGACTTTGAGCTGTTCTCATTTTATCCTGAATGGACTTAATCTTTAAGGTCGTCTCCTGAATTATCTCAGGTCCCAATATACTTTTATCTCCGACTTCAGCCCAACAAAGCGGGGTTCTACATTTCCTACCATATAGAGCTTCATAAGGTGCCATTCCGATGCTAGAATGGTAACTGTTATTGTAAGAAAATTCAATCAATGGTAGGTGATCGTTCCAACTTCCTCCATCTTCTAGGATACATGCACGTAACATATCCTCTAACGTCTGAATAGTCCTCTCGGATTGTCCATCTGTCTGAGGATGATGGGACGTGCTCATCTTTAATCTGGTTCCCAAAGCCTTTTGAAAAGCCTTCCAAAAGTGGGATGTGAAGATAGGATCTCTATCCGACACAATACTAGCTGGCACACCATGGAGTTTCACAATCTCTGAGATAAACAACTCGGCATACTGAGAAGCTCTGTAAGTAGTCTTAACCGGCAAGAAATGAGCTGACTTAGTTAACCGGTCCACTATCACCCAAATGGAATCATGTCCTCGCTGTGTTCGAGGTAATCCAGTCACAAAATCCATGGTTATATCTTCCCATTTCCATTGTGGAATTTCCAAAGGTACTAACATTCCTGCAGGCCTTTGATGCTCAATCTTCACCTGCTGACAAACAATGCATCGCGACACAAATTCCGCAACATCTCTTTTCATACTAGGCCACCAATAATCTCTCTTCAAATCTTGATACATCTTGGTGGTACCTGGATGAATACTAAAACTGCTCTTGTGCGCTTCTTCTAAAATCAACCTTTTTAATTCCACATCATTCGGAACATAAACCCTTCCTTCAAACAGTAATATACCATCTGGTGCCCATGAAAACCCTGCTTGGCCTACTTTCCTCTGAAGATCCATATCCACAGATTGAGCTTGTGCAATCCTAAACCGTAGGTCGCACGAAATATCTATCTTGTTCAGCAAGATGCCACCTTCTAACTCTGTAACATGAAGGTTAAGATCTCTGAATTTCTCATATAACCCACATGTATGCATCATTACTTCAGCTTTAACTAAAGCTTTTCGACTCAAGGCATCAGCTACTACATTTGCTTTTCCCGGATGGTATTTCAGATCAAAATCAAAGTCCTTCAAGTATTCCATCCATCGTCTTTGTCTCATGTTGAGGTCTCGCTGATCAAACAAGTATTTCAAACTTTTATGATCGCTGAACAAATCAAATTGTGCACCATACAAATGATGTCTCCATATTTTCAATGCAAAAACTATTGCTGCTAGCTCAAGATCATGGGTGGGGTAATTCTCTTCATGTGTCTTGAGCTGTCTGGACGCATACGCTATGACATTTTCCTCTTGCATAAGAACACTTCCCAGTCCCTTGGAAGATGCATCGCAGAAAACGGTGTATCTCTTTTCAGGATCTGGTATTGCCAACACTGGCGCTTTAGTCAACTTTCTTTTCAGAACTCTGAAGCTCTCTTCACATTCCTCGTCCCAAATAAAGGGTACATCTTTTCTGGTAAGGCGTGACAAAGGTAAGGCAATCTGAGAAAATTTCATAATAAACCTCCGATAATAACCTGCCAAGCCTAGAAAGCTCCTGACCTCTGCTACATTCTTGGGTCTTTCCCAACTTAGTACAGCTTCAACTTTGGATGGATCAACGGCTACTCCTCCTTGAGAAATAACGTGACCCAAAAACTTAATCTCAGATAGCCAGAACTCACACTTGCTAAATTTAGCATATAACTGCTTGTCACTGAGGACATCCAAAACAATTCTCAAGTGCTGAGCATGCTCCTGAGGATCCTTAGAATAGATCAAGATGTCATCTATGAAAATCACCACAAATTGATCAAGGTAAGGCTGAAATATTCTGTTCATATAATCCATAAATACTGCTGGAGCATTAGTTACACCGAAAGGCATAACCAGAAATTCATAGTGTCCGTAACGCATTCGAAACGCCGTCTTAGACACATCTGAAGATTTAATGCGGATTTGATGATAACCTGACCGAAGATCAATTTTAGAAAACACAGTTGCTCCCTTGAGCTGATCCAGGAGATCATCAATTCTTGGAAGAGGATACTTGTTCTTGATAGTCACTTTATTAAGTTGGCGGTAATCTATACACAGCCTCATGCTTCCATCTTTCTTCTTAACCAACAAAACGGGAGCACCCCAAGGTGACACACTGGGTCTGATAAAATGCTTCTGGATCAATTCTTCTAGCTGAGATTTCAGCTCTCTAAGTTCCGTAGGCGACATTCTATACGGTGCCACAGATACCGGCTCCGCTCCTGGAATTAAATCAATTGAGAACTCCACCTCACGCTCTGGAGGCAAACTAGTTACTTCCGCAGGAAAAACATCTAAGTATTCATTCACAACCGGAATATCACTGGGGCCTAACTCTGATTCTGAAGCCACAGTGAGCATAACATAAAATCCCTTATCTTGTGCACAAATGAATTGAATTAACTAATGGGTGCGGTTAATCAATTCAGACAGAGCCACACCTTCCGCCGTATCACTGGTCGGCATATAAATACTTTTCTCTGAACATCCAATATACACATGGTTGGCAGAGAGCCAATCCATGCCTAATATCACATCCAGTTGCTCCATCGGAAGACATACTAAGTCAACATAATAAGTCTTACTGGACACAGTGATAGAACAGTTTTCACAAACATACTTTGCTTCAATTCCGCCTTCAGTAGCGGTAGATACTAACATTGGAGGATTCAACGGAGACAAAGATAATTGAAGCGTCTCCACACATTTATATGAAATAAAAGAGCATGAAGCGCCACAATCAAAAAGAACTTTTACTGGGTATGAGCCAAGATAACACATACCGGCAATCAAATCTTCATTCGCCAAAGCCTTTGCGCCTTCGAGGGAGTACACCCTGCCTTTGCTAGTGGTAGTACCTTCGGATGGTCCTTTACCATGTCTATTTGGACATTCATGTATGAAGTGCCCAGGTTGCTTACACCCGTAGCAGACACCCATACCCATCATACATTCACCTTTGTGGGACTTCCCACACTTCCTGCAAGCAGAATATATTGAGGTCGGACTAGATTGCTTTCCTCTTTGCGGTGATCCCTTTGGCTTCAACTTGTCATGATACTTATCCTGCATCCTGCTCTTCCTTCTTTCAAAAGCCACTGATCTTTCCTTTGAAGTCTTTGCAAGTCCTGCTTCGACCACCAAGCTATCATGTACCAATTCATCGTAACTCGCAGTTCTTTGGAGACTTACTGCAGTGTCGATCTCGCCTCTCAAGCCTCGTTTATACTGATTCATTTTCCACACTTCGTTCTCAGCATATTCGTTATGTGTAGAATAATAGGACAGCTCCTCAAACTTCTTGGTGAATTCAGCCACTGACATGCTACCCTGTTTCAATTCTAAGAACTCTTGCTCCTTCTTTACCTTATAGGACAAAGGTAAATATTTCTCCAACATTACTCCTTTAAAGTTCTCCCAATTCACTTCCACACCATTGGCTTCCATCCTGCGCTGAGCAGATTCCCACCAGTCTTCTGCTGCGCCTCTGAGTTGGTTCGTGGCATAGACCACTTTGTCCTCTTCTGAGCATTCAGCCATTCTAAAGATCTTCTCCATCTGCTTAATCCACTTCCTGGCTTCTTGTGGTTCACCTTCTCCGTTAAACTCCGGAGGGTGATGTCTGTTATACTTCCGGAACACGGGGTTACCAATTACTGGAGGAGGTGGTGGCTGTGGATGGAAACCCTGCCCTTGCTGCATCATTTCCATCCATTGTTGTTGAGCTTGGGCCTGTTGCTGGGATTGCTGTTGCATCATCAGCATCATTTGCTGATACTGTAATGCATTCTGAGCTTCTTGCTCTTGGTACTGCTGCTGCCAGGCTTGTTGTTGTTGCATCATCTGTTCCCATGAATTCAAACTAGGTCCTCCACTTTCATCGCTAGCTTGATTGGCACGAGGTCTACCTCTTCTCCTCCCAGACATCTTATCCTAGCTGTCATATACAAGTCAAAGTGATCAGTTTTAACCGAGTATAACAGTTAGAATAATGTCCTGGATCCAAGAGGTCCACAAACTTGGATTGTAATTTAATGACCCAAGGCACGGTCTGAATCGACCTGCTCTGATACCAAATTGTAACACCCATATAGAGATTGCCTAGGATCTCTTACGAGTATTAAAATTTCGTACCGAATACATTAAATACAATACAGAAAGTTGTTTATTAATTATACAAAGCATATGTCTTTGATACAATCCATAATCCGATACAAAACATTTCCATAATATACATCATGATACACTATTCTTATACAAATGTCCAAATAATAAAGCATAAGCAGCACGATCAATCTGTAGCTTTCTCTTTACCTTTTCGTCGTGCTACCTGCGAGGAACCTGCACCAGAAGGAAAGGGATGAGACATAACGTCTCAGTGAGCTCCTACCCTACCTACTGTTGGCAACCACGGGGGTAACCTAGGGTCGCCGTGCCTACTCTTGGCAATCTTGGGGATACCTATGATCGCCATCATTCTTTACTTAATTCGCGATCGAGGGGAAAACCTAAGATCGCTTCTTGTCTTTAACATTCTCATCATATTCTAACTTAACTTATGCTCAGTGGTCTTGGGGACAACCTATGACCACTTCTTGTGACTACGAACTAATTGTCCTATCCCTCATTACAATTATAAATAAACTTATCAACATTCATATCTTAAGTTAGCAGTTAGGGTTGAACAAACATGACATTATCTTGGTTCATTTTACGGAGTGCATCCGGGTGGAGTAACCCCGAAGTACATCTCCCTTCTTACCGGTGAAAATTCCTATCATATCAGGCTAACACCGGACTCCTCTTTTCTTTTGTGTGGCTGCTCTCGCGAGCGGTAACTTCACCGTCCCAGCTGCCATTTTAGGCGGTAACTTCACAGGGACCCCCTGTATACTAACTGACGAGCAGACAGGAGACACATTAACTTTTAAGACTTGGATGTGTAGCTGCCCTCACGAGCGGTAACTTCACCGTTCCGGCTGCCATTAAAGGCGGTAACTTCACAGGAACCCCTCGTATACTAACTAGCGAGCATACGAGAGACACATCAAGCCATCTTAATAATTAATCATCATTCTTAAGTTCTTAACCTATAAAGGCTCATCATTATATCATTCTTAGATTCGTGAATACCGAATCGAGTTCATAACATTGCTTGTAAGGGTTAAACCCTAATCTAGTTCCTTGTCTTCACTATGTCTACTTAGGGATTAAGAAAACCCCCTCTTAGCATGGTACCTTTCCTCACTTATAATTCATCTATACATTCCCCAAAAGTTGGGTCTTTCAATGCCTAAGAGCATCACTTAATCACTACTAATCGTTATGGAGTCCGAGGTAGCGTTGGAAAGCCGGAGTGGTGCGAGAATAGATGAAAAAAACAACAAGTTCTGCCAGTGCTCACATCGTGTCACGATTTGGGAATCGTGACACGATTTTCTACCCAGAAAATCAGTTTGTTCCTGCCTGTGAAATCGTGACACGATTGGAAAATCGTGACACGATTTTACCTGCAGTTAGACAGCATTTGGCAAGTTTTAAACGTGGATTTTCACCATTTCAGCTTATCCAACATACCCAGACATCATAACATGTTTAAAGGTCATTTTCTAAGGCATATAGTGTAACGACCCTATTTTCGTATATTATATTTTTATATATTTTATTTTATGGATTTGCAGTTAAATATATTTTCTAGTAATCGAGGAATAATTATTTAGCGCGAGAGTAAGTTCGTAACCGAGTTTTTAAGGTTTTGGGCCAAGAGGGTGAATAGTATTGGGCTTTGGCTTATGAGTAGTAGTAATAATCCTATGTGGATGAATGTAGTAAGCTTGGATTAGATTGTATGGCTAGGATGAGTCCTTGTGAGTTAGTAAAGATGGAGGGCCAAGATGCATTTGTTGGGATTATAAGATATTTTGAGTGAATGAATAGTGCCATTTTTCTCTTTTCTTTGTGAGAAAACGTGAAAGAAGAAGAGGAGGAGAACAAGAGGAGAGCTAGGGCAAGAAAAGCAAGAGGAAAGCTTGAGATTTGCCAGGTTTGAGAAGGTAAGAGAGTTAGTATTACATTATTACAAGTGATTGAGAAGGGGAGAATGTCTATTTCTCCATCCCAAACTTCTCCTCACTTTGTCTAGGTTTTGCTAGAAAGTTTTTATGGTTTGAAGTTATAAATGATTATGTTTTGCTTGATTAAATGCTAAGTGATGTTGTTAGTATGATTTGTTGGAGTTGTTGTGTTGTGGGTTCATAAGAAAAGTTTATGAAAAGTTATTGTTTTGAACCCTAATTTCTATGCTTGATGCAATCTTTGTTTGTGATGGTTTATAAATGATGTTTTATGGTGGAAAGTTGTTTTTAACAAGTTCTGGAACCTTGGGTAACCATAGATGGGCTAAAATGGTGGAAAAATCACATTTTTATGACTGTGTACTGATACGGTCGCTTGTAGCGACGGAGCATCGCTTGTAGCGACCAGGCAGGATGATTCCCTGCCTACCTGCGCTTGAAGCGACCACACGGGCGCTTGTAGCGACCAGGCTCGCTTGTAGCGACCGAAGGTTCGCTGGTAGCGACCAAGCAGGATTATTCCCTGCCTATGCTCGCTTGTAGCGACCAAGAGCTCGCTTGTAGCGACCAACCCTGAACAGGCCTTCTTTGTTGAGTTGTTCTGGAGGTCCTGGTGCGCGTGGAGATGTCTTTTTGCTACTGTATTTTTATAATACATTTTTGGAAACCTTGCCCACCATTTTAATCCATCTCTAATGTTTTCTGAAGAGTATTTTGTTCTCCGAGAAAGTTTTGAGTAAAACCCTAACATGTGTGTGGGTTATCAAAGTGTGTGGGTTTCCCTTTGAAACCCTTATGGGTGAGAGTTTGATATGATTTGATTAGTTTATTTGAGATTGATGAACATGGTCGAGTAATACATGTTATGTCTTATGATATGGCCATGAGTGCCTAGTGTTGTGTTTTGTTGTTGTTGTTGATGTTGGGATCATTATCAGAGAGCTGATAATTAGTTGTGTTAGTAAGTATAGTGATAAGAGTATCATATATTTGCTAAGTGAAATATCATGCATTTCATTATTTGATGATATCCGGAGCGGATATGAAATCCATGAGAGCGTGGTTATCAAGAGAGCTTGATAAGGATATAAGTTTATCCAAAATGATTTGGTACCACATGCATTAGAGAATGCATTTGAGGCATGCATCCTTTGTGACATTAGTGTTCATTTAGGAAATTATGTGTGCATAAGGGTTGTTAAGTGATATTATGTGTGCATAATGGATGTGAGTGGTAATTGATGTTTTGATGAGTTATGTGGGAAATTATATGTGCATAATGGTTAATGATGAGTTATTGTTGATAGTTGTTGTTGATGAGTGTTGTGCTTTGTCAATTACGTGTTGAGTATTGGATATGTATAATTATATGATATTTATACATGTTTATTGTTTGTGATACTAACACTCTCTGTTTTGTGTTATGTGCTGGATCTTTGGGGATCCAGATTATCAGGTTGGCGAGGCTATCGTTGAGGAATAGCCCTTTTGCTGTTAGGAGCTTTTGTAGTGGTAAGGGCATAGCTTAGCTATCCTTACATTTTTTTGGTACTAGGTGTTGTATCCTAGTTAGATGTCTAGTGCTCTGATATTTGTAACACTATCTTGGGGGGTATCTGAACTCGTATGTATGAATTTGGCAATGGCTTGATGCAGAATTGCCTCTTTTGAATATATTATGTATATATTTTTGTGTAATATATGCAAGCTTAATTATAAGCATTTGTTTGGTTGTTTTCCGCTGCTGTGTTGTGAATCAAATATGTTTTTGATTTCAGGTGATGTTTTATGAAAATGAGTTTCTTAATGTTGTAACTTCCTATGGCCTTAACGTTTTCTTTTATTAAAGTTAATAATCGGCGGTTAAGGGTTAGGGTGTTAAAATAGTTGGTATCAGAGCAGGTCGATCCATTGGATCAATTAAGTTTAGTATACCCTTTGTGTAACCTGTGTTTTCTTAAACACTGTGTGCTCACTTGTGTTATGTGGTGTTTGGTAGTGTGTGGATATGGCGCAACGAGCACTTGCTGACGCGATGGAGCGGATGGCTGATGCCATGGCTCAGGATGCTGCTAGTAGGACTGCGGATAGAGCCGCACAACAAGCTAGAGGAGGCGGAGAAGATGAGTTGAGACTCGAGAGGTTTATGAACAACAAACCGCCTATCTTCAAGGGAGGATACGATCCAGATGGAGCGCAGACTTGGTTGGAAGGGATTGAGAGAATTTTCGGGGCTATGCGTTGTCTGGATGCGCATAAGGTGTTGCTGGGAGCGTATGTTCTCCATGATGAGGCTGATCATTGGTGGGGAAACGCGAGTCAGAGGTTGGGAGCTGGTGGAGCTTTAGTTACTTGGGCTCGTTTCCGGAGAGAGTTTTTAACCAAGTATTTTCCAGCAGATGAGAGGAACCGCAAGGTGATTGAGTTCATGGAGCTCAAGCAAGGAAGTTTATCTGTTTCTGAATATGCGGCCAAGTTTGAAGATTTGTGTCGTTTTGCTCCTCATTACAACACGGTGGAAGCTGAGGAAGACAAGTGTGTGAAGTTTGAGAATGGGCTGAGGCCGGATATTAAGCAGTTGATTGGGTTTAGTGAGATCAGGAATTTTCCGATGTTGGTGAATAAGAGCCGGATATGTGATAAGGATGGTAAAGCTAAAGCTAATTACTACAAAGCCGCGAATGAGAAGAGGGGAAAGGACATGGCTAGAGGTAAACCGTATAGCAAAGGTGGGAAGAAACCAGATGAAGGTGGGAGTAGTGGTAACAAGTTTGGAGGTTATAGGAATTGTTTTAAGTGTGGACAACCGGGACATCGTTTCTTTGAATGCCCGAAGAGTGATGGAAAATGTTTCAAGTGTGGTGATCCTAACCACAAAGCTGATCAGTGCAAGAAGGGTATTGTGTGCTTCAACTGCAACGAGGCGGGTCATAAGAGCAACGTGTGTAAGAAGCCTAGAGCGGCTGGAGGAAAAGTGTTTGCTTTAGATGGTGGTGATGCGAAGGCGGACAACTTGATCAGAGGTACATGCTTTATCAATAATACTCCTTTGTCTGCTATTATTGATACGGGTGCTACCCATTCGTTTATTTCTATGGATTGTGTTAAGAGGTTGGGTCTTAAAGTAGAGAATATGATGGGACGCATGGTTATTGAAACGCCTGCGAGTGGTTCAGTCTCGACTACTCTAGTTTGTGTTGATTGTTCAGTCATTATGTATGATCGACTCTTTGGTATGGATTTAGTCTGCATTCCGTTGAGCGGAATAGATGTTATCTTTGGTATGAACTGGTTAGAATTTAATCGGGTTCATATCAACTGCGGTGAGAGGACGGTTACATTTCCAAGACCGGAGCCAGAGTTGTGTTCGAAGCTCATGTGTTGTCGAGAAGTGGTAAGATCAGTGAAGGCTCAAGAGGATGTGTTTGTTATGTTTGCTTCATTGAGGGTGGAAGAGAAGGTTGAGGTTGATGCGTTGCCGGTGGTGCGTGATTTCCCAGATGTTTTTCCAGATGACATTTTGGATTTACCACCCGAGAGAGAGGTTGAATTCGCAATTGACATCGTACCTGGCACTAGTCCAATTTCAATGGCGCCGTATCGTATGTCAGCTGCAGAGCTAGAAAAGTTGAAGGAACAATTGGAGGAATTGTTAGAGAAAAAGTTTGTAAGACCGAGTGTATCGCCGTGGGGTGCGCCGGTTCTGTTGGTAAAGAAGAAAGATGGTAGTATGCGTCTGTGCATCGATTATCGTCAGTTGAATAAAGCAACTATCAAGAACAAGTATCCACTTCCGAGGATAGATGATTTGATGGATCAGTTAGTGGGAGCCTGTGTGTTCAGCAAGATTGATTTGAGATCGGGATATCACCAGATAAGAGTTAAGGCGGAGGATATACCGAAGACTGCTTTCAGGACAAGGTATGGTCACTACGAGTACGCCGTTATGCCTTTTGGAGTTACTAATGCACCTGGAGTGTTTATGGAATATATGAATCGTATATTTCATTCCTTTTTGGATCGATTCGTGGTGGTCTTCATAGACGATATTTTGGTATACTCAAAGACGGAAGAAGAACATGCCGAGCATTTGAGGATTGTGTTGGAGGTGTTGCGCGAGAAGAAGCTTTATGCAAAATTTTCTAAGTGTGAATTTTGGTTGCATGAAGTTAGCTTTTTGGGTCACGTCATTTCAAGTGGTGGTATAGCAGTGGATCCTGCTAAGGTAGAAGCCGTGCAAGATTGGGGAACGCCGGAGTCTGTTACTGAGATCCGAAGTTTTCTTGGTTTGGCTGGTTACTATAGAAGGTTCATTGAAGGATTTTCAAAGTTGGCGTTGCCGTTGACGCAGTTGACTAGGAAGGGTCAAGCTTTCATTTGGGATGACAAGTGTGAGCAGAGTTTCCAAGAGCTGAAGAGGAGGTTGACATCTGCACCTGTGCTAATTCTGCCGAATCCGAAGGAACCGTTCGTGGTTTATTGTGATGCGTCGAAGATGGGTCTAGGTGGTGTGTTGATGCAGAGGGGACAAGTTGTTGCTTATGCATCAAGACAGCTGAAGATTCATGAAAGGAACTATCCTACGCATGATTTGGAACTAGCTGCTGTTGTGTTTGTTCTCAAGATTTGGAGGCACTACTTGTATGGGTCAAGATTCGAGGTTTTCAGCGATCACAAGAGTCTGAAGTACTTGTTTGATCAGAAGGAGCTCAACATGAGGCAAAGAAGATGGTTAGAATTTCTTAAGGATTATGATTTCGAGTTGAGTTATCATCCGGGTAAGGCTAATGTGGTAGCCGATGCGTTGAGTAGGAAATCACTGCATATGTCTTCTCTGATGGCGAAGGAACTGAGTCTGATTGAAGAGTTTAGAGACCTCAGTTTGGTTTTTGAAAGGACAACCAGAAGCGTGAAGCTAGGAATGTTGAAGTTGACGAATGATTTTCTTGAAGAGGTTGTGGAAAAGCAAAAGTATGATGTGGGATTGATGAAGCTTAAAACGCTCATCGAGCAAGGGAAAAAGGTAAACGTTGAGATCGATGAGAAAGGCGTGATGAGGTGTCAAGGAAGGTTATGTGTACCTGATGTGCCTGAGTTAAAGCGGATGATTTTGGAGGAAGGTCACAGAAGCAACTTAAGTATTCATCCTGGTGTTACTAAGATGTATCAAGATCTGAGGAAAATGTTTTGGTGGCCGGGGATGAAGAAAGAGATCGCCGAGTTTGTTTTCGCTTGTTTGACTTGTCAGAAGTCCAAGGTGGAGCATCAGAAGCCGTCGGGGCTATTGCAACCTATGTTTATTCCAGAGTGGAAATGGGATAGTATTGCGATGGATTTTGTAAGCGGTTTGCCGAAGACGTCGAAAGGTAACAATATGATTTGGGTAGTTGTCGACAGGTTAACAAAGTCTGCTCATTTCATAGCTATCAAGACCGGTATGCTAGTACCGAAGTTGGCTGAGATTTATGTCGAGCAAATCGTGAGATTGCATGGAATACCGTCAAGTATTGTATCAGATCGAGACCCCCGTTTTACTTCAAGATTTTGGGAGAGTTTGCAAGAAGCGTTGGGGACTAAGTTGCGGATGAGTTCTGCTTATCACCCGCAGACGGATGGTCAGTCGGAGAGGACAATTCAATCATTGGAGGATTTGTTAAGATCGTGCATTTTGGAACAAGGAGTGAGTTGGGAAGCTTGCTTACCATTGATTGAGTTTACGTATAACAACAGTTTTCATTCGAGCATTAGTATGGCACCTTTTGAAGCGTTGTATGGGAGAAGATGTAGAACACCTTTGTGTTGGTTTGAGTCGGGGGAGAGTGTGATGCTTGGACCTGAGATTGTGCAACAAACGACCGAGAAGATCAAGATGATCCAAGAGAAGATGAGAGCGTCGCAGAGTCGCCAGAAAAGCTATGCCGACAAGAGAAGGAAAGATATAGAGTTTCAAGAAGGAGATCATGTGTTTTTAAGAGTTACATCGACTACGGGTATTGGACGGGCTTTGAAATCGAAGAAGTTAGCATCGAGATTCATTGGTCCGTATCAGATTTTGAAGAGGATTGGGAAGGTGGCGTATAGGATTGCGTTACCGCCGTCGTTGTCGAATCTACATGATGTTTTTCACGTGTCGCAATTAAGGAAGTACGTATCGGATCCGTCACATGTGATTGAGTCGGACGAGGTACAAGTGAGAGAGAATTTGACGATTGCAACGGTACCTTTAAGGATTGAAGGACAAGAGATGAAGAGGCTCAGGAATAAAGAAATTTCATCGGTGAAAGTCGTTTGGGGAGGCCCAGCCGGTGAATATGCGACGTGGGAGCTCGAGAGTAAGATGCGGGATTCCTATCCCGAGTTGTTTTCAGGTATTTTCGAGGGCGAAAATTCTTTTTAGGGGGGTAGAGTTGTAACGACCCTATTTTCGTATATTATATTTTTATATATTTTATTTTATGGATTTGCAGTTAAATATATTTTCTAGTAATCGAGGAATAATTATTTAGCGCGAGAGTAAGTTCGTAACCGAGTTTTTAAGGTTTTGGGCCAAGAGGGTGAATAGTATTGGGCTTTGGCTTATGAGTAGTAGTAATAATCCTATGTGGATGAATGTAGTAAGCTTGGATTAGATTGTATGGCTAGGATGAGTCCTTGTGAGTTAGTAAAGATGGAGGGCCAAGATGCATTTGTTGGGATTATAAGATATTTTGAGTGAATGAATAGTGCCATTTTTCTCTTTTCTTTGTGAGAAAACGTGAAAGAAGAAGAGGAGGAGAACAAGAGGAGAGCTAGGGCAAGAAAAGCAAGAGGAAAGCTTGAGATTTGCCAGGTTTGAGAAGGTAAGAGAGTTAGTATTACATTATTACAAGTGATTGAGAAGGGGAGAATGTCTATTTCTCCATCCCAAACTTCTCCTCACTTTGTCTAGGTTTTGCTAGAAAGTTTTTATGGTTTGAAGTTATAAATGATTATGTTTTGCTTGATTAAATGCTAAGTGATGTTGTTAGTATGATTTGTTGGAGTTGTTGTGTTGTGGGTTCATAAGAAAAGTTTATGAAAAGTTATTGTTTTGAACCCTAATTTCTATGCTTGATGCAATCTTTGTTTGTGATGGTTTATAAATGATGTTTTATGGTGGAAAGTTGTTTTTAACAAGTTCTGGAACCTTGGGTAACCATAGATGGGCTAAAATGGTGGAAAAATCACATTTTTATGACTGTGTACTGATACGGTCGCTTGTAGCGACGGAGCATCGCTTGTAGCGACCAGGCAGGATGATTCCCTGCCTACCTGCGCTTGAAGCGACCACACGGGCGCTTGTAGCGACCAGGCTCGCTTGTAGCGACCGAAGGTTCGCTGGTAGCGACCAAGCAGGATTATTCCCTGCCTATGCTCGCTTGTAGCGACCAAGAGCTCGCTTGTAGCGACCAACCCTGAACAGGCCTTCTTTGTTGAGTTGTTCTGGAGGTCCTGGTGCGCGTGGAGATGTCTTTTTGCTACTGTATTTTTATAATACATTTTTGGAAACCTTGCCCACCATTTTAATCCATCTCTAATGTTTTCTGAAGAGTATTTTGTTCTCCGAGAAAGTTTTGAGTAAAACCCTAACATGTGTGTGGGTTATCAAAGTGTGTGGGTTTCCCTTTGAAACCCTTATGGGTGAGAGTTTGATATGATTTGATTAGTTTATTTGAGATTGATGAACATGGTCGAGTAATACATGTTATGTCTTATGATATGGCCATGAGTGCCTAGTGTTGTGTTTTGTTGTTGTTGTTGATGTTGGGATCATTATCAGAGAGCTGATAATTAGTTGTGTTAGTAAGTATAGTGATAAGAGTATCATATATTTGCTAAGTGAAATATCATGCATTTCATTATTTGATGATATCCGGAGCGGATATGAAATCCATGAGAGCGTGGTTATCAAGAGAGCTTGATAAGGATATAAGTTTATCCAAAATGATTTGGTACCACATGCATTAGAGAATGCATTTGAGGCATGCATCCTTTGTGACATTAGTGTTCATTTAGGAAATTATGTGTGCATAAGGGTTGTTAAGTGATATTATGTGTGCATAATGGATGTGAGTGGTAATTGATGTTTTGATGAGTTATGTGGGAAATTATATGTGCATAATGGTTAATGATGAGTTATTGTTGATAGTTGTTGTTGATGAGTGTTGTGCTTTGTCAATTACGTGTTGAGTATTGGATATGTATAATTATATCATATTTATACATGTTTATTGTTTGTGATACTAACACTCTCTGTTTTGTGTTATGTGCTGGATCTTTGGGGATCCAGATTATCAGGTTGGCGAGGCTATCGTTGAGGAATAGCCCTTTTGCTGTTAGGAGCTTTTGTAGTGGTAAGGGCATAGCTTAGCTATCCTTACATTTTTTTGGTACTAGGTGTTGTATCCTAGTTAGATGTCTAGTGCTCTGATATTTGTAACACTATCTTGGGGGGTATCTGAACTCGTATGTATGAATTTGGCAATGGCTTGATGCAGAATTGCCTCTTTTGAATATATTATGTATATATTTTTGTGTAATATATGCAAGCTTAATTATAAGCATTTGTTTGGTTGTTTTCCGCTGCTGTGTTGTGAATCAAATATGTTTTTGATTTCAGGTGATGTTTTATGAAAATGAGTTTCTTAATGTTGTAACTTCCTATGGCCTTAACGTTTTCTTTTATTAAAGTTAATAATCGGCGGTTAAGGGTTAGGGTGTTAAATATAGCTAGTTTATATCATCAATAATCAAGGATTAACATGGAAAGGCAAATAGGTACCAAAAACCCTAAACTAGGTAATTAAGCTGTAAACTTACAAACTTACTTAAACGGGTTCTAAAACCCTGTGGAGCTCACCTTAATCCACAATTTGGTGCTGATTACACTTGATTTCCAAAGCCCTAAGTCTCTCCAACTCTAACTCTTGATTCTCTTTGTTTTCTCCTCTTCACTTCTCTTGATCTTTCTTCCTACCCAAGCTTGCCTTGCAAAGTTTCTTGCTAGATTTTTGAATGAAGTTTGGAGGGATGATGGTAAGGTGAGATGGGCGTGTGAGATGAGGAGGGGAAAGGGGAAAATCTGAATTTTTTTGAAGATGAAATGAAGGAATGGAAAGGAAAGGAAATAAATATCTTTCCATTTTCTAACTAATCCCCCACTTAGCCTTATTTACAAGTTTGCCATTTCTCTTAATTTCTTATTCGCCTTGCTTGCGTCTCAAGTTTCTAACACAGATAAACGCTACATATAAGCGGGATATTACAGGATTGGTATGACATGCATGTGTAGTTTGGTAATGTTTTGGTGTGAATTTGTGCATTTATGTGGTAAATGTCAATTGTTGGTGTGCGAAAATTATGGAATGATTCATAATTGTGTTGTTGGTGATTTGGAATTGAAATGGTGATTTAATTGTTGAAGATGTATAATTAAGTTAGTAATTATATATTGATGAAGGTATACTATGACTTATGAGTTATGCATGAGTAATAACCAGGCTTTATGTATTGATGAATACTTATATGTTAAATGATGTTTTTGCCTTAAACTTATGTGCATTTATTATACTCCTTTGTTGAATGTATATCTTACCCTCTAGTGACTTTATTGTCACCTCATCCGTGGGTTCCACCCTTGTGGATGTAGACTTTCATGTCGAGGAATAGCGCTTGGTGAGTTGTGTTGAGGATGGCGTCACGCCTATTCTCCGTTTATGACGCTTTTATTTTTTCCGAGGATGTCTAGATTAGCTGCTCTGATCTAGGAGTCCGGGATTTATTTTCTTGTCGAAATTTATGAGGATTGTATTTATTTGAGATATTTATGTTGAGACCAGAGATGATGTTTATGTTGAGATGATTTATTTCCACTGTGCTCTGATGATTGTTGATGAGATTTTCTTTGTGAGAAATTTGTATGAGTTATTTGATGATTTGTTAGATTTGGATTAGTCGTGTTGCATGATTTATCGCTTATTTAGTAGTCTCGGGGATCGGGGTCTTACACTATGTCGTTGAATATTGAAGGACGAGAGGTTAAGCAGTTGTGTGGGAAAGAGATCATTCTGGTGCAGGTGATTTGGGGAGGTCCTACGGGAGAGAGCATAACTTGGGAGTTGGAGAGTAAGATGAAGGAGTCGTATTCGTAGTTGTTTCCTTCAGGTAAATTTTCGAGGGCGAAAATTCTTTAAGGGGGGGAGAGTTGTAACAGCCTGATTTTTAGTATTAGAATTGTTTGTTATTGTTTATTATTAATTGTTGATTATTATATCTCTTAAGTATTTATTTTAGTGGATTAGTGAATTTTGGGTGATTAAGGGTGTTTTGGTCATTTGAGAGTTAGTGGCATTTTTGTAATATGTTAGAATATTAAAAATTTGAATTTGAGAGAGTTGTGGTAAAATAGTAAAAGGGGAGGTTTAAGTGTAGTAAAAGTGTAGTGAAATAATTATATGATGAATTTTGACTAAGCCCACTAGAAAAAATAACCTAGCCCATTTATATTTAAAGAGAAGTGGTAGTGTTAGTGAACTAGGTCAAATCATTTGTAAGAGTTTTGAGAAGAGGCTAAGGAGAGAGAAGGGAGAAAGAAGAGGCTAGAAGAGTGAAAGCACTAGGAAGAGAAGAATTGAAGCTAGGAAGCAATTTTGGTGAAGAATTGAGGTAAGGGGGAAGATTAATTTATCTATTAAGAAACAAATGGGTTGTTTGAGATATTTTTAGCTTATGCTTAAATTCATGAACTTGTGATTAATTGTGTTAAATTCGTGTTCCTTTTTAATGGTTGAAATGAACATGTGTTAAGTTGCTGAATTGTTGTTGTTGTTGCATAAAAACTCATGTTTGATTATGTTATTTAAGTAACTTTGTGAAATTTGATGAATTTGATGAGAAACATGATAATTGGTGTTGATTATGCTTAATCGAATTGATTATGAACATGATTATGTGATTGGTTTATGAATTCAATAGGTTTTGAAGTTTGGGTTGTGTTTAAGTTGTTGTTGTTTATGTGAAACTCGCTTAAGTTGGTGAAAATGATTTATTTGTTGATGAAATGGTTTAAGTGGTTCATATTGGTTGATTTAAGTGATTATGATCATGTTGAATTGAATGGGAAACTTGGAATGTTGTTGTTATGCCTTGTTTGTAAAATTAAGTCGTTTTCGAAGAAAATGGATTTTTGAGACGAACTTTGAATTAAGTTAATTAAATTGGTGTTAAGTGATTTTGATTAAGTTGTTTAAGCCATATTAAGTAGGTAATAAGTTGTGATTACTGGTTTAAGGATTTGGAAATGTTCTAATGCGAATTGGGTCGAAAAACGATGATGAAAACACTATTTTACGCGAAAACACAAAAATCGGAAAATCTTGTACTAGTAGCCACGCACGCCCGTGCGCTCCTATGGCACGAACCGTGCGTGATCCTCGTACTTAGGGGACACGACCGTGCGCTCTATGCTGATGTGCAAAACCCTAATTTTGTGACTTTTTTGAGGTACCCAATGCACTTGAATGACTTCCAAACCCTTAAATATGATTAATAGGTTTTTAATGATGATGTTTATGATTGATTAACTTGGACATAAGTATAGTAAGGCTTATAGGTTAATTAATTAGAGACGAACTTTGATAATGAAGTAACGAAGATGCTTTGCATGTGGCTTATGTTATGTGGATGAATGAATGAATATGATGATGATGTGATGTTTGATTACTTGAATTGTTGATGTGTGGCCTTATTGATTTGACAATGCGATTGGTGATGAATTGGTGATGTATGTTATATGATGGTGTAAATTGTATAACGATGATGAGTATGTTGGTGTGCATTATCGAGTCTATATGTGGGTGCATGCATTCATAGTCAGTTATTGGTGCTTGATTTAAGATCAAGAATAAAATTGGTGCTTGATTTTAGAACAATAATAAAATTGGTGCTTGATTTAAGATCAAGAATAAATTGGCGGGTGATTTAAGATTACTATGGTACCACATGCATGTAGAGTCCTTAGGCGCATTGCATACACATCAAGCGTCGTATGTAGTAATGTTTTGGCGTGAATTTGTGCATCTAATTGGTAATTGGATACTTGGTGATTGTGATGAGATTGAATTGATTTAACTTGAGTTGATGATTTTGTGATGGTATTGCTATCGAAAAAATAATTTATAAATGTCGTTTTCCACTGTTTTGCATTCACCTACATCAGGTTTGCTACTTTGAGTTCACTCCACATAGTGTGCAGTTATGTTACGAAATACCACGTCTACTTGTTCAAAAAAAATATATCACGTCTAACTTACATTGGGATGCGAAATTCGGCATGCCAAAGTTGATCCAAACATGCTATAAATCTTTTTTATATTGTCGATGTATATCAATAAATTCTAAAATGAAGTATTATTAATAACGTGTAGACCTTAAAATGTGGTGGCGAAATCTAGTGCAAAAGCAAAATTAAGTGTTATGGCGAAATTAAGCGCTAAGGTTGATCATGAGTATTCTTACCTCTGCCTTTTCAGAAAGACCTCAAGTATTCATCGCAGCGCCTCTCTAGGATGATGTTGAGTGTTTAACATCTCTCTAGATGAACACCTCTTCTACTTGAAGGCCATCTTGCAAGCGTCGTCGTTTCTAAGGTGATATACTCCAAATTCTTTCTTAGGAGACTCTAATTTATCCCCCTAGGTGCTTTGAAGTGTTTCCTAACCCCTGGAATTTCACAAAAGCTCTCAACTTTTAACCCTAAAAGTTCCCTGTTATGTAACACTAGAATTCCCACTTTTCCACCTCTTGTTTGAACTGAAAACCAAAGTCTTGTATATATAGGCAACACTCAGCTTGTCTTGCGCTCCAAGTAACATCCTTGTGGACTACAAGACTTGTCAAACAAGTGGGTAAACTAGTGAAGCACCCGCCTTACTTTTCTTGCACTTCAAGAAATAGCCTTGTAGCCCATATGCCTTGCCAAGCAAGAAAATTGCCTTATATTCATGTTTTCTTGAGAAACAAGTAGCGTCTTCAACTTTCTTGAAAAACAAGAAAAAAATATGGCTTACGTTGAACGGGTTCAAGTTGGTTTTGAGTCACACATAACATGATTCATAACTTGCTGCACAAGTTCTTTGAATTCAATCTAGAACGTTGGATTACAATTTCTCTAAATCTATGGCTTACGTTGAACGGGTCCAAGTTGGACCAATCTTTTTAGTGGTCTAAACTATAAGGGAACAACCTAAGAAAACATCCTATCAAACTTCACTTACATTAAAAGAGAAAAATCCGATCAATTTGTCTTTCTATGATTGAAGCACTTTTCAAGCATAAATGACAATCATTTGTGTCCTTGTTAAAGACAAACTCTTGTACTTTTAAGCACTCATGACAGTTTTTTTTTTACTCAACACTCATGACAGAATAATCTACAATTTAACTGTAATATTAACCACTCTAACATCACATAGTAAATTACATTAATTATTTTTTAGGTTAAAAAATGTACATCATTATTTAATATACAATAAAGAATCTAAAGGACTAGAGTGAAACACAACTGCACAAACAACAAAATTTCGCTAGGTTATAATTTAACCGACAAAATCTTTCAGAAAAGAAAACCTGCTTTTGTCCAACACGCAGAAGACCAACACATAAACAAGGGGGATAAAAATTGTCCAAAAAAGAAATATGTTTCTCCAATTTGTAGGCTTATTTGCTGAAACAGATGATGTTGCTACTTCTGATTGTTCACCCACCTAATAACAGAAACCAAGAAAGGGAGAAGCTTTTAGTGTCCAAGACAAAATATGATTGTGTGATAGTCTAAGCTAAGGTTTGGATGCACGTTTGTTAATGCAAACTTGCAGTGAATTCTCGCGGAAGACCAAAAGCTACATATTGTAGCTTCATAAATATCGCGTCTAACGTAAATTGGGATGTGAAATTTAGCATCCCAAAGCTTATCCAAACATGCTATAAATCTTTTTTATATTGTCGGTATATATCAATAAATTCTAAAACAAAGTATTATTAATAAAGTATAGACCAAAAAATGTGGTGGCAAAATCCAGTGCAAAAGTGAAGTTAAGCGCTATGGCTCAAACTACTTGTGTTTTTATGTGTAAGAATTCTTGGAAAAGATGGGATTTGGAAATACTTTTCTTAAAAAATTGAGGTATGATAACTAGGTTGGCATGCATACATATTACATCAAATCCAATTTTCCATGATTGAACAATGCACGTTGAGATAGATTGTCATTTTATCAGAGAGAAGGTTTAACGAAAAACTTGTATCTACTTCCTATGTTAGAATATGCAACCAAGGAACGGACTTGTTTACAAAAGCATTGAATCGGGTGGATAGTGATTTTATTTGTAACAAGCTTGATTGATTATTTTGCATGCTCCAACTGGGATAATATGGTCTTTGGTTGCTGTAAAAATGCAAAGCATATCCTAAGGAATGGGATAATTATCTGTTACTTGTTTTATTTCCATTTTTATTCTCAAAAGAAAAGAAAATAAAAACATGGATAGAGTTGATTGTCATGTAAATAAAGCCTACCAACATAATATCAACTAGTTAAAAGGAATAGGCTGATAAAAAAGATACCTGCCTGAAAGGTTTTATTGAAGTGTTCCATTCCTTCTTCATCAAATGATTTTGTACAGCTATCATTGCTTGAGTCAATGTTGGAAGCTTGATCTTCATTTCTGTCAATTAACCCATTGTTGCATGCACCAATTTTAGTCTCCTTTAACTTTCCTATCAAACTTTTATTTTCCTGTTTTAAAGCATCTAGCTGCAGGAAGAACGTAGTGGTAACTGGTTCAGAATAAGCACAGGGATTAAAAAAAGATACGGTTATTGATTAATCCAAACAAGACACGTATTTATTCGAGAGGATACAATTCTCCAACTCCAAGAGTAAAACAAATTCAAAAATGCCTAGAAGTCTGTTAGCATAGGACTCATAAGGGCAGAAGTTACAGATTATTAGTATGATTGTTTATTTAATATATTATAAATTAGTAACTGTTACTTATGTGCAGTAATTGCTGTCTGCAGTAGTTGCTGTCTACTAAACTTCTGTGTAACTGCTATAGGAGAGAGTTAGTATTATAAATAAGATGCAGAGGAAAAGAAAGATATTCAGGGATTGGGATAAAGGATAGGTAGGGAGAGACCAAGCTCTCGAATTCTTGGAGGGGAGAGAACCAAGACTCTCGAATTTTCTTGGGATTATATTGTAATCTTACTATTCAGTTTCTATTTTGATATCAGTTTCTATCAAAGTCTTCTCTTACTCTTCTTATAACTATCTTAAAACCTACTAACTAACTGATAGTTTTTTGTTAGCTGTCAGCACCACTCAATCATTTAAGGATTGTGATCCTCTGTGACTGTCTTCGTTTTCCCAACACAGATGCGGTTAATAGGAAATGGTTCCTAATCGGTGTATCATAAACCATAGCCAGGCCTCTGTTGCATAATAATTTTAAAACTTTTGAATAGAAACAATGGTTGTTATAAAGTTCTCTACCACTACTTCTGTCTAACATTAATTTTCAACATCTGGTATTTAGTTTTGTATTACTATTCTTGAAGGGGAAGCAATCAGAATTAAGATCCGATCTGAATCATATCTCAGATTTTATTTTTCCATCTCCATTCGGCTTTTATTATGCAATAAGGAAGCCCTGCCTAATGCCTAAGTATGTATCTTTATTACTTCTGAATAATATAAATTATATAACAAGAAGTCTTTCTCTTCTTCTAGTTCATTAATCTCTAAATTGGATATACTAATTTAAGTACACTAACGAGAGCCAAGACAAATACTCCCTCAATTTCAAGTGTCGGTTTTTTAGAAATTTTTGTTCCTTTTATTTGTTGTTTTCAAAGTTCATAGCAGTCTTAATTATTGTTACGTCAAATTAATCCTAAGTATTTATTGTAGAGAGAGAAAAAGATGAAATGAGATAACAAATCGTTAAGGGTATTACAGAAAAAGACAAATTATTGTATAAAAGTAACAAATGTATTAGCTTTCTTAGTATGTATAAATAACCTTGAAATTTAAAAGGAAACATCATAGGTAGTATATTTTCTCTAATATCCCTAGGAAAATATTAAAACTGAGAGAAGAGGAAGTTAAGGTAAACACTAAGAGCATCTCCAATGGTTCTCTTGTTAAGATGTAGCTAAAGTGGCCCCCACGCGTACACATCACTTATTCAATCAATTTTCAAAAGTAGTGTCTAATAAGCATTCATTCACTCCAATCTAGCAACTCTAAAAAATCCCTAAGTGGGTCCTACTAATAACTTTACATCAGTACATTTCAAAAACAATTAATATGTTTGCGCAACATTTTTTTTTAAATACGAGGAAAGCATTGAATAGAGTATGCAATGGAGTCATAATTATGCAAGAGAGAGAGACAATGTCTGTACAAGCCTTGCATCTAAATAGTACTACTACTTGTTTCTTCTCCGATAAGGGTAGCTAATAAGCTCGACATGCTATTAGGCAAAACACCTCCCATTGGAGATGCTCTAATGACTAATGAGAAACTTGAATGTTAAATTTCATTAATTGATTCCTTGAATATATTCAGTTCAATTTGGACTTAGCTTACAAAGTTAAGGTGAACAAAAATTGCATGAAATGATCATAAAAGGACCAAGCTGAGATGCCATAAAAGATAAAAACAGAGAACTTATTTGACGAGGTTAAACGCAAATACCTGTTTATTAATGCGCTCCCTTTCAGTCGCTAGTTGCATTACCAAATCCATGATAAACTTTGTTCTGGTATCAATTTCTTTTGCACTTGATAATTTTGTACTGCTAGCATGATCCAATGATGTTTTCATGCAAAGCATTCTCGACTTGAAGAGATCCAACTCTTTATGAAGTTCAAGGTTATTTTCAGATAGCACAATGCATTGTTCTTCAGCGCTATCGTTATTACCTTCAGCTTTTGAAACCTTAGATTTGAGCTCTTCAATTAATATTTCCATATCCCAAATTGCTGTGTATAGCATATTCTGCTGTTCTTGACCTGCTTCAGAAGATGCCTTTGCATTCTGTAGTTGGATATCTAGCTCCCTCAGTTGCTTCTCAAGCGAACCGACTTTTTTCTCGGCAGTACTAGCACTCCCTTTAAGAAAGTTCAGCTCTTCAGTAAGTTCCAAGCTCGTTTCAGTTAACTGTGTAACCTTTGCTTCAGCACTCTCAGCTCGATTTTCTGCTATATCAATGCTTTCTTTTAGAGATTCGGCAAAATTTTCTATTTCTATAAGTTGTTCATGACAGGCTTCGTTCTCTTCACTCAAAGAATTTATCTGAACCTCAAAATTCTTTTGTTCTTCTTCTAGAATTTTCACCTTTTCCCTCAAAGTCAACACCTCAGTATTTTCCTGAGTATTGTCAACATTAACATTACATCTCCCGTTCTTCTCTAAAGCAGCATCTTTAGCCTTGAGTTGTTCGATTAAATTTTGAATATTCAATTTTAGCTCATTTTCTCGCTGCATATAACCGTTGAGGTTGAACTCAGTTACTTGGAGACGTCCCATTATACCTTTCGAAATCCCCATTAACACCTCGGTAGCATTGTCTGCCTCAAGAAATCTTCCCCAAACAACTTCTGCTGCTTCTTCCATATAAAATGCCACTTGTTCAGTGTAGCGGAGTTTCAACTTTAGTTCTTCGTTATTTCTTGACTCTGCTAACTTCTTTTCAAGATCTAGCTCCCTTGCGAGCGACTTCTCAAGCATTCGAAGAATATATCTCCGTTGTTCAACCATTCTCTGATCGTTCGTTTTCACTTTCACATTTGACACATGACTATTTTCTGATAAATTCAAAGCCTTCCCGATTTCCCCTGTGTATATGAATGACTAAGAACGATAAATAAATGAAAAATAACTCAATGTAAATTTTTCGAACAAAAAGAAAAATCTTTGTAATATTTCAACTTACAATTCTCATGTTGGAAAGCCACAAGACTTTTCTGAAGCTGTGATGACTGAATCTTTAACTCCAATAACTGTTGTTGAAATTGCTTCTCAGACTCTTCGGAATCTTGCAATTTTTCATCCAATATAAAGAAAACCTCAGTCAAATGTCTGCACGACAATATTTTATGACGAGCATCAACAATTTCTTCATGTAGAGTGTCCATGAAATTGTCAAGCTCTGTTACCTCAAAATCTAAAATGCCAGACAATAGATCAAACGTCATTGCCTTCTCAAATGAGTTTTCTAAGTCGCAGATATTCTTTGAATCTATTTCTTCAAGATCGTTTTCTCGAGCCAATAGATAAATATACAGAACATGCAAGTTCACCAGCTTCTCGGAAGAATAGGCTAGCCGATGATCTATTTCTGTTAAGGCTTGCAAGGATATATCAAGATCTTGGATGTCATTTTCTTTTGTTGAGAAACCCTTGAGTGAGTAGAGTTTTTCTAAAGCTGCATCCATTTCTTGGACCTCTTGGTTCAGAAATTAGAGGCTAGCTCTGAAAATAAGATAGAAATTTTATTTTGGTGGAAGAAAAGAAACAGCCTCACTTTGTGTATTAAATGAATAGTTTACAATTCAGAAATTAAGTGGATGCCAAGCATCAATGGACACCATTATTAAAGTAAAAAAATATAGTAACAGAGTTTCTTAAGTATACTAACTCTATCTTTATTATAACTTCTAGGAGATGAAATTTAAATGAAAAACAGAATTTGTTACTTAACGAATTCTTACTACTCTATTACAAACAACATAAATTAGCAGCTGGTAATTAGCATGGCTTTAGCTTTATCTATGTATTGATTACTATTTTTGTATCTCAAAAGGCTCCTCTAGAATTCGTCTGCGCTTTTCTAGGATGTTTGAAATAATCTAAGATACTCTATAAGCTAATATTAACAAATTATATATACTCTAACATACATCAATTCCACAGTTCAAAGATAAAAAGTTGTTGTTGTTGCTGTTGTTGTTGTAGTATAGGTACATGATAATTTATAAGAAAGTTCTTTACCTGATGATTGAAAATAACTCGCACCCATAATAAATCCTTGAGGGTCTGTACATGTAATATCCCGCTAAATACTTGGATATTTATCAGTATTGAGACGATGCATCAGAGATATTTAAGCGAAGGGCAGTTTGGTAATTATCAATATATGGCTTTCTATATATATGACAAAAGCCATATTTTCCCTCATTTCCTAACACTCCTTCTCTCTCTAATATTCAACTCCTCTCCCTTCTCTCTTCTTCCTACCTCACGCCATCCTCCTCCATCCCTCCCTAATCATCAACTTCATTTTTAAACACTCAATCCACATGCAAGTAAGCAAGTTTGTGACTCTTGGGCCAATTTGGAAGAAAAGGATTGGAAGCTAGGGTTTGAGGAGAATCAAGCTAGGATTATGGATTAGGAAGCTTGGCAAGTTTTGATCAGATGATTGAGGTGAGCTCTCATAGATTTATACCCCTTTTTGGGTAGTTTTGTGGTTTAGAGAGGAAAGGAAATCTTGATGATTTTATCTAGATTCATAATAGTTAGTTTCCCTATTGTTAATACTAGATATGCTATGATCTTATATGTTGAAAACCTTTAATTTTGATGTATAAATGCTTGCTGGGTTGTGTTTTGATTTAAAACTCGTTTTGGAATTTTCTGGAAGTGTTACAGGGCCTGGCAGTTCTGGTTCTGTCGTGCCACGATGGCACCCATCGTGCCACGATGAGTCATCGTGCCACTAGAGAATCCTGTCGTGCCACGATGGAGGCAGAATGCCACCCCATTTTTGAAAACTTGTTTTAAAGCCAGAAACCATCCGCACAGCGCCAGTATGTTTTTATGCATTTAGTAATGGAAGAATAGATCATGGTTCATCTTGTATTAGCATGAGAGTGGGGTTAGAAACTTCACATAGCATTGAGACTTAATCTCATAGGAATCAAGGATTAATCTTGACTATGGGTAGATTAAACCCTAAGTAACGAGCAAGACAAGGGGCTTAGTTCCCAACGATGAGTAAATGGGATAGTAAATCCCTAAGATTGGCATATGACTTGATAAGGTAAGAACCTATAATAGGTGAACAAGGTTATAGACGTATTCATTTTAGAATACAAGGTAATAGGAATGCTTCGGCAATCATAGTTACAGATAAGTTTATAGTGTTGGATCTCCAACAATTACAGGTGGCTTATGAGAACGATAAGCCAAATACCGTGTGTTATAGGTTAAGAGTTACAGGAATTGCTTATATGATCAAAGTAATAGATATGTATATTTATATATACACTCTTTTATCAAAGTCAAAGAATATTAATAATTCAAAGTCAAAGGCATGTTCAGCAGACTCCGGGATTCGTCGGATGGGACTTCTCCGAGAGGATTGTCCACATGCAATTTCATAGGGAGTCCGGTGTTAGCCTGATATGATAGGAATTTCACCGGTTCATAGGGAGCTGTCCTCGGGGTTACTCCACCCGGGCCGCACTCCGTAAAATGAACTCAGATTAATTGTTTGTTCAACGCTAACAGCTAACATAAAACTACTATAGAACTGTTTATATGTTTTATGTTTTATAGTTAAAGTCAAAGTTACAGTTACAGTTATAGTCACGGGAAACTCACTGTTATAGTTATAGACAGTTATCAGAAAGTGATCCTAGGTTTTCCCTCGATCACTAAGTTAAGGTTATAGGCAGTCTAAGTTATAGTTACAGGAAGACTTATAGTCATAGACAGTTAATAGACTTGGCGATCATAGGAAATCCCCAAGATTGCCAAGGTAGGCATGGCGACCCTAGGTTCCCTGTGGTTGCCAACAGTAGGTTGGGCTGGAGCTCACTGAGACATTATGTCTCATCCCATTCCTTCTGGTGCAGGTTTACAGGCTTGTCAGAGGTTCGTGATGAAGTTCTTCATAGAGATGCTGGATGGAATACAGTTGCTCGTTGTGTACCAGCTCAGGAGCTTGATGGATATAGTATGAGTAATGTAAAAGTATTGGATTTTTGTACAGACGAGTAAACTTGTATTCAATCTTTTGTGATGTAATATTATTATTATTGAAATTTTTAAATGTATCCAGTATCAGTTTAACGCACATGCTAATATACTAGTTAAAGTTAGTATGGGTGTTACAGTACACCTACCACCTTACCCTAAGACCTTATTTTTCACTCAATTTCTTTTTTATAGGAACCATCTAATTTCTCAGTCAAACTAACCGATCTAATGTATTAACTAACTCTCTCTGATGTGACCCTAAGAAGTTCTCCCTTGACAAGAATAATAATGTCATTATGGAATAAAAGAACCAAATTATTTTTGGTTCAAATTGTTATTTTCGTAGGTCATTATGTATCTGTCTTGTGTTCATCATATCTAGAGCTCTGCAACTCCGATTGAGGTGATCTTTGAAGCGTTGGAAAAGGTACAAAATTATATACATTTCATACGTTGGACTCAGAAGCAAAATCGGCATATATCATGGTGTAAAATGGGATTAAAGTGGAGGGCATGATTAAATTAAGGAGCTGAAGCAATAGAGGTGAAACACAATTAATTTGAGAAATTGAAGAGCATGATGAAGAGTAAAGAGGGCGCTGCAAGTAGTCAAAATGTAGCTGTCAATAATTATGCGGCCAACACATGCATTGTTTCAGCCACCCTAAATCAAAAACCAACTAAATTGTAACGTTTTCTTTGCATTAATCAGCCACCAAAACATTATTACAATTAATGGCTATCTTTCCTTTCATTTTCTTAGAGTTTTAGAATCAGAACCATCATGTAATGAGCTCATATAAATAGAGCACGAAAATGACATGTAAGATAGGTAGAATTTTGATAAAAAATACACTTTATGTGTTGTGAGAGCTTTGTCTCTTTTTTGGTTCTGGATTGAACCAAGTTTATCGAATCTTATCAATGGCTTCCTTACCATTGTGGCGATTCCTCTTGGCTTAACATTCCTTCTTGGATTAGAAGTGATTGTGACGCCTTCATTTACCATTCCTTTCCCTAAATCCATCCTTTTATTTTACCTTTTTATCATATACGATTTCCACTCTTCATCAAGTGGTATTCAGAGCTAGGTTCCGTTGGGACTGACTTTTTCTTTTTCAATTTCAAAATTATTTTCATTTCCATATTTTCCTGCTATAGACACCTAACACTACTAAAACCTAACATAAAAAAAAAATGAGTAGGTAGTTGAAGAAATGCTGCTATAGCTTTGCAATTGTACGTTAGGCCCAACTATTTGTTGTGGGGGGAGTGGTGATTGCCCCTGTGGTACGGTTCAAGGGTATTGTTGTAATTTGGATTGTAGTACTGTATATATGGCTTGTAACTTGGCCGAACTGCATAAACAATCATTGATCACGTTCCATTGTTTGCCATTTGCATTTCTTTAATCTTTTGTTACTAGTTATTGTTCTAACACACAATCTAGGACTCTTAAGTCTTAACACGCTCATGACCCAATGGATCTGGGATAGTCACAAATGAAGCATCTACTCGAATCTTAACAACAGAAACCACATGAGATCCTAGTTTTCTAACAAATCCAGCACACAACAATCATAAGCATATATTCCAACCATGAAAGATAGCCACAAAAATAATACAACAATTTTAATGAAGATTCAGCTTACAACAAAACTCCAAACCATACTGTTAAAAACATGAAACTGCCACAGCTATAACAAACAACAATTATGACTTTCTCATTTCCACATAGGAAGGACATACAAATAAAGAAAGTTTCAAAAGTAACATCAAATTATCAATTGAGAACTGAGAAATAAAGCCTTACCTTTCTATAAATGCTTCTGGACTCTAAACAAGAGACCCCACATGAAAATTATCCTGCAAAGTCTATCTGGAAGAACTTCTAGTCCTAGCCAAGTCTTTTAACTACCACTCATAAACAAATTAATCACTTTTTCACATTCTCCAAGGTAAATAAACAAAAGGGTATCTTCTTTTTTGTGGTGACACTCTGTCTCCAATAATTGTGGATAAATAAGGTTGAAGAGGAAGAAGTCAAAATGGTCAAACTAGAGCCTGAGAGTAGGAATAGAAAAAATCAAAGAAAAAATGAAGACTTGGAATGGGATGCACGTTGATCTTGAACTGTTTTGACAATGATTATTTGAATAATTGAGTTTGAGTTTGAGTTCTGGCAAAGGCACGACACAAAACAATAATAGAGAAGAATAACAAAATTGAGAGACAGAACATCATAGATAGATCTATCACTCCAACGTACGGTTTAGGTAGCTGTAAAGCTCAAGTGTCTTGGTTGTTGTGGGTCCCTCTCGTTGGAATCAAACAACTTTGTCATGCAAAATTATCAATTGTCATTTTTAAACAATTTTTTAGACAATTCTCTCTCATAATTACTAAGTGTTCTTATTTTGTTTTCTTTCTCTCTTTATTGTTTTTGACAAATAAAAAAAGAAAAAAAAAATAGTTGTCATAAAAGTTGTATAAAATTAATTGTACAAATATCATTCATCTTTAACTAGTGTGTTGCATATGTGTTGGGTGGAATTATCGTCGCACACGAACTACACGACGTCACCAAGACATGGGAACAAAAACTAAAACTATGAAAGTTATAAATTTCTTGGATGAATTCTTGCACGAATTCTTTTGGGATCACAATTACATTTTCTTAAAACTCAACTAAGTACATAGAAGAAAACTTAAAAGGTACAACTAAATTACATAGGAACTATTCTTTACGAAATAATTTATGATATGCTATAATAACAATTGAAATCATTGGTTCACCACTATCAACGTTTATCAACATCTTCAATCCATGTCTAGTTTTCATCCAAGACATGGTAACATAAAATTGAACGTGGGTAAAAATAGGTCTTGGTAGATAATGCCCAGCATTAGATAGCTTTTTGGTAGCATTGACCAAGATGAAACAACATTGGATAACAGATATAAAACGATGCTAAAGTGAAGTGAGGATATAATAGACAATGCTAAAGTGAAGGGTTATGTTATTATTTTTGGAACAAAATAGGTTTAAACAATGCCTCTTAAGTTTTGATGATAACAAGGTATTAAAAGATCAATTGGAATTGCTAATATTTGTTCAAGAGTGCAGGATCATAGATAAACATTTACAAGGACTTTAATCATACATGAGTTCTGTAACATCCGGCTGGCTCCCTCACGGGTTGGCCTCCTTATCTTTCAATGACCGAGATGTACTCACGACCTTCTCCACCCCCCATGTGGAGTTTTTTCCTTCCGTGGGAATCGAACTCTATACCTGGGGCTTAAGTACAAGTTCAATGCATTCCCACTACCAATTGAGCTACTAGCTCAATTGGTAGTGGGAATGCATTGAACTTGTACTTAAGCCTCAGATACAGAGTTCGGTTCCCACGGAAGGCAAAAACTCCACATAGGGGGTGGAGAAGGTCGTGAGTACATCTCGGTCCTTGAAAGATAGGGAGGTCAGCCCGTAAGGGAGCCAGCCGGATGTTACAAAAAAGGCGCCTTTTTTGTAACATCCGGTTGGCTCCCTTACGGGCTGGCCTCCCTATCTTTCAAGGACCGCGATGTACTCATGGTCTTCTCCACCCCCCATGTGGAGTTTTAAGCCTTCCATGGGAATCGAACCGTGTACCTGGGACCTATAAGTACACGCTCAATGCATTCCCACTACCAATTGAGCTAAGCTCAATTGGTAGTGGGAAAAAAAGACGCCTTTTTTGTAACATCCGGGATTTGGCCTACCTGGCGGCCCCCGCGATGCACTCATGGTCTTCCCCACAGCCCCTATGTGGAGTTTCATGCCTTCCGTGGGAATCGAACCGTGTACTTGGGACCTATAAGTACACGCTCAATTGGTAGTGGGAATGCATTGAGTTTTCATGCAATTAAACGAAAGGAAAAACCTTTTATGACCAAAGAATTATATAACCATGGTTAGCGTACTTTGTAAGCTATGTCTTATTATACTTAATTTGATTAGTACAATAGTCAAAGTTGGATTATTATAGATCAAATGAACAAGTAACTTGACTAAAATAATGTTTAAATCGAGTTCTCATATTGTTAGAAGAAAGGTCAAAACTTGTTGATTAAAACGATAGTTAGTTTGATTAGTAAGCAAATTGTTACAATACTTAATTAGACTAGTGTAATAGTTAAAGTAGGATGAATATATAAAATAATGAACAAGTAAGTTGACTAAAATAATGTTTCAAATTGAGTTTTCATCCAATTGGAAGAAAGGTCAAACATTTGATAACCAAAGGATTGTCTAACCATAGTTAGCTTTGTTAGTATGCTAAGTATTGCTATGGTTAATTAGACTAGTGTAATAGTTAAAGCAGGATGAATATAGTACTAATGAACAAGTAACTTGACTAAAATAATGTTTCAAATTGAGTTTTCATCCAATTAAGCGAAAGGAATAACCATTTATGACCAAAGAATGATCTAACCATAGTTAGCTTACTTTGTAAGTTAAGTCTTACAATCGTTAATTTGATTAGTATAATAGTCAACGTTGGAATATTATAGATCAAATGAACAAGTAACTTGACTAAAATAATGTTTAAATAGAGTTTCATCTAGTTAGAAGAAAGGTCAAAACTTGATGATCAAAACGACAGTTAGTTTGATTATTAAGCAAAGTGTTACAATAGATAAATTAGACTAGTGTAATAGTTAAAGTAGGATGAATATAGAACTAATGAACAAGTAAGTTGACTAAAATAATGTAATATCCTGCTTAGACGTAACTTGTATCAGTGTTAGAGAGATTGCGAGTAAGAAGGGCGTAAGTATAATTTCACACAAAGGGCTTTAGATAAGCATGGCAAGGAAAGTTTTATCATTTTTCATTCATCCTCTCTCTCTCTCTAAGTGGCTGATTTCTCTCCCTCTTTCTCTAACCTTGCGCCATCCTTCCTTTGTGCTGTCAATCATCATCTTCCTTCCTTCCAAACTTCTTGAATCATAAGCAAGCTAGCTTTGGGAGATTGGAGCAAGAGAAAGCTAAGAAAAACCAAGTAAAAGGAGGATTTCTCAAGTTGAGGTTTTGGATTTGAAGCTTAACAAGTTTATCACCAGCTCTAGGTGAGCTCCCTTGGGTTTTTAGAACCCACCTAGAGTGAGTTACATGAGTAATTCAATTTCATGTTATGATATAGTTTTTACCCTAATCCCTTTGCTTGCTAATTCCTTGCTTATACATGTTTTAAACTATCAATTTGTATTAGAAAATTATTCCTAACATGGTTGGGAAGCTTGGGTAACTTGGGTTGAGCTAAAATGGTGAAAAAATATGATTTTGATCAATTTCTGCACTGTCATGGTCGCTACAGCGACCAGGCACATTTTCAGGTTCTGCCTACGGTCGCTATAGCGACCAGCCCATGGCTATAGCGACCACACCAGAACAGCTCATGACAGTTGAGCTGTTTTGGGTGTTCTGGTGCGCGTAGGTGAGGCTTTTCCCAACCGTTTTCTCCAAAAACATTTAAGAATCAATATCCACCATTTTAACTCATCCAAAAGGCTTTCAATGGAAGAGATATTAAAGGAGCAAGGAATACGCAATGTATGGGAAATGCAAGAACAAGGGTTAAATGAACAGGAATTTCATTACAATGAATAAGTAAGCCCTAAGAACGGCATATGATAACGATATGTCGAATCCTTTGATAGGAAAACAAGATTTAAGAGTATAAGGGTAAGGATTAGATGAATAAATCCATTACATGTGAGCTGGTAAACTCTTAAGGAAGGCATACGACAATGATAAGTCAAGAACCTATATTAGGTAAGCAAGATTAGAGACGTATTCGATTTAGAATACAAGGATAATAGGAATGTGTCAGTACATTCGGGGCCTCAGATAGGCCTAAGGGAGGGTTCAGAAACCCAACATGCTTAGGTGGCTTATGAGAACGATAAGCTTAGAACCTTATATTATATGTTAATTAACACATGATTAATTATGTAATGAATGCATCAGATATGCATAAAATCAGAAATGCATCAGATATGCATAATTTCAGACAATGCATCAGATATGCATATGTTCTGAAAGGTGTATCAGATATACACATACAAGATAAGTTATGTATCAGATATACATTACGACAAGAGGAGTCCGATGATTAGCCTCAGATAGGAATTTTCACCGGTTTTAGAGGAATGTGCTTCGAGGTTACTCCACTCGGGGGCATTCCATAAAACGAACTCAGATAATATTGTTTGTTACACGCTAACAGCTAACATGTATGTTCAGTTTATATTATTTATGTTATCAGAAATTATATACCTCAGATAGGTATCAGGTGGTGATCATAGGAGTCCCCTCGGTCACTAAGTTATCAGGATATAGTCTAAGTTTCTATGGCTATACAGGTATCAGATAAAACCCTTATTGGGACAGGTTAGAGCTTGGCGATCATAGGTTCCCCGAGATTGCCAAAGTAGGCATGGCGACCCTAGGTTCCCTGAGGTTGCCAACAGTAGGTAGGGCTGGAGATCACTGAGACATTATGTCTCATCCCTTTCCTTCTGGTGCAGTTTCGCAAGAAGCACGGCGCAAAGGTAAGGAGAAGGCTACGGATTGATCGTGCTGGTTTATGTATTTTTCTAGATGTTGTGTACTCGGACTTGTATATTGATGTAGCATTTTAATAGCGTAATACTCAATGTATGATGATTATAGACCTAATTAACAAGTTACTTCCCAAAAATAAAGTATTAAATTGAGTTCGTATCCAATTAGAACAAAGAAGGAACCTTTGGTGACCAAAAGTTTATCTTACCTTTTTTGGCTTGAATACTTGACAAAGTCCAACTATAAGTCATTTTATTAGCGTAATACTCAATGTATGATGATTATAGACCTAATTAACAAGTTACTTCCTAAAAATAAAGTATTAAATTGAGTTCGTATCCAATTAGAACAAAGAAGGAACCTTTGGTGACCAAAAGTTAATCTTATCTTTTTTGGGTTGGATACTTGGCAAAGTCCAACTACAGTTCATTTTAATAGCGTAATACTCAATGTATGTTGATTATAGACCTAATTAACAAGTTACTTCCTAAAAATTAGGTATTAAATTGAGTTCGTATCCAATTAGAACAAAGAAGGAACCTTTGGTGACCAAAAGTTAATCTTAGCTTTTTTGGGTTGGATACTTGGCAAAGTCCAACTATAGTTCATTTTACAAGTCTAATACTCAATGTATGATGACTGTAGACATACTTAAAGAGTTACTTCCCAAAAATAAAGTATTAAATTGAGTTCGTATCCAATTAAAATAAAGAAGGAACCTTTGGTGACCAACAGTTAATCTAAGCTTTCTTTGCTTTGATACTTGGCAAAGTCCAACTATAGTTCATTTTATTAGTCTAATACTCAATGTATGATTAATGTAGACCTACTTAACCAGTTATTTCCCAAAAATAAAGTACTAAATTGAGTTCGTATCCAATTAGAACAAAGAAGGAACCTTTGTTGACCAAAAGTTAATCTTAGCTTTTTAAGTTTGGATACTTAGCAAAGTCCAACTATAGTTCATTTTAATAGCGTAATACTCAATTTATGTTGATTATAGACCTAATTAACAAGTTACTTCCCAAAAATAAAGTATTAAATTGAGTTCGTATCCAATTAGAACAAAGAAGGAACCTTTGGTGACCAAAAGTTAATCTTAGCTTTTTTGGGTTGGATACTTGGCAAAGTCCAACCATAGTTCATTTTATAAGTCTAATACTCAATGTATGATGACTGTAGACATACTTAAAGAGTTATTTCCCAAAAATAATGTATTAAATTGAGTTCGTATCCAATTAAAATAAAGAAGGAACCTTTGGTGACCAAAAGTTAATCTTAGCTTTCTTGGCATTGATACTTGGCAAAGTCCAACTATAGTTCATTTTATTAGTCTAATACTCAATGTATGATTAATGTAGACCTACTTAACCAGTTATTTCCCAAAAATAAAGTATTAAATTGAGTTCGTATCCAATTAGAACAAAGAAGAAACCTTTGGTGACCAAAAGTTAATCTTAGCTTTTTAGGCTTGGATACTTAGCAAAGTCCAACTATAGTTCATTTTAATAGCGTAATACTCAATGTATGATGATTATAGACCTAATTAACAAGTTAATTCCCAAAAATAAAGTATTAAATTGAGTTTGTATCCAATTAGAACAAAGAAGGAACATTTCATGACCAAAAGTTAATCTTAGCATTTTTGGGTTGGATACTTGGCAAAGTCCAAATATAGTTCATTTCATTAGTCTAATACTCAATGTATGATGACTGTAGACATACTTAAAGAATTACTTCCCAAAAATAAAGTATTAAATTGAGTTCGTATCCAATTAAAATAAAGAAGGATCCTTTGGTGACCAAAAGTTAATCTTAGCTTTCTTGGCTTTGATACTTCGCAAAGTCCAACTATAGTTCATTTTATTAGTCTAATTATCAATGTATGATTAATGTAGACCTACTTAACCAGTTATTTCCCAAAAATAAAGTATTAAATTGAGTTCGTATCCAATTAGAACAAAGAAGGAACCTTTGGTGACGAAAAGTTAATCTTAGCTTTTTAGGCTTGGATACTTAGCAAAGTCCAACTATAGTTCATTTTAATAGCGTAATACTCAATGTATGATAATTATAGACCTAATTAACAAGTTACTTCCCAAAAATAAAGTATTAACTTGAGTTCGTATCCAATTAGAACAAAGAAGGAACCTTTGGTGACCAAAAGTTAATCTTAGCTTTTTTGGGTTGGATACTTGGCAAAGTCCAACTATAGTTCATTTTATAAGTCTAATACTCAATGTATGATGACTGTAGACATACTTAAAGAGTTACTTCTAAAAAATAAAGTATTAAATTGAGTTCGTATCCAATTAAAATAAAGAAGGAACCTTTGGTGACCAACAGTTAATCTTAGCTTTCTTGGCTTTGATACTTGGCAAAGTCCAACTATAGTTCATTTTATTAGTCTAATACTCAATGTATGATTAATGTAGACCTACTTAACCAGTTATTTCCCAAAAATAAAGTACTAAATTGAGTTCGTATCCAATTAGAACAAAGAAGGAACCTTTGTTGACCAAAAGTTAATCTTAGCTTTTTAAGTTTGGATAATTAGCAAAGTCCAACTATAGTTCATTTTAATAGCGTAATACTCAATGTATGTTGATTATAGACCTAATTAACAAGTTACTTCCCAAAAATAAAGTATTAAATTGAGTTCGTATCCAATTAGAACAAAGAAGGAACCTTTGGTGACCAAAAGTTAATCTTAGCTTTTTTGGGTTGGATACTTGGCAAAGTCCAACCATAGTTCATTTTATAAGTCTAATACTCAATGTATGATGACTGTAGACATACTTAAAGAGTTATTTCCCAAAAATAAAGTATTAAATTGAGTTCGTATCCAATTAAAATAAAGAAGGAACCTTTGGTGACCAAAAGTTAATCTTAGCTTTCTTGGCATTGATACTTGGCAAAGTCCAACTATAGTTCATTTTATTAGTCTAATACTCAATGTATGATTAATGTAGACCTACTTAACCAGTTATTTCCCAAAAATAAAGTATTAAAATGAGTTCGTATCCAATTAGAACAAAGAAGGAACCTTTGGTGACCAAAAGTTAATCTTAGCTTTTTAGGCTTGGATACTTAGCAAAGTCCAACTATAGTTCATTTTAATAGCGTAATACTCAATGTATGATGATTATAGACCTAATTAACAAGTTAATTCCCAAAAATAAAGTATTAAATTGAGTTCGTATCCAATTAGAACAAAGAAGGAACCTTTGGTGACCAAAAGTTAATCTTAGCTTTTTTTGGGTTGGATACTTGGCAAAGTCCAACTATAGTTCATTTTATAAGTCTAATACTCATTGTATGACGACTGTAGACATACTTAAAGAGTTACTTCCCAAAAATAAAGTATTAAATTGAGTTCGTATCCAATTAAAATAAAGAAGGAACCTTTGGTGACCAAAAGTTAATCTTAGCTTTCTTGGCTTTGATACTTCGCAAAGTCCAACTATAGTTCATTTTATTAGTCTAATTATCAATGTATGATTAATGTAGACCTACTTAACCAGTTATTTCCCAAAAATAAAGTATTAAATTGAGTTCGTATCCAATTAGAACAAAGAAGGAACCTTTGGTGACGAAAAGTTAATCTTAGCTTTTTAGGCTTGGATACTTAGCAAAGTCCAACTATAGTTCATTTTAATAGCGTAATACTCAATGTATGATGATTATAGACCTAATTAACAAGTTACTTCCCAAAAATAAGGTATTAACTTGAGTTCGTATCCAATTAGAACAAAGAAGGAACCTTTGGTGACCAAAAGTTAATCTTAGCTTTTTTGGGTTGGATACTTGGCAAAGTCCAACCATAGTTCATTTTATAAGTCTAATACTCAATGTATGATGACTGTAGACATACTTAAAGAGTTATTTCCCAGAAATAAAGTATTAAATTGAGTTCGTATCCAATTAAAATAAAGAAGGAACCTTTGGTGACCAAAAGTTAATCTTAGCTTTCTTGGCATTGATACTTGGCAAAGTCCAACTATAGTTCATTTTATTAGTCTAATACTCAATGTATGATTAATGTAGACCTACTTAACCAGTTATTTCCCAAAAATAAAGTATTAAATTGAGTTCGTATCCAATTAGAACAAAGAAGGAACCTTTGGTGACCAAAAGTTAATCTTAGCTTTTTAGGCTTGGATACTTAGCAAAGTCCAACTATAGTTCATTTTAATAGCGTAATACTCAATGTATGATGATTATAGACCTAATTAACAAGTTAATTCCCAAAAATAAAGTATTAAATTGAGTTCGTATCCAATTAGAACAAAGAAGGAACCTTTGGTGACCAAAAGTTAATCTTAGCTTTTTTGGGTTGGATACTTGGCAAAGTCCAACTATAGTTCATTTTATAAGTCTAATACTCAATGTATGATGACTGTAGACATACTTAAAGAGTTACTTCCCAAAAATAAGTATTAAATTGAGTTCGTATCCAATTAAAATAAAGAAGGAACCTTTGGTGACCAAAAGTTAATCTTAGCTTTCTTGGCTTTGATACTTCGCAAAGTCCAACTATAGTTCATTTTATTAGTCTAATTATCAATGTATGATTAATGTAGACCTACTTAACCAGTTATTTCCCAAAAATAAAGTATTAAATTGAGTTCGTATCCAATTAGAACAAAGAAGGAACCTTTGGTGACGAAAAGTTAATCTTAGCTTTTTAGGCTTGGATACTTAGCAAAGTCCAACTATAGTTCATTTTAATAGCGTAATACTCAATGTATGATGATTATAGACCTAATTAACAAGTTACTTCCCAAAAATAAAGTATTAACTTGAGTTCGTATCCAATTAGAACAAAGAAGGAACCTTTGGTGACCAAAAGTTAATCTTAGCTTTTTTGGGTTGGATGTAACGCCTAGAATTTAATTTTATTATTTTATTGAATTATAATGAATTAATATAATTTAATAGATTAAATAGAATTAAAATGGCATTAAGGGCATAATGGGAAATTAAGAAAGAGGGAAGTGGAATAGAAAAAGAGGTATACGCGTGAAGAGGTTTCATTTTTGTTGTGTTTTCACGTGAAACAGAGAGAAGAGAAAAGAGGAGAAGCAGAGCCAAGGAAGAAGGTGAAGAACTTGAGAAGAGGAAAAGCTGAAGGGGGCGATTTCTTCATAACAAGGTAAGGGTGGGACTAGCTTCTATAAATCTAAGTTTCATAATCCCTAAATTTTGATTTAACATGTTGATGTTGGTGAATTTGGGAATTAGGGTTGTTTGATTATGATAAACTAATGATGGAATGTTAAATTGATGATTTCTATGTTGAGATGTTGATTTTGTTGTGATTCTATGGTGTTGTTACTGATTGGTGCCATGCTTATGCATAAATTGATGAAGTTTTGAATGTTCATAAACATGTGTCAGATGAATGAGAAGTTTGAATAATATAAGTTGCTTTTCCTGAGTTTTCTTATCTCTGCCCTGAATTTGAAACGAAAACTGGTATTGATCGGTACAGAATTGGTCTTAGGTGTAAACACAAGAGTTGTAGGTATGGATGTTAGTTTTCTAATGCCGTTGGTCTGACGTCAAAACGATTTATAGAACTTGAGTTATGGTCAAATTACTGCACGTAGGTCACAGTGAATTTTTATGGACTTTCTGCACAACTTTTCCGAATTTGAAACGAAAACTGGTATTGATCGGTACAGAATTGGCCTTGGGTGTAAACATGAAGGTTTTAGATAATTTTGTTAGCTTTCCAGTGGCTTTGGTTTGACGTGAAAATGACTTTTAGTTTTTGAGTTATGATGAAAATACTCCAAGGAGGTCTTAGTGAAATTGTACGGTGACAGCATTCTCTGTTTCATGTTTTTGCGTCTTTCTTTAGTATAAACATGAAAGTTGTAGATAATTGAGGGACTATGTTTTATAACTTAGAGGCAAGAACTTTACACCGTACCAAATTGAACCTTAACTTAATGGCATGATAACTAATTAGATGTAAGGATAGGAAGTCTTATGTAAACATGAGTTGTTTTAAAGTGAAGTGTAAGATGCGTAAATGATGAGGTATTGTGATAATGATGTGTTGTGATAATGATGTGTGATGATAACGATGTGCTGTGATAATGCTTTGTTGTGATGATGATAATACACGATGATGATGTTAAACGATGATGATGATAACGATGATGATGTATATGATAATGAAGTTGTTGTTGACGTTGTATTTGTTGTAAATGTTGCATTGTCGAGTCCAGTACATATGCATTAAGTGATGGGGGTGTATGCCCGACATGTCTATTATGACATTATGAATTAAGTGATGGGGGTGTATGCCCGACATGTCTATATGACATTTACGATGGGGGTGTATGCCCGACATGTCCTATTATGACATATTTTGCGATGAATTGGTACCACATGCATGTTGCATACTTGAGTCAGTGATGTTGCATTGTTGAGTCGGTCGATGTTATTGTATTTGATGTTGCATTGAGAGGTGAGATTATGATGTGTATGTGTGATGTATGTATAAGATCTGATGGTGTTGTTTGATGATGTTTATGTGAAATGTTAAATTCATCTTTATGAATTATGTACTTATGTTTATTGAATGTGAATCTCACCCCTTCTGTTTGAATGTTGCCTCTACGTGGGTAACGTGCAGATAACCAGGAGTAATCGCTGAAGTGAGTTGATTCCTCGTGTCATTAGGAGTCGCTCTGATATGTAACGGGATGGGAAACTTTTTGATGAATTCATGTGCTATGTATTTTAATTTCAAACTGATGTTGAACCACATTTAGTGGAGTTTTAAACTACGTTGTTTTTGATGTGGCCTTGTGCCTAATGATGTTTAGATTTAATTATGAAGTTGAATTTCCGCTGCGATGGTTTGACGTTATTGAAAAGTCTGTTTTGAAATAAATAGCAAATTATCCTATTTATAAATTGTAAACGAAGTGCGACATCCCGTCAAGGTTGAAACTCTGATTTATTTTAAATGAAATTTTCAAGTTGGGAAAACGGGGTGTTACAATTGGTATCAGAGCAGGTCGGTCCGTCCGACTAATTAGATGAGTCTTGAGTCCCTTGTGTCGCGTGATAGCTAAATACTATCATTGTGATGTTGATGTTTGATTGTTGTCTGCTGTGTAGATTTTAGAATATGGCTGGAAGAGGACAAGGTGCTGCTATTGCTGCTGCGTTGCATGCCGTTGCTCAAGCTGTGGGGCAACATCCGAATGCTGGTGCTGGAGGTAATGATGGAGTGAGAATGCTGGACATGTTCCTGAAGAATCATCCGCCTACTTTCAAAGGGAGGTATGATCCTGATGGAGCACAGACTTGGCTAAAAGAGGTGGAAAGAATTTTCCGAGTCATGCCGTGCAGTGATGCTCAGATGGTGCGCTTTGGCACACACATGTTGGCAGAAGAAGCTGATGATTGGTGGGTGAGCCTTCAACCAATTCTTGCGAATGGGGGCGAGGTGGTGACTTGGGATGTGTTTAGGAGAGAGTTCCTGAACAGGTATTTTCCGGAGGATGTCCGTGGAAAGAAGGAGATCGAATTCCTTGAATTGAAGCAGGGTGATATGACGGTGACAGAGTATGCTGCGAAATTTGTGGAGCTGGCGAAATTTTACCCGCATTATACACCTGAGACAGCTGAGTTTTCGAAGTGTATCAAGTTTGAGAATGGTCTGCGTGCTGAGATTAAGCGGGCCATTGGTTACCAGAAGATCCGTCGGTTTTCTGAGTTGGTGAGTAGCTGCAGGATTTACGAAGAGGACACCAAAGCTCATTACAAAATTATGAATGAGCGGAGGGGAAAGAATCAACAGAACCGTCCTAAACCTTACAGTGCTCCAGCTGATAAGGGTAAGCAGAAGGTGAATGATGAGAGGAGACCCAAGAGGAAAGAAACTCCGACTGAGATTGTTTGCTACCAATGTGGTGAGAAGGGTCATAAGAGTACTACTTGCAATGTTGAAGTGAAAAGATGTTTCCGCTGTGGCAAGAAAGGGCATGTAGTTGCAGATTGTAAGTTTAATGACGTTGTCTGTTTCAACTGTAATGAGGAAGGTCATACAAGTACTCAGTGCAAGAAACCCAAGAAGCCTCAGAATAGTGGAAAGGTGTTTGCTCTAGCTGGTGCCCAGACAACTAATGAAGACCGTTTGATCAGAGGTACTTGTTTCATTAATGGTACTCCTTTAATTGCTATTATTGATACTGGTGCTACTCATTGTTTTATTGCTGCTGATTGTGCATCTAAGTTGGGTCTTGTGTTATCTAGTATGAATGGGGAAATGGTTGTCGAAACTCCATCTATGGGTTCGGTGACTACTTCGCTAGTGTGTCTGAGATGTCCATTGTCTATGTTTGGTCGAGATTTTGAAGTTGATTTGGTTTGTTTACCTTTGAGTGGAATGGATGTCATCCTTGGTATGAACTGGTTGGAGTATAACCGTGTTCATATTAACTGTTTTAATAAGTCGGTGCGTTTTTCTTCTGTTGAAGAAGATAGTGGAGTTGAGCTTTTGTCTACTAAGCAGCTGAAGCAGATGGCATGTGATGAAGTCCAGATGTTCTCCTTGATGGCATTTTTGTCCATTGAGAATCAAGAGAAGATTGATAAGTTGCCTGTGGTGTGTGAATTTCCAGAAGTTTTTCCCGATGAGATTCCTGATGTGCCGCCGGAGAGGGAAGTTGAATTTTCAATTGATCTTGTTCCGGGTACGAAGCCGGTGTCGATGGCACCTTACCGAATGTCGGCTTCCGAGCTAGCAGAGTTGAAGAAACAATTGGAAGACTTGTTGGATAAGAAGTTTGTAAGGCCGAGTGTTTCACCGTGGGGAGCACCTGTGTTATTGGTTAAGAAGAAAGATGGCAGCATGAGGTTGTGTGTTGATTATCGGCAGTTGAACAAAGTGACGATCAAGAATAAATATCCGCTCCCGAGGATTGATGATTTGATGGACCAGTTGGTGGGTGCTTGTGTTTTTAGCAAAATTGATTTGAGATCGGGTTATCATCAGATTAAAGTGAAGGATGAAGATGTTCAGAAGACGGCCTTTAGAACACGTTACGGACATTATGAATATTCGGTGATGCCGTTCGGTGTTACGAATGCGCCAGGAGTATTTATGGAATATATGAACCGTATTTTTCATAACTATTTGGATCAATTTGTTGTTGTTTTTATAGATGACATTTTGATATACTCCAAGACCGAGGAAGATCATGCGGAGCATTTGAAGATTGTGTTGCAAGTGTTGAAAGAGAAGAAGTTGTATGCCAAGTTATCAAAGTGTGAATTTTGGTTGAAAGAGGTGAGTTTTCTTGGCCACATTATTCCAGGTAGTGGTATTGCGGTTGACCCATCTAAAGTGGAAGCAGTATCACAATGGGAGACCCCTAAGTCGGTGACTGAGATTAGAAGTTTCCTTGGTTTGGCTGGATATTATCGCAGATTTATAGAAGGATTTTCGAGGATTGCACTTCCGTTGACGCAGTTGACTTGTAAAGGTAAAGCTTTTGTGTGGGATGTTCATTGTGAAACCAGTTTTAATGAATTGAAGCAGCGTTTGACGACGGCTCCAATCTTGATTTTGCCGAAGCCAGATGAGCCTTTTGTGGTGTATTGTGACGCGTCCAAGTTGGGATTAGGTGGTGTGCTTATGCAAGATGGTAAAGTAGTGGCTTATGCATCAAGACAGTTGAGAATTCATGAACGGAACTATCCTACGCATGATCTTGAGTTGGCCGCAGTGGTATTTGTGCTGAAGATTTGGAGACACTATTTATATGGTTCAAGATTTGAGGTGTTTAGTGATCATAAAAGTTTGAAGTATCTATTTGATCAGAAGGAGCTAAATATGAGGCAGCGAAGATGGCTTGAACTGTTGAAGGATTATGATTTTGGACTGAATTATCATCCAGGTAAAGCTAACGTTGTTGCTGATGCTTTGAGCAGGAAAACCTTGCATATGTCTGCTATGATGGTTAAAGAGTTTGAGTTGCTTGAACAATTCAGAGATATGAGTTTGGTTTGTGAATTGGCACCTCAGAGTGTGAAGTTGGGTATGTTGAAGATTAACAATGAATTTTTGAGTAATATCAGAGAAGCTCAGAAAGTAGATGTGAAGTTGGTGGATTTGATGAATGAGGCTGAGGGTAGTGATTTCAAAATTGATGATCAAGGAGTGTTGAGGTTTAGAGGCAGAATTTGTATACCTGATAACGATGAGATGAAGAAGATGATTCTTGAGGAAAGTCACAGAAGTAGCTTGAGTATTCATCCGGGAGCTACAAAAATGTATCATGATTTGAAGAAGCTGTTTTGGTGGTCTGGTTTGAAGCGAGATGTGGCTCAATTTGTGTATTCATGTTTGACTTGTCAGAAGTCGAAGGTTGAGCATCAGAAACCTGCTGGGTTGTTGACACCGTTGGATGTGCCAGAGTGGAAGTGGGATAGTATATCCATGGATTTTGTGACGAGTTTGCCGAATACTCAGAGAGGACATGATTCAATTTGGGTGATTGTGGATAGGTTGACGAAGTCTGCGCATTTCCTTCCGATAAATATTAGTTATCCTGTGTCGCAGTTGGCAGAGATTTACATTCGAGAGATTGTGAAGTTGCATGGTGTTCCGTCGAGTATTGTGTCAGACAGAGATCCAAGATTTACTTCTAGATTTTGGAAGAGTTTGCAGGAAGCATTGGGTTCTAAATTGAGGTTGAGCTCGGCTTATCATCCGCAAACAGATGGTCAGTCGGAAAGGACGATTCAATCACTCGAAGATTTGTTGAGAATATGTGTTCTTGAGCAGGGTGGAGCTTGGGATAGTCATCTACCGTTGATAGAGTTCACTTATAACAACAGTTACCATTCTAGCATTGGAATGGCACCTTTTGAGGCATTGTATGGTAGGAGGTGCAGAACTCCTTTGTGTTGGTTCGAGGCTGGTGAGAGTGCAATTGTGGGACCAGAAATTATTCAGCAAACTACTGAGAAGGTCAAATTGATACAAGAGAAGATGAAAGCATCGCAGAGTCGGCAGAAAAGTTATCATGATAAGCGAAGAAAAGACCTTGAGTTCCAAGAAGGTGATCATGTGTTTTTGAGAGTCACTCCGATGACTGGTGTTGGACGTGCATTGAAATCGAAGAAGCTGACTCCGAAGTTCATTGGTCCTTATCAGATATCAGAAAGGATAGGAACAGTTGCTTATAGAGTGGGATTACCACCGCATCTTTCAAATTTGCATGATGTGTTTCACGTGTCGCAACTTCGGAAGTATGTTGCAGATCCCTCTCATGTGATTCCGAGAGATGATGTGCAGGTTAGAGACAATCTTACGGTGGAGACATTACCACTGAGGATTGAAGGCCGTGAGATGAAGAAGTTGAGGGGCAAAGAGATTCCTCTCGTGAAAGTTGTTTGGGGAGGACCAACTGGTGAAAGCTTGACGTGGGAGCTGGAAAGCAAGATGTTGGAGTCTTATCCAGAGTTATTTGCATGAGGTACATTTTCGAGGACGAAAATTTTATAAGTTGGGGAGAGTTGTAACGCCTAGAATTTAATTTTATTATTTTATTGAATTATAATGAATTAATATAATTTAATAGATTAAATAGAATTAAAATGGCATTAAGGGCATAATGGGAAATTAAGAAAGAGGGAAGTGGAATAGAAAAAGAGGTATACGCGTGAAGAGGTTTCATTTTTGTTGTGTTTTCACGTGAAACAGAAGAGAAAAGAGGAGAAGCAGAGCCAAGGAAGAAGGTGAAGAACTTGAGAAGAGGAAAAGCTGAAGGGGGCGATTTCTTCATAACAAGGTAAGGGTGGGACTAGCTTCTATAAATCTAAGTTTCATAATCCCTAAATTTTGATTTAACATGTTGATGTTGGTGAATTTGGGAATTAGGGTTGTTTGATTATGATAAACTAATGATGGAATGTTAAATTGATGATTTCTATGTTGAGATGTTGATTTTGTTGTGATTCTATGGTGTTGTTACTGATTGGTGCCATGCTTATGCATAAATTGATGAAGTTTTGAATGTTCATAAACATGTGTCAGATGAATGAGAAGTTTGAATAATATAAGTTGCTTTTCCTGAGTTTTCTTATCTCTGCCCTGAATTTGAAACGAAAACTGGTATTGATCGGTACAGAATTGGTCTTAGGTGTAAACACAAGAGTTGTAGGTATGGATGTTAGTTTTCTAATGCCGTTGGTCTGACGTCAAAACGATTTATAGAACTTGAGTTATGGTCAAATTACTGCACGTAGGTCACAGTGAATTTTTATGGACTTTCTGCACAACTTTTCCGAATTTGAAACGAAAACTGGTATTGATCGGTACAGAATTGGCCTTGGGTGTAAACATGAAGGTTTTAGATAATTTTGTTAGCTTTCCAGTGGCTTTGGTTTGACGTGAAAATGACTTTTAGTTTTTGAGTTATGATGAAAATACTCCAAGGAGGTCTTAGTGAAATTGTACGGTGACAGCATTCTCTGTTTCATGTTTTTGCGTCTTTCTTTAGTATAAACATGAAAGTTGTAGATAATTGAGGGACTATGTTTTATAACTTAGAGGCAAGAACTTTACACCGTACCAAATTGAACCTTAACTTAATGGCATGATAACTAATTAGATGTAAGGATAGGAAGTCTTATGTAAACATGAGTTGTTTTAAAGTGAAGTGTAAGATGCGTAAATGATGAGGTATTGTGATAATGATGTGTTGTGATAATGATGTGTGATGATAACGATGTGCTGTGATAATGCTTTGTTGTGATGATGATAATACACGATGATGATGTTAAACGATGATGATGATAACGATGATGATGTATATGATAATGAAGTTGTTGTTGACGTTGTATTTGTTGTAAATGTTGCATTGTCGAGTCCAGTACATATGCATTAAGTGATGGGGGTGTATGCCCGACATGTCTATTATGACATTATGAATTAAGTGATGGGGGTGTATGCCCGACATGTCTATATGACATTTACGATGGGGGTGTATGCCCGACATGTCCTATTATGACATATTTTGCGATGAATTGGTACCACATGCATGTTGCATACTTGAGTCAGTGATGTTGCATTGTTGAGTCGGTCGATGTTATTGTATTTGATGTTGCATTGAGAGGTGAGATTATGATGTGTATGTGTGATGTATGTATAAGATCTGATGGTGTTGTTTGATGATGTTTATGTGAAATGTTAAATTCATCTTTATGAATTATGTACTTATGTTTATTGAATGTGAATCTCACCCCTTCTGTTTGAATGTTGCCTCTACGTGGGTAACGTGCAGATAACCAGGAGTAATCGCTGAAGTGAGTTGATTCCTCGTGTCATTAGGAGTCGCTCTGATATGTAACGGGATGGGAAACTTTTTGATGAATTCATGTGCTATGTATTTTAATTTCAAACTGATGTTGAACCACATTTAGTGGAGTTTTAAACTACGTTGTTTTTGATGTGGCCTTGTGCCTAATGATGTTTAGATTTAATTATGAAGTTGAATTTCCGCTGCGATGGTTTGACGTTATTGAAAAGTCTGTTTTGAAATAAATAGCAAATTATCCTATTTATAAATTGTAAACGAAGTGCGACATCCCGTCAAGGTTGAAACTCTGATTTATTTTAAATGAAATTTTCAAGTTGGGAAAACGGGGTGTTACAATTGGTATCAGAGCAGGTCGGTCCGTCCGACTAATTAGATGAGTCTTGAGTCCCTTGTGTCGCGTGATAGCTAAATACTATCATTGTGATGTTGATGTTTGATTGTTGTCTGCTGTGTAGATTTTAGAATATGGCTGGAAGAGGACAAGGTGCTGCTATTGCTGCTGCGTTGCATGCCGTTGCTCAAGCTGTGGGGCAACATCCGAATGCTGGTGCTGGAGGTAATGATGGAGTGAGAATGCTGGACATGTTCCTGAAGAATCATCCGCCTACTTTCAAAGGGAGGTATGATCCTGATGGAGCACAGACTTGGCTAAAAGAGGTGGAAAGAATTTTCCGAGTCATGCCGTGCAGTGATGCTCAGATGGTGCGCTTTGGCACACACATGTTGGCAGAAGAAGCTGATGATTGGTGGGTGAGCCTTCAACCAATTCTTGCGAATGGGGGCGAGGTGGTGACTTGGGATGTGTTTAGGAGAGAGTTCCTGAACAGGTATTTTCCGGAGGATGTCCGTGGAAAGAAGGAGATCGAATTCCTTGAATTGAAGCAGGGTGATATGACGGTGACAGAGTATGCTGCGAAATTTGTGGAGCTGGCGAAATTTTACCCGCATTATACACCTGAGACAGCTGAGTTTTCGAAGTGTATCAAGTTTGAGAATGGTCTGCGTGCTGAGATTAAGCGGGCCATTGGTTACCAGAAGATCCGTCGGTTTTCTGAGTTGGTGAGTAGCTGCAGGATTTACGAAGAGGACACCAAAGCTCATTACAAAATTATGAATGAGCGGAGGGGAAAGAATCAACAGAACCGTCCTAAACCTTACAGTGCTCCAGCTGATAAGGGTAAGCAGAAGGTGAATGATGAGAGGAGACCCAAGAGGAAAGAAACTCCGACTGAGATTGTTTGCTACCAATGTGGTGAGAAGGGTCATAAGAGTACTACTTGCAATGTTGAAGTGAAAAGATGTTTCCGCTGTGGCAAGAAAGGGCATGTAGTTGCAGATTGTAAGTTTAATGACGTTGTCTGTTTCAACTGTAATGAGGAAGGTCATACAAGTACTCAGTGCAAGAAACCCAAGAAGCCTCAGAATAGTGGAAAGGTGTTTGCTCTAGCTGGTGCCCAGACAACTAATGAAGACCGTTTGATCAGAGGTACTTGTTTCATTAATGGTACTCCTTTAATTGCTATTATTGATACTGGTGCTACTCATTGTTTTATTGCTGCTGATTGTGCATCTAAGTTGGGTCTTGTGTTATCTAGTATGAATGGGGAAATGGTTGTCGAAACTCCATCTATGGGTTCGGTGACTACTTCGCTAGTGTGTCTGAGATGTCCATTGTCTATGTTTGGTCGAGATTTTGAAGTTGATTTGGTTTGTTTACCTTTGAGTGGAATGGATGTCATCCTTGGTATGAACTGGTTGGAGTATAACCGTGTTCATATTAACTGTTTTAATAAGTCGGTGCGTTTTTCTTCTGTTGAAGAAGATAGTGGAGTTGAGCTTTTGTCTACTAAGCAGCTGAAGCAGATGGCATGTGATGAAGTCCAGATGTTCTCCTTGATGGCATTTTTGTCCATTGAGAATCAAGAGAAGATTGATAAGTTGCCTGTGGTGTGTGAATTTCCAGAAGTTTTTCCCGATGAGATTCCTGATGTGCCGCCGGAGAGGGAAGTTGAATTTTCAATTGATCTTGTTCCGGGTACGAAGCCGGTGTCGATGGCACCTTACCGAATGTCGGCTTCCGAGCTAGCAGAGTTGAAGAAACAATTGGAAGACTTGTTGGATAAGAAGTTTGTAAGGCCGAGTGTTTCACCGTGGGGAGCACCTGTGTTATTGGTTAAGAAGAAAGATGGCAGCATGAGGTTGTGTGTTGATTATCGGCAGTTGAACAAAGTGACGATCAAGAATAAATATCCGCTCCCGAGGATTGATGATTTGATGGACCAGTTGGTGGGTGCTTGTGTTTTTAGCAAAATTGATTTGAGATCGGGTTATCATCAGATTAAAGTGAAGGATGAAGATGTTCAGAAGACGGCCTTTAGAACACGTTACGGACATTATGAATATTCGGTGATGCCGTTCGGTGTTACGAATGCGCCAGGAGTATTTATGGAATATATGAACCGTATTTTTCATAACTATTTGGATCAATTTGTTGTTGTTTTTATAGATGACATTTTGATATACTCCAAGACCGAGGAAGATCATGCGGAGCATTTGAAGATTGTGTTGCAAGTGTTGAAAGAGAAGAAGCTGTATGCCAAGTTATCAAAGTGTGAATTTTGGTTGAAAGAGGTGAGTTTTCTTGGCCACATTATTCCAGGTAGTGGTATTGCGGTTGACCCATCTAAAGTGGAAGCAGTATCACAATGGGAGACCCCTAAGTCGGTGACTGAGATTAGAAGTTTCCTTGGTTTGGCTGGATATTATCGCAGATTTATAGAAGGATTTTCGAGGATTGCACTTCCGTTGACGCAGTTGACTTGTAAAGGTAAAGCTTTTGTGTGGGATGTTCATTGTGAAACCAGTTTTAATGAATTGAAGCAGCGTTTGACGACGGCTCCAATCTTGATTTTGCCGAAGCCAGATGAGCCTTTTGTGGTGTATTGTGACGCGTCCAAGTTGGGATTAGGTGGTGTGCTTATGCAAGATGGTAAAGTAGTGGCTTATGCATCAAGACAGTTGAGAATTCATGAACGGAACTATCCTACGCATGATCTTGAGTTGGCCGCAGTGGTATTTGTGCTGAAGATTTGGAGACACTATTTATATGGTTCAAGATTTGAGGTGTTTAGTGATCATAAAAGTTTGAAGTATCTATTTGATCAGAAGGAGCTAAATATGAGGCAGCGAAGATGGCTTGAACTGTTGAAGGATTATGATTTTGGACTGAATTATCATCCAGGTAAAGCTAACGTTGTTGCTGATGCTTTGAGCAGGAAAACCTTGCATATGTCTGCTATGATGGTTAAAGAGTTTGAGTTGCTTGAACAATTCAGAGATATGAGTTTGGTTTGTGAATTGGCACCTCAGAGTGTGAAGTTGGGTATGTTGAAGATTAACAATGAATTTTTGAGTAATATCAGAGAAGCTCAGAAAGTAGATGTGAAGTTGGTGGATTTGATGAATGAGGCTGAGGGTAGTGATTTCAAAATTGATGATCAAGGAGTGTTGAGGTTTAGAGGCAGAATTTGTATACCTGATAACGATGAGATGAAGAAGATGATTCTTGAGGAAAGTCACAGAAGTAGCTTGAGTATTCATCCGGGAGCTACAAAAATGTATCATGATTTGAAGAAGCTGTTTTGGTGGTCTGGTTTGAAGCGAGATGTGGCTCAATTTGTGTATTCATGTTTGACTTGTCAGAAGTCGAAGGTTGAGCATCAGAAACCTGCTGGGTTGTTGACACCGTTGGATGTGCCAGAGTGGAAGTGGGATAGTATATCCATGGATTTTGTGACGAGTTTGCCGAATACTCAGAGAGGACATGATTTAATTTGGGTGATTGTGGATAGGTTGACGAAGTCTGCGCATTTCCTTCCGATAAATATTAGTTATCCTGTGTCGCAGTTGGCAGAGATTTACATTCGAGAGATTGTGAAGTTGCATGGTGTTCCGTCGAGTATTGTGTCAGACAGAGATCCAAGATTTACTTCTAGATTTTGGAAGAGTTTGCAGGAAGCATTGGGTTCTAAATTGAGGTTGAGCTCGGCTTATCATCCGCAAACAGATGGTCAGTCGGAAAGGACGATTCAATCACTCGAAGATTTGTTGAGAATATGTGTTCTTGAGCAGGGTGGAGCTTGGGATAGTCATCTACCGTTGATAGAGTTCACTTATAACAACAGTTACCATTCTAGCATTGGAATGGCACCTTTTGAGGCATTGTATGGTAGGAGGTGCAGAACTCCTTTGTGTTGGTTCGAGGCTGGTGAGAGTGCAATTGTGGGACCAGAAATTATTCAGCAAACTACTGAGAAGGTCAAATTGATACAAGAGAAGATGAAAGCATCGCAGAGTCGGCAGAAAAGTTATCATGATAAGCGAAGAAAAGACCTTGAGTTCCAAGAAGGTGATCATGTGTTTTTGAGAGTCACTCCGATGACTGGTGTTGGACGTGCATTGAAATCGAAGAAGCTGACTCCGAAGTTCATTGGTCCTTATCAGATATCAGAAAGGATAGGAACAGTTGCTTTTAGAGTGGGATTACCACCGCATCTTTCAAATTTGCATGATGTGTTTCACGTGTCGCAACTTCGGAAGTATGTTGCAGATCCCTCTCATGTGATTCCGAGAGATGATGTGCAGGTTAGAGACAATCTTACGGTGGAGACATTACCACTGAGGATTGAAGGCCGTGAGATGAAGAAGTTGAGGGGCAAAGAGATTCCTCTCGTGAAAGTTGTTTGGGGAGGACCAACTGGTGAAAGCTTGACGTGGGAGCTGGAAAGCAAGATGTTGGAGTCTTATCCAGAGTTATTTGCATGAGGTACATTTTCGAGGACGAAAATTTTATAAGTTGGGGAGAGTTGTAACGCCTAGAATTTAATTTTATTATTTTATTGAATTATAATGAATTAATATAATTTAATAGATTAAATAGAATTAAAATGGCATTAAGGGCATAATGGGAAATTAAGAAAGAGGGAAGTGGAATAGAAAAAGAGGTATACGCGTGAAGAGGTTTCATTTTGTTGTGTTTTCACGTGAAACAGAGAAGAGAAAAGAGGAGAAGCAGAGCCAAGGAAGAAGGTGAAGAACTTGAGAAGAGGAAAAGCTGAAGGGGGCGATTTCTTCATAACAAGGTAAGGGTGGGACTAGCTTCTATAAATCTAAGTTTCATAATCCCTAAATTTTGATTTAACATGTTGATGTTGGTGAATTTGGGAATTAGGGTTGTTTGATTATGATAAACTAATGATGGAATGTTAAATTGATGATTTCTATGTTGAGATGTTGATTTTGTTGTGATTCTATGGTGTTGTTACTGATTGGTGCCATGCTTATGCATAAATTGATGAAGTTTTGAATGTTCATAAACATGTGTCAGATGAATGAGAAGTTTGAATAATATAAGTTGCTTTTCCTGAGTTTTCTTATCTCTGCCCTGAATTTGAAACGAAAACTGGTATTGATCGGTACAGAATTGGTCTTAGGTGTAAACACAAGAGTTGTAGGTATGGATGTTAGTTTTCTAATGCCGTTGGTCTGACGTCAAAACGATTTATAGAACTTGAGTTATGGTCAAATTACTGCACGTAGGTCACAGTGAATTTTTATGGACTTTCTGCACAACTTTTCCGAATTTGAAACGAAAACTGGTATTGATCGGTACAGAATTGGCCTTGGGTGTAAACATGAAGGTTTTAGATAATTTTGTTAGCTTTCCAGTGGCTTTGGTTTGACGTGAAAATGACTTTAGTTTTTGAGTTATGATGAAAATACTCCAAGGAGGTCTTAGTGAAATTGTACGGTGACAGCATTCTCTGTTTCATGTTTTTGCGTCTTTCTTTAGTATAAACATGAAAGTTGTAGATAATTGAGGGACTATGTTTTATAACTTAGAGGCAAGAACTTTACACCGTACCAAATTGAACCTTAACTTAATGGCATGATAACTAATTAGATGTAAGGATAGGAAGTCTTATGTAAACATGAGTTGTTTTAAAGTGAAGTGTAAGATGCGTAAATGATGAGGTATTGTGATAATGATGTGTTGTGATAATGATGTGTGATGATAACGATGTGCTGTGATAATGCTTTGTTGTGATGATGATAATACACGATGATGATGTTAAACGATGATGATGATAACGATGATGATGTATATGATAATGAAGTTGTTGTTGACGTTGTATTTGTTGTAAATGTTGCATTGTCGAGTCCAGTACATATGCATTAAGTGATGGGGGTGTATGCCCGACATGTCTATTATGACATTATGAATTAAGTGATGGGGGTGTATGCCCGACATGTCTATATGACATTTACGATGGGGGTGTATGCCCGACATGTCCTATTATGACATATTTTGCGATGAATTGGTACCACATGCATGTTGCATACTTGAGTCAGTGATGTTGCATTGTTGAGTCGGTCGATGTTATTGTATTTGATGTTGCATTGAGAGGTGAGATTATGATGTGTATGTGTGATGTATGTATAAGATCTGATGGTGTTGTTTGATGATGTTTATGTGAAATGTTAAATTCATCTTTATGAATTATGTACTTATGTTTATTGAATGTGAATCTCACCCCTTCTGTTTGAATGTTGCCTCTACGTGGGTAACGTGCAGATAACCAGGAGTAATCGCTGAAGTGAGTTGATTCCTCGTGTCATTAGGAGTCGCTCTGATATGTAACGGGATGGGAAACTTTTTGATGAATTCATGTGCTATGTATTTTAATTTCAAACTGATGTTGAACCACATTTAGTGGAGTTTTAAACTACGTTGTTTTTGATGTGGCCTTGTGCCTAATGATGTTTAGATTTAATTATGAAGTTGAATTTCCGCTGCGATGGTTTGACGTTATTGAAAAGTCTGTTTTGAAATAAATAGCAAATTATCCTATTTATAAATTGTAAACGAAGTGCGACATCCCGTCAAGGTTGAAACTCTGATTTATTTTAAATGAAATTTTCAAGTTGGGAAAACGGGGTGTTACAGGAGGAATATAGTACTAATGAACAAGTAACATGACTAAAATAATGTTACAAATTGAGTTTTCATCCAATTAAAGGAAAGGAAAAACCTTTTATGACGAAAGAATGATCTAACCACGTTAGCTTACTTTGTAAGCTAAGTCTTACTATAGTTAATTTGATTAGTATAATAGTCAACGTTTGATTATTATAGATCAAATGAACAAGTAACTTGACTAAAATAATGTTTAAATCGAGTTTTCATCTAGTTAGAAGAAAGGTCAAAACTTGTTTTTATAAAAAGATAGTTAGTTTGATTATTTAGCAAAGTGTTGCAATAGTTAAATTCGACGAGTGTAATAGTTAAAGTAGGATGAATATAGAACTAATGAACAAGTAAGTTGACTAAAATAATGTTTCAAATAGAGTTTTCATCCAATTGGAAGAAAGTTCAAACCTTTGATAACCAAAGGATTGTCTAACCATAGTTAGCTTTGTTAGTAAGCTAAGTATTACTATGGATAATTAGACTAGTGTAATAGTTAAAGTAGGAGGAATATAGTACTAATGAACAAGTAACATGACTAAAATAATGTTACAAATTGAGTTTTCATCCAATTAAAGGAAAGGAAAAACCTTTTATGACCAAAGAATGAGCTAACCACGTTAGCTTACTTTGTAAGCTAAGTCTTACTATAGTTAATTTGATTAGTATAATAGTCAACGTTTGATTATTATAGATCAAATGAACAAGTAATGTTACACCCCGTTTTCTTAAACTCAAAAAGGGGTATTATTTTTTTTTTTTCAAATAAAACAAGCTTTGAAATCATTTTAGTTTCGATCAGAGTGCGCATAAAACATTTAATTGAGCCGGCATTTAAATGTACAAAGAAAACTGATGTATAAACATCATAGGGCTTCACAAAGCAAGTGTACACCTGAATATATTACAGTCCAAAATAAAAAGGTGCATCAAGCACAAGTATCCCAAAATAAAACTAGCATCTATGCCTATACACAAAAGCACGGTGTACACTAACACCGGCGCATAGTCTAGCTAACGAGACTCCAGCTCCCTCCTAACTCTGATGGCCACTGCAACCACCACCCTCATCTCCAAGCGTCTCAGACGGATCCCTAACACCTGGGGTGGGATAATCCCGTTCATACAAATATGCAAGGGTCACCACAAAATACAAGTATATATATATATATATATATATCCGGTGCGAGAGATTTATACACATACCACATCAAAGCTCATTTACCAATAGAGAAAACTCATTATAAACACATAATACTCCCCACCAACGGGTTCCTTAAATCAAGGCACAACACATAGCAATTGCGATACTCAAGCATATTATAACCAATGCACACATATCCTATAATGCGGACTCTAAAATGATCGTGGTCATCCAGCTCTCTCTGGACTCCACATGCATGACTTTTTCCGGAAAAACCTCTCTATAGAAGGTCGTAGGTCTTAGGTGGGATAACACCTCCTACTATTGGTGGGATAACACCAGGTATAGCTCTTCTATACCAACTCAATAACGGTGGGATAACACCGGGTATAGCTCTTCTATACCAACTCAATCAGGTGGGATAACACCGGCGCAGCCCTCTTGGCGAAACGCATAACCATGAATGCATGAGCATATGCCCTCTCTACATATACTAATGCAACAAAACACATATTCTCTTAATATGCAATTACCACATCGACAAGTCTACACATACATTCCACTAGACATGTGTAAAGCAATTAACTCAAGCATATGTATCAACTCAATATGCATACATATTTCTCCCAATTTATATGTAAACCGCACATATAATTCTAAACACGTTCTCATCACGAGAATACACGAAATTAGACATGTAATTCACTCAAGAATACATCACAACATAATTATCCAAGCATGTCCAATTTCAGTGAAAGACGGAAATAAATAGTGGAGCCCTTACCTTGGCAATTATCCACAACAAAAACTCGTTCAAAACCGCACAACGCGCTTCCTAAAACAAGCAGCGTATAAATCAATAAACACTTCCATATGATATATCCAACAAATGGCGATACCCCTTCTAACTATGATACCCCTTCTAGCTCATACCCCTTCTAGCTCAATGTTCACGAAATCGATTTCGTCATTTTTTTCGTTTTCAAAACACATTACAACATTTCACATGTTTATACCAAAGACCAATTTAAAACAGAGACGTGTGAAAAAGACGCAAAAACATGAAACAGAGAATGTTGTCACCGTACAATTTCACTAAGACCTCCTTGGAGTATTTTCATCATAACTCAAAAACTAAAAGTCATTTTCACGTCAAACCAAAGCCACTGGAAAGCTAACAAAATTATCTAAAACCTTCATGTTTACACCCAAGGCCAATTCTGTACCGATCAATACCAGTTTTCGTTTCAAATTCGGAAAAGTTGTGCAGAAAGTCCATAAAAATAATTTTTCACATGAAAACACTTAGTGAAATTTCCTAGTTTTCCCAAAACTTTTTCCACACTAGTGGCACACTTTTGAAATTGGTTTGTTCACTCCAAAACAAATCATTTTCTTTCTCAAAACACTACACATATACCATTTTCTCAACAAATAAAATTCCAAAAATACATCAAACCTTAATGGTTTGGCCAGCTAAAGTAAAGGAAGAAGCTATTTACCTTGCAATGGTTTTTCTACTAATTCCTCAAGAATTTTCCAAGCTCCAAATGGTCAACAATGATAGAAAAGAAAATTTTTATGAAACTCTAGAAAGGGGAATGGAACTCACGTGGAGAAGAAGAAGATAGAGTGTTGGGAAAATGAATTTTCTCTCTGTCCCCAAAAGTCCACTACTCTTTACTAACTATTTCCTCTTATTCAATCTCACCCATTGGATCAAAAAACACTTTTCATGGCTAATCCCTAGCCCTCTAGATCAAGTCCTCATAACACACACCTCTAGATATTTTTCCCTCTTGGAAAAACACCCTCGTACTCAGCTCTTGCGCGTCGCGACAAGCAAAACATACAAAAATAACAGTATACGGAATAAACGTCCGTAAAATTTCGTTTCCAAAAATTATCGCTAAAACAGTTTCTCCGACTGAATTTTCAAACCGTACCTTCTAAAATTTTTCTGAAAGTATTTTCCGACTCGCGTTGATATATAAAACTCATCTCTAAATTTTCACAAAATTCGGAGACAGTAAAATTTTAAACGACAGATAAAAATCTTCTCTTCGTTTATCAAAAAACACAGATAAAGTCAAACCTCCGAAAACTAATTTCATGGAAAACTTCCTATTTATAAAAGAAACTCATAAACCAAATCTCATTCCTTTTCGGCGTACAAGCGCGAAACAGGCTCAAAAACAGCAAAAACAGTTATATTACACAAAATATAACACAAAACACTAACATTAAAACTCTAAGACACGTAGCCACCGCTAACGCTCTACAAACCACTGTACACAAAATCTAGGGTCTTACATTACTACCCCCGTAAAAGAAGTTTCGTCCTCGAAACTTAGACATCGACAAACAACCCAGGGTATAACTCTCTGATCTTGCTCTCAAGCTCCCAAGTTGCGTCACCCGTAGTCTCGTTCCATATTACCTTCACCAAAGGTATTTCTTTTGTTCTCAACCGCTTCATCTTTCTATCCGCAATCTTGATCGGCGGAACCTCAAATGACAAGTTCTCTCTCAGTTGGATGTCATCTGGTATGATCACATGCGATGGATCCGGAATATATTTCCTCAACTGCGACACATGGAACACATCATGTATCAGAGATAGTACCGGTGGCAAAGCTACCCAATAAGCTACCTTCCCAATTCTCTCCGTAATCTGATACGGTCCTATGAACTTAGGAGTCAACTTTCTTGCTTTCAAAGCCCTTCCAACACCCGTTGTTGGAGTAACTCGGAGGAATACGTGATCCCCCGCCTCAAACTCTAAAGGCTTCCTACGCCTATCCGCATAACTCTTTTGTCGATCTTGAGCAACTTTCATCCGTGCCCGTATCGTTCGAACTTTATCTGTTGTTTGTTGCACCATCTCAGGTCCTACTATCATACTCTCTCCATCTTGGTACCAACACAAAGGAGTTTGACACCTCCTCCCGTATAAAGCCTCATAGGGTGCCATCCCTATACTCGTATGGAAACTGTTGTTATACGTGAACTCTATCAATGGCAACACATTGTCCCAGCTTCCACGATCATCTAAAACACATGCTCTCAACAAATCTTCCAACGACTGATTCGTTCTCTCGGTCTGTCCATCGGTCTGGGGGTGATAAGCCGAACTCAACCTCAGTTTGGTCCCCAAAGCCTCATGCAAAGTCCTCCAAAAATGTGAGGTAAACTTAGGATCTCGATCCGACACTATACTCGACGGAATTCCATGAAGCCTCACAATCTCGGCAATGTAAACATCGGTTAATCTCGCTACCGTATCTGTAATCCTTACCGGTAGAAAATGAGCTGACTTTGTCAACCGATCCACTATGACCCATATACTATCATGCTTCCTCCTGGTCTTGGGCAACCCAGTGATAAAATCCATGGATATGCTATCCCACTTCCACTCAGGTATATCTAACGATTGCAACATTCCCGCGGGCCTCTGATGTTCAATCTTTGCCTTCTGACATGTTAAACAAGATGCTACATACTCAGCCACATCCCTCTTCATACCTGGCCACCAGAAATCTCGCCTCAGATCCTGATACATCTTCGTAGATCCGGGATGAATACTCAACTTGCTCTTGTGCGCTTCCCCTAAAATCGTGCTCCTCAAATTCCTAACATCGGGTACACACACTCTACCGTTGCATCTCAAGATGTTGTCTGATCCCACCTTGAAATCCTTGTTACTTTCTCTAGCTATAAGGCCTCTTTTCTCCACAAGTAACCCGTCATCTTGACAACTTGCAATTTCTTCCAATAACCCATTTGAGATCGTGATCATGCCCAACTTCAAATTGCCTGGTGCCAACTCAACTTCCAAGTGTAGATCTCGGAATTCTCTCAACAACTCTTGTTGACTCGCCATCTGTGCCGAACACACCGATACACTTCTTCTACTCAAAGCATCCGCCACCACATTGGCTTTTCCCGGATGGTATTCTAGCGTGAAATCAAAATCTTTCAAGGTTTCCATCCACCTCCTCTGCCTCATATTCAATTCTTTCTGATCAAAAAGGTACTTGAAACTCTTGTGGTCACTAAACACGACAAAAGTGCATCCATACAGATAATGTCTCCAAATCTTCAAAGCAAACACGACTGCCGCAAGCTCCAAATCGTGAGTCGGGTAATTCTTCTCATGAACTTTCAACTGCCTCGATGCATAAGCCACAGCTCTCTTGTGTTGCATCAACACACAACCCAAACCTTGATGAGAAGCATCACAATACACTTCATACGGTTCATCTGCCTGAGGTAAAACCAAAACTGGCGAAGTCGTCAATCGCTCTTTCAACAATTGAAAACTTGATTCACACTTCTCCGTCCAAGCAAACGGTTGGTCTTTTCTTGTCAATTGCGTCATCGGCGCCACAATCTTCGAAAAGCCTTCAATAAAACGTCGGTAATAACCGGCCAAGCCCACAAAACTCCTTATGTCCGTAACTGTCTGAGGTTGCTTCCACGCAAGCACTGTGTCAATCTTGGCTGGATCCACTGCTATCCCCTCTTGTGATATAACATGACCCAGGAAATTCACTTTTTCCAACCAAAATTCACACTTCGTCGGATTGGCATATAGCTTCCTCTCTCGCAAAACTTGCAGAACTGAGCGGAGATGCTCCTCGTGCTCTTCTTCGCTCCTTGAATAAACCAAGATATCGTCGATAAACACTACCACGAACTTGTCTAAAAATGCATGGAAGATCCGATTCATGTAGTCCATAAATATCGCAGGTGCATTCGTCACTCCGAATGGCATCACCAAGTACTCATAATGCCCATAGCGCGTCCGAAATGCCGTCTTCTGTACATCCTCTTCTCTTACCCTTATCTGGTGATAACCAGATTTCAGATCAATCTTTGAAAATACTGAGGCTCCCCTCAATTGGTCCATCAAATCATCAATACGCGGCAATGGATACCGGTTCTTGATAGTAACCTTATTCAGCTTCCGGTAATCCACACACAAACGGGATTTACCATCCTTCTTTTTAACCAACAACACCGGTGCTCCCCACGGTGACACACTCGGCCTAATAAAACCCTTGCTCAACAATTCCTCAAGCTGACTCTTCAACTCTATCAACTCAGCTGGAGCCATCCTATAAGGTGCTTCCGAAATCGGACCCGTACCCGGTTGCAAATCAATGAAGAACTCTACCTCTCTACACGGAGGAAACTCTGGAATCTCTGACGGAAAAAACATCTTGAAACTGTCGAACAACTCGAAGTTCCTCTACTCGAATCTCTGACGTCACTCCCAAACTCGCAAGTGACACAATCTCTGGTTCTCCATTACACATAACCACTGTCAGCCGATTGGCAGACAGATACCTTCGCACACCCGGCTCGGGAAAGAAGACCAATCTCCGAGCACAATCCAAAATAACATAATGGTACGACAACCAATCCATCCCGAGGATGATCTCAAGAGACTGAAGGGGTAAACAAATCAAATTGACCAGGAAATCTCTATTCTGGACAACTACCATACAATGCAAACATGCGGTGTTCACTACCAAATCCTTAGCAGGAGTAGACACATTCAAATCAAACGGTAACGGCGAAACAATCAAATTCAGACGATTGGCGCAAAACAAAGATATGAAGGAGTGAGTTGCTCCCGTGTCAATCAATGCAGTTAAAGAGTTACCTGCAATCTGACAATTCTCACGAATGGCGTTGCTAGCCTCACCACTCACCTCCGTGCCCATGCAGTAGACACGTCCTTTGGCCACTGGTCGAGTACTCTGTGCCACATTCGCCGACGGCAAGGCCTTTTGGGCTCTACAATCTCTAGCAAAGTGCCCCGGCTTCTGACAATTAAAACAAATGGGCCTCTTTTCCGGGTTGCTACAGTTATTAGCAAAATGGCCCTCCTCTCCACACTTGTAGCAAATAGACTTTCCCTTGCTCTGACTCCCCTGGCCCTCTGAGCGTCCCGCTCCCTTGTTATTCTGTGGACGGTTATAAGGTTTTCCACCTTGCTTACCACGGTTCTGACTTGAACCACTTGAACGATTCGGCCCTCCCGAATTGAAATTCCCTTGGCGGTTCACCCGCTTATTCCTCATGTCTTCCACCTCTTGACATTTCTCTACCAACACTTGAAATTGGCGAATGCCCAACGGCACCACCGCATCCTGTAGCTCGTACCTCAGCCCATCTTGGAAACGACGACACATATAACTCTCGTCGACCCCATCTCTGAAAAACCGGAAGAACCTAGACAAAGACTCAAACTTCTTCGAATAAGCTTCCACATTCATGCCCCCCTGGCGTAACCTCAAGAACTCTTCTCCATAGCGCTCTCTAGCCGTCTCCGGAAAATACTTGGCCAAAAATCTCCTCTTGAAATTCTCCCAAGTTATCTCCTCATAAACACCCTCCATGAGAAGTCGAGTGTTCCTCCACCAGTGTTCTGAACCTCCAAGTAACTGATAGGTGGCTAAAGTCACCTTCTCCCCTTCCGGGCAATGAATCGCCCCAAAAATCCTCTCCAATGCTTGGAGCCACAAATCCGCTGTTTCCGGACCTCCCTCCCCATTAAACTTCGGAGGAGTTTGGTGATTGAAACTTGTAAGTAGCCTAGACCCCGCAGCTACGATCTCTCTCTCACGCTTTTCCATATCTCTCTGCGCCTTAGCTTCAGTCTGGGCAGCCACAGCAACTGCCATAGTGTTCATGGCATGAGCCATCTGGTTCATGTCCACATCCTCGTCCCTAGGAACAGCAGGTGCCCTTCTCGGAGTCATATTCTATCCTGTACATACCAATTTTTGATTAAGTCCTTATCCAAAATTTTCCTCAGAAAATATCTCTCACACATCATTACCCATAACAGAACCCAAAGTCGATCGCTCGACGGACACAACTCTAGCTAATCTCTAGCCAACTTTGGACTAACAATCCCAATGTACACTTTCCCTTTGAAGATTTAAAGCCGAGCTCTGATACCACAATTGTTACACCCCGTTTTCTTAAACTCAAAAAGGGGTATTATTATTTTTTTTTCAAATAAAACAAGCTTTGAAATCATTTTAGTTTCGATCAGAGTGCGCATAAAACATTTAATTGAGCCGGCATTTAAATGTACAAAGAAAACTGATGTATAAACATCATAGGGCTTCACAAAGCAAGTGTACACCTGAATATATTACAGTCCAAAATAAAAAGGTGCATCAAGCACAAGTATCCCAAAATAAAACTAGCATCTATGCCTATACACAAAAGCACGGTGTACACTAACACCGGCGCATAGTCTAGCTAACGAGACTCCAGCTCCCTCCTAACTCTGATGGCCACTGCAACCACCACCCTCATCTCCAAGCGTCTCAGACGGATCCCTAACACCTGGGGTGGGATAATCCCGTTCATACAAATATGCAAGGGTCACCACAAAATACAAGTATATATATATATATATCCGGTGCGAGAGATTTATACACATACCACATCAAAGCTCATTTACCAATAGAGAAAACTCATTATAAACACATAATACTCCCCACCAACGGGTTCCTTAAATCAAGGCACAACACATAACAATTGCGATACTCAAGCATATTATAAGCAATGCACACATAGCCTATAATGCGGACTCTAAAATGATCGTGGTCATCCAGCTCTCTCTGGACTCCACATGCATGACTTTTTCCGGAAAAACCTCTCTATAGAAGGTCGTAGGTCTTAGGTGGGATAACACCTCCTACTATTGGTGGGATAACACCAGGTATAGCTCTTCTATACCAACTCAATAACGGTGGGATAACACCGGGTATAGCTCTTCTATACCAACTCAATCAGGTGGGATAACACCGGCGCAGCCCTCTTGGCGAAACGCATAACCATGAATGCATGAGCATATGCCCTCTCTACATATACTAATGCAACAAAACACATATTCTCTTAATATGCAATTACCACATCGACAAGTCTACACATACATTCCACTAGACATGTGTAAAGCAATTAACTCAAGCATATGTATCAACTCAATATGCATACATATTTCTCCCAATTTATATGTAAACCGCACATATAATTCTAAACACGTTCTCATCACGAGAATACACGAAATTAGACATGTAATTCACTCAAGAATACATCACAACATAATTATCCAAGCATGTCCAATTTCAGTGAAAGACGGAAATAAATAGTGGAGCCCTTACCTTGGCAATTATCCACAACAGAAACTCGTTCAAAACCGCACAACGCGCTTCCTAAAACAAGCAGCGTATAAATCAATAAACACTTCCATATGATATATCCAACAAATGGCGATACCCCTTCTAACTAGGATACCCCTTCTAGCTCATACCCCTTCTAGCTCAATGTTCACGAAATCGATTTCGTCATTTTTTTCGTTTTCAAAACACATTACAACATTTCACATGTTTATACCAAAGACCAATTTAAAACAGAGACGTGTGAAAAAGACGCAAAAACATGAAACAGAGAATGCTGTCACCGTACAATTTCACTAAGACCTCCTTGGAGTATTTTCATCATAACTCAAAAACTAAAAGTCATTTTCACGTCAAACCAAAGCCACTGGAAAGCTAACAAAATTATCTAAAACCTTCATGTTTACACCCAAGGCCAATTCTGTACCGATCAATACCAGTTTTCGTTTCAAATTCGGAAAAGTTGTGCAGAAAGTCCATAAAAATAATTTTTCACATGAAAACACTTAGTGAAATTTCCTAGTTTTCCCAAAACTTTTTCCACACTAGTGGCACACTTTTGAAATTGGTTTGTTCACTCCAAAACAAATCATTTTCTTTCTCAAAACACTACACATATACCATTTTCTCAACAAATAAAATTCCAAAAATACATCAAACCTTAATGGTTTGGCCAGCTAAAGTAAAGGAAGAAGCTATTTACCTTGCAATGGTTTTTCTACTAATTCCTCAAGAATTTTCCAAGCTCCAAATGGTCAACAATGATAGAAAAGAAAATTTTTATGAAACTCTAGAAAGGGGAATGGAACTCACGTGGAGAAGAAGAAGATAGAGTGTTGGGAAAATGAATTTTCTCTCTGTCCCCAAAAGTCCACTACTCTTTACTAACTATTTCCTGTTATTCAATCTCACCCATTGGATCAAAAAACACTTTTCATGGCTAATCCCTAGCCCTCTAGATCAAGACCTCATAACACACACCTCTAGATATTTTTCCCTCTTGGAAAAACACCCTCGTACTCAGCTCTCGCGCGTCGCGACAAGCAAAACATACAAAAATAACAGTATACGGAATAAACGTCCGTAAAATTTCGTTTCCAAAAATTATCGCTAAAACAGTTTCTCCGACTGAATTTTCAAACCGTACCTTCTAAAATTTTTCTGAAAGTATTTTCCGACTCGCGTCGATATATAAAACTCATCTCTAAATTTTCACAAAATTCGGAGACAGTAAAATTTTAAACGACAGATAAAAATCTTCTCTTCGTTTATCAAAAACACAGATAAAGTCAAACCTCCGAAAACTAATTTCATGGAAAACTTCCTATTTATAAAAGAAACTCATAAACCAAATCTCATTCCTTTTCGGCGTACAAGCGCGAAACAGGCTCAAAAACAGCAAAAACAGTTATATTACACAAAATATAACACAAAACACTAACATTAAAACTCTAAGACACGTAGCCACCGCTAACGCTCTACAAACCACTGTACACAAAATCTAGGGTCTTACAAGTAACTTGACTAAAATAATGTTTAAATCGAGTTTTCATCTAGTTAGAAGAAAGGTCAAAACTTGTTTTATACAAACGATAGTTAGTTTGATTATTTAGCAAAGTGTTACAATAGTTAAATTCGACTAGTGTAATAGTTAAAGTAGGATGAATAGAGAACTAATGAACAAGTAAGTTGACTAAAATAATGTTTCAAATTGAGTTTTCATCCAATTGGAAGAAAGTTCAAACCTTTGATAACCAAAGGATTGTCTAACCATAGTTAGCTTTGTTAGTAAGCTAAGTATTACTATGGATAATTAGACTAGTGTAATAGTTAAAGTAGGAGGAATATAGTACTAATGAACAAGTAACATGACTAAAATAATGTTACAAATTGAGTTTTCATCCAATTAACGGAAAGGAAAAACCTTTTATGACCAAAGAATGAGCTAACCACGTTAGCTTACTTTGTAAGCTAAGTCTTACTATAGTTAATTTGATTAGTATAATAGTCAACGTTTGATTATTATAGATCAAATGAACAAGTAACTTGACTAAAATAATGTTTAAATCGAGTTTTCATCTAGTTAGAAGAAAGGTCAAAACTTGTTTTTATAAAAACAATAGTTAGTTTGATTATTTAGCAAAGTGTTACAATAGTTAAATTCGACTAGTGTAATAGTTAAAGTAGGATGAATATAGAACTAATGAACAAGTAAGTTGACTAAAATAATGTTTCAAATTGAGTTTTCATCCAATTGGAAGAAAGTTCAAACCTTTGATAACCAAAGGATTGTCTAACCATAGTTAGCTTTGTTAGTAAGCTAAGTATTATTATGGATAATTAGACTAGTGTAATAGTTAAAGTAGGAGGAATATAGTACTAATGAACAAGTAACATGACTAAAATAATGTTACAAATTGAGTTTTCATCCAATTAAAGGAAAGGAAAAACCTTTTATGACCAAAGAATGAGCTAACCACGTTAGCTTACTTTGTAAGCTAAGTCTTACTATAGTTAATTTGATTAGTATAATAGTCAACGTTTGATTATTATAGATCAAATGAACAAGTAACTTGACTAAAATAATGTTTAAATCGAGTTTTCATCTAGTTAGAAGAAAGGTCAAAACTTGTTTTATACAAACGATAGTTAGTTTGATTATTTAGCAAAGTGTTACAATAGTTAAATTCGACTAGTGTAATAGTTAAAGTAGGATGAATAGAGAACTAATGAACAAGTAAGTTGACAAAAATAATGTTTCAAATTGAGTTTTCATCCAATTGGAAGAAAGTTCAAACCTTTGATAACCAAAGGATTGTCTAACCATAGTTAGCTTTGTTAGTAAGCTAAGTATTACTATGGATAATTAGACTAGTGTAATAGTTAAAGTAGGAGGAATATAGTACTAATGAACAAGTAACATGACTAAAATAATGTTACAAATTGAGTTTTCATCCAATTAAAGGAAAGGAAAAACCTTTTATGACCAAAGAATATCTAACCACGTTAGCTTACTTTGTAAGCTAAGTCTTACTATAGTTAATTTGATTAGTATAATAGTCAACGTTTGATTATTATAGATCAAATGAACAAGTAACTTGACTAAAATAATGTTTAAATCGAGTTTTCATCTAGTTAGAAGAAAGGTCAAAACTTGTTTTTATAAAAACGATAGTTAGTTTGATTATTTAGCAAAGTGTTACAATAGTTAAATTCGACTAGTGTAATAGTTAAAGTAGGATGAATATAGAACTAATGAACAAGTAAGTTGACTAAAATAATGTTTCAAATTGAGTTTTCATCCAATTGGAAGAAAGTTCAAACCTTTGATAACCAAAGGATTGTCTAACCATAGTTAGCTTTGTTAGTAAGCTAAGTATTACTATGGATAATTAGACTAGTGTAATAGTTAAAGAAGGAGGTGTAATATCCCGCTTAATACTTGGATATTTATCAGTATTGAGACGATGCATCAGAGATAATTTAAATGGACGCATGGCAATTATGTAATTTAGTGGCAATGGCATAATGGTAATTATAAGGAAAAAGGACAAATGGAATAAATATGAATTTCTCATCTTTATCTCTCATTTTTCTTTTGAAGAAAATCTGATTTTTCTTCCTCTTCTTCTCCCTTGCCACACGCCCCACCATCATCAACACCATTATCTTTGAAATCATCATCTCATCTTGTGAAATTTTGGCTTGGAAACTTGGTTTAAGAAGCTAGAGCAAGAGGAAGTTAAGAAAAGGTAAGAATCACTTCAATCTTCCTTTCCCACTTCAATTTTCGTGACTATTGTTTGAGCCTAAACCTCTATTTTATCTTGCATGATGATTCTTGAAGAAGAAGAAGTTATGGGTAGAGATTTGGAGTTGAATTGGAGGAAGTTGGAGAAACCCGTATTTGGGACAGGGCTGTATTGAAATGGTCAGAACTCTCTCCATGTAACTCCGATTACAGTGGTTTTTGATGCTATGGAAAGCTAACAAAATTATCTACGTGTTGGTACCAGTTTTGTGAAGTTTGGCTGAGTATTGAAGTCTGGGAACGAGTTTGAAGTCAGGGGTTCGAAACTGCAAATCTGCAGAAATTTGGAACAAGAAAGTTAAAGGAAAAGCAAGGGATAGAACAAGGGGTCAAGTGAAGGATTAGCTAGCAACAAACCAAGTCTAAGGTGAGCTCCTAGGGGTTTTAGAACCCACCTTGATCAAGTTTTGATTGTTTATAGTTTTTGATCAAATTTTGAGGTTATAGTGCCATAAGCTCTTTTGTTAGTGATTCCTTGATCTTTCATGTTTATAAGCTGTTTATGTGCCTTAAAATGATGCCTTAAGCTGTATGATGGTTGAGCATGTTTGGTTGTGCCAAAATGGTGAAAAATACATGTTTTGAACTTGCCTATGCTGTCTAACTGCAGGTAAAATCGTGTCACGATTTTACCATCGTGTCACGATTTTATAGGCAGTGAATCACACGATTTCTGGGTAGGAAATCGTGACACGATTTCCAAATCGTGTCACGATATGACAGCTTACAGGGGACACTTTGTTTTTCAACAGCTCTTGCACCATTCTGGCCGATCAACGCTACTTTAAACCCCTCGAGCTTCGTGCAATGGCTAGGTACCACTTCTAGGTATTAGATGACTTATTCCTTAGGGAATGTATGAATCATTAGGGAGGGCTTATAGCTTGTTAAGTTGAGACCTTATATTAGGTGATTAAAGTTATAGACGTATCCTTTTGGAATACATAAGCAATGGGAATGCTTTGGCAATCATAGTTACAAATAGGTTTATAGTGTTGGTTCTCCAACGATCATAGGTGGCTTATGAGAACGATAAGCCAAGAATCATAGATTATAGGTCATATGTTACAGGAATGTTATACAATTATAGTACTGATTATATGTTCATATGTTAAAGTTAAAGAATTAAAGATCAAAGATATTGGCGTGCTTGCACGTTTCACAGTCATAGGGCGTGTTCATCAGACTCCGGGATTCGCCGGATGGGACTTCTCCGAGAGGGTTGTCCACACGTTTCATAGGGAGTCCGGTGTTAGCCTGATTGATAGGAATTTCACCGGGTCATAGGGAGATGTACTTCGGGGTTACTCCACCCGGATGCACTCCGTAAAATGAACTCAGATTAATTGTTTGTTCAACGCTAACAGCTAACATAAAACTGCTATAGAACTGTTATATGTTTTATGTTTTATAGTTATAGTCAAAGTTACAGTTACAGTTATAGTCACAGGAAACTCACAGTTATAGCTATAGACAGTTATCAGAAAGTGATCCTAGGTTTCCCCCTCGATCACTAAGTTAAAGTTATAGGCAGATTACAGTTATGGTCATAGACAGTTACAGTAAAGGTTATAGGCAATTTAAGTTATAGTTACAGGAGGACTTATAGTCATAGGCAGATAAAAGACTTGGCGATCATAGAAAATCCCCAAGATTGCCAAGGTAGGCATGGCGACCCTAGGTTCCCTGTGGTTGCCAACAGTTGGTTGGGCTGGAGCTCACTGAGACATTATGTCTCATCCCTTTCCTTCTGGTGCAGGTTTGCAGGCGTGTCAGAGGTTAGTGATGAAGTTCTTCATAGAGATGCTGGATGGAGTACAGTTGCTCGTTGTGTATCAGCTCAGGAGCTTAACGGACATTGTATAAGTATTTGTAATAGTATTGGATTGTTTGTACAAATGAGTATACTTGTATTCATTCATTTGTGATGTAATATTATTATTGAAATTTTTAAATGTATCCAGTATCAGTTTAACGCACATGCTAAAATACTAGTTAAAGTTAGTATGGGTGTTACAATTGGTATCAGAGCAGGTCGATTCAGACCGTGCCATGGGTCATTTAAGATTCAATAAAAGTGGTGGAATCATTGGGTTCCGGATATTGTTCTAAAGGTCACATCTAGTTGAGCCTGATCAACTCAGTCTAGTATATGGCAGTTAGGACAAATATCCGAGAGCTGAATGTGACCAAAGAGGAAAGAAGTGTACGAAGGGTGAAGGTTCAGACATCAGATTTTAAGACGGAAATTGGCGAGGTATTTAATGCCGAAGGATGGTTTCTAACAGTGAAGTAATTGAGCCAGTTAATGGCAAGGTCTCAGAATTATAAGAGGTATTTAAGAGTAAGGTCAAGTACCTTGACTAGTTGGACGCATCATTAAGCGATACCTCCTCTGAGGAGATGTGTAGAGTAAAGAATTATGGAATACACTAAGAAATGATTTGGAATCTTAATGGGAACCGAAATTTGGAAAGTTAAAGTGAATGGTAAATTAGAGTTTTAATTCCGGCTGCAGATGCAAAGGATTGTGATACCTAACCCAGCGACTTGGAATAAGGAATGACCAGTTGACGATTGGAAGCTCTAGACTTTCAGTAAGGATAAAGAGTGTAAGGATGGAAGGACTTGCGCACTTGACCGGATGAGATTTTGATATCCGATATGTGAGAGACTTATTTATGTATTAAGCGGAATATTGGATGGATGAAATAGATTACCTTCCTTTATTATGGGACACCAAGATGCTTGGTATGAAGAATGCGAGCGTAGTGATAAATAAAGGAACTCCCGGTAAGGGTATGGATTAAAGATTGAATCTTATGTTGGAGGATTATAGTAGACTGGTTTCAAGATTAAGTAGGAAGATTGTCACTAACGTACGAGTCATAGTTAAAGCTACGGTTAATGTTAAGGAGTTCTATGTTATCTTTTGATGGGCTCCTTACACGAGTATTTGAGTAAGCCGACAAAGATCACCTTATGTTGGTAGATGTTAAAGATGGTAGAAATATATATACTTTGGGTTGTTCGAAACCATGAAGAGGGCAACGGTCGAGAAGACATATGGAATGTTATTCAGATAACGAGATTAGAATGGAATTGTGAATACAGTAATAAGTTATAGGAAGGATCCAATGGAAAATGTTAAGTATTGAAGCTTACAGATTTATTAATCGGAATACTCGAAGAGGTGTAGTATGTGTTTGGACTTATAGGAGAGCTGGAAAAAGTTGAGTTTTTATCCAGACGGATTATTTTCGTAGAAACCTGAGAAGTAACTAAGAGATATGATAGAATTATGTGGACCTAAGTTGTCTTGGAAAAGGATTGTGGATGTGAAATCCTTACGGATAATTATAGTATGGAAATTTGATTCAGAATATGAAGAGTAAAGCTTGAACTAGTGAATGAGTTGTTTTAACAGGAGCATTGTTGGGCTCATAATTATAGCTAAAGATTGTTTACAGGATTCGGCGTATCTCCGTGAAAGTAAGAACATTGTTTATGTCCGAAAGGAAATACAAAGTCAAAGGATTGGCTAAGGAGATTTTATATGGTAATAGTGATCCCAAAGCGAATTGTTAAAAATCAGAGTTGCGCAGCGGAGAAGTAATCAAAGGATGAGCTAATGAATAATTTAAAACGGAAGTTTAGAGAAAAGGATGTTTGTGAAGTCCTTGTCAGAGGAATTACAGGAAAGGCATTCAGAGATTAATTCTCAAGTTACAGAATGTGTGTAAGTAGTGATGACTTGAACTTATCATCAGTTCTAACAGGAAATTTTAATAGATAAATCGAGGAATGTTTTAGACCTCAAAACTCATGAGATAAGAGAATCCAAGCGGTTTTAGAAATAAAAGGATGTGTTTCTAGCACATAAGTATATAGCGAAGGAGGCCACATTTCATACGGTGATTAAGCTGTTTAGCTCAGTAACCTAAAGTTAACTTAAGTAGTAAGTTTAACCAAAGAGAAATTATGTCGTGGCATATAGTTATTCCGCATCGTACCCACGTTATGCTAGCATGTCGCATGTAACAGGCATGTAACAGGTTATGATTAGTATTATGTATACTGATCAGGTAGAGTATATACTACTTAGACAGTAGTGTAACATATTTATAGTCGTGTGACATGTATCGGTAACCGTGGTACGCATTCGGTAATGTTTTAACAGGAAAGTCTTAAGTGAAACAGGTTTGTTGTTACCGAACAAATCTTAGTTGAGGAATTCAGAAATTCTCGAACTTATTGTTCACAGTTAAAGGAAGGAAATGTTCTACACAGATCAGAAGAGTACTCACAGTTTATAGTAAAAGGCTACGTGAATTCAAGTCATGAATTAAAGGATTCAGAGTTTAAGAGTGCTATTTTGAATAGCGATTAGAATAGAGTTTTCTTTTAGAGAACAGAGAATGTTCATGAACGAAATAAGTTATAACGTCAGAGGGACGTAATCATAGTTATGTAAGGGAGTGTGGATACTCAAGGAATACAAGCATGAGTTAAGAACTAGAAGAGTGATCTTAGTTGGACAATGGTGATGCGACGTATTGTGTACCCGATAGTGGAGTACACGTACTCGATCATGTATGGAAGCCATGTGCTATGGATTATATTATATGATGATATGTGAGACGTCTTATGCCACACGTCACTTGTACTAGACTTTCATAAGTTTGAAATTATTGGTAAATGAAGTATTAATTCCCATGAGTAAGAAATATCTTGAATGATGCAAGATTGTCAGAGTTTTGGAAAGAAAAAAGCTCCTTAGACCTTTAGCTATGTGTCATCGTTGATTAATTAAAGCGGAGCACGAGTGGCTCTTAAGATTTCTCGAGCTTTAAGGATTCCCGCAGTGGGAATGTGAGCAATGCTTATGGTTGTGATAATAGTTACACCAGGATGTCAGAAAGAAAGGAACTTGTACCATAAGTTCAGCCACCACCTTGAAATTGAATCGTGGAGGTAGTTGTAATAGACTTCACTTCCGTTGGAGAATACTCAATATCAGATGCTTTTCAGTGCAAAGCTAAAACTATATAAAGAATGATATGAATGTAACAGTAAAAGGTCGTCTTACGAGGCAAAAGTTAAAGACAAGAATTCTTTTGAACAAAAAGCAATGTAATAGATCCCTCGAAAAGTTGGAATTATTGAGGAAGAACGATTGACCCAACGTCTTCAGGTTAAGATTGAACGGTCAATGAATGAAGAACGGATAGAATTCAGTAAAGGAAATCCAAGACTTAATAATGTTAAATTGGATTTATAAGGAATATGTCGAACAGAGATCATAGTCAGATAAGATGGATATGTTGGTTCAGATAACCATATGTCCTAACAGGTGATAGCTGTGTAACATGTACCAGATCTTTCGGCAGGAAAGAAATTGTCATACGTTTTGGTTTGTAGAAATGGAAATCATGGCTAAAGAACAAGTTTTAACCAGTATGGTTTAATCGAGGTACGTGATTAATCTATATGTCAGACCCTGGAGTTGCCATGAAATTCAAATAAGCTAATAGATTTGGAGATTTTCATAGTAGAGAAAGAGGTAGAAAGGATTTATCTTTTCAGGATCTTCTAAGGATTTTCTAAATTTCGAGGACGAAATTTCTTTTAAGGGGGGTAGAGTGTAATATCCCGCTTAATACTTGGATATTTATCAGTATTGAGACGATGCATCAGAGATAATTTAAATGGACGCATGACAATTATGTAATTTAGTGGCAATGGCATAATGGTAATTATAAGGAAAAAGGACAAATGGGATAAATATGAATTTCTCATCTTTATCTCTCATTTTTCTTTTGAAGAAAATCTGATTTTTCTTCCTCTTCTTCTCCCTTGCCACACGCCCCACCATCATCAACACCATTATCTTTGAAATCATCATCTCATCTTGTGAAATTTTGGCTTGGAAACTTGGTTTAAGAAGCTAGAGCAAGAGGAAGTTAAGAAAAGGTAAGAATCACTTCAATCTTCCTTTCCCACTTCAATTTTCGTGACTATTGTTTGAGCCTAAACCTCTATTTTATCTTGCATGATGATTCTTGAAGAAGAAGAAGTTATGGGTAGAGATTTGGAGTTGAATTGGAGGAAGTTGGAGAAACCCGTATTTGGGACAGGGCTGTATTGAAATGGTCAGAACTCTCTCCATGTAACTCCGATTACAGTGGTTTTTGATGCTATGGAAAGCTAACAAAATTATCTACGTTTTGGTACCAGTTTTGTGAAGTTTGGCTGAGTATTGAAGTCTGGGGACGAGTTTGAAGTCAGGGGTTCGAACTACAAATCTGCAGAAATTTGGAACAAGAAAGTTAAAGGAAAAGCAAGGGATAGAACAAGGGGTCAAGTGAAGGATTAGCTAGCAACAAACCAAGTCTAAGGTGAGCTCCTAGGGGTTTTAGAACCCACCTTGATCAAGTTTTGATTGTTTATAGTTTTTGATCAAATTTTGAGGTTATAGTGCCATAAGCTCTTTTGTTAGTGATTCCTTGATCTTTCATGTTTATAAGCTGTTTATGTGCCTTAAAATGATGCCTTAAGCTGTATGATGGTTGAGCATGTTTGGTTGTGCCAAAATGGTGAAAAATACATGTTTTGAACTTGCCTATGCTGTCTAACTGCAGGTAAAATCGTGTCACGATTTTACCATCGTGTCACGATTTTATAGGCAGTGAATCACACGATTCACGATTTCCAAATCGTGTCACGATATGACAGCTTACAGGGGACACTTTGTTTTTCAACAGCTCTTGCACCATTCTGGCCGATCAACGCTACTTTAAACCCCTCGAGCTTCGTGCAATGGCTAGGTACCACTTCTAGGTATTAGATGACTTATTCCTTAGGGAATGTATGAATCATTAGGGAGGGCTTATAGCTTGTTAAGTTGAGACCTTATATTAGGTGATTAAAGTTATAGACGTATCCTTTTGGAATACATAAGCAATGGGAATGCTTTGGCAATCATAGTTACAAATAGGTTTATAGTGTTGGTTCTCCAACGATCATAGGTGGCTTATGAGAACGATAAGCCAAGAATCATAGATTATAGGTCATATGTTACAGGAATGTTATACGATTATAGTACTGATTATATGTTCATATGTTAAAGTTAAAGAATTAAAGATCAAAGATATTGGCGTGCTTGCACGTTTCACAGTCATAGGGCGTGTTCATCAGACTCCGGGATTCGCTGGATGGGACTTCTCCGAGAGGGTTGTCCACACGTTTCATAGGGAGTCCGGTGTTAGCCTGATTGATAGGAATTTCACCGGGTCATAGGGAGATGTACTTCGGGGTTACTCCACCCGGATGCACTCCGTAAAATGAACTCAGATTAATTGTTTGTTCAACGCTAACAGCTAACATAAAACTGCTATAGAACTGTTATATGTTTTATGTTTTATAGTTATAGTCAAAGTTACAGTTACAGTTATAGTCACAGGAAACTCACAGTTATAGCTATAGACAGTTATCAGAAAGTGATCCTAGGTTTCCCCCTCGATCACTAAGTTAAAGTTATAGGCAGATTACAGTTATGGTCATAGACAGTTACAGTAAAGGTTATAGGCAATTTAAGTTATAGTTACAGGAGGACTTATAGTCATAGGCAGATAAAAGACTTGGCGATCATAGAAAATCCCCAAGATTGCCAAGGTAGGCATGGCGACCCTAGGTTCCCTGTGGTTGCCAACAGTTGGTTGGGCTGGAGCTCACTGAGACATTATGTCTCATCCCTTTCCTTCTGGTGCAGGTTTGCAGGCGTGTCAGAGGTTAGTGATGAAGTTCTTCATAGAGATGCTGGATGGAGTACAGTTGCTCGTTGTGTATCAGCTCAGGAGCTTAACGAACATTGTATAAGTATTTGTAATAGTATTGGATTGTTTGTACAAATGAGTATACTTGTATTCATTCATTTGTGATGTAATATTATTATTGAAATTTTTAAATGTATCCAGTATCAGTTTAACGCACATGCTAAAATACTAGTTAAAGTTAGTATGGGTGTTACAATTGGTATCAGAGCAGGTCGATTCAGACCGTGCCATGGGTCATTTAAGATTCAATAAAAGTAGTGGAATCATTGGGTTCCGGATATTGTTCTAAAGGTCACATCTAGTTGAGCCTGATCAACTCAGTCTAGTATATGGCAGTTAGGACAAATATCCGAGAGCTGAATGTGACCAAAGAGGAAAGAAGTGTACGAAGGGTGAAGGTTCAGACATCAGATTTTAAGACGGAAATTGGCGAGGTATTTAATGCCGAAGGATGGTTTCTAACAGTGAAGTAACTGAGCCAGTTAATGGCAAGGTCTCAGAATTATAAGAGGTATTTAAGAGTAAGGTCAAGTACCTTGACTAGTTGGACGCATCATTAAGCGATACCTCCTCTGAGGAGATGTGTAGAGTAAAGAATTATGGAATACACTAAGAAATGATTTGGAATCTTAATGGGAACCGAAATTTGGAAAGTTAAAGTGAATGGTAAATTAGAGTTTTAATTCCGGCTGCAGATGCAAAGGATTGTGATACCTAACCCAGCGACTTGGAATAAGGAATGACCAGTTGACGATTGGAAGCTCTAGACTTTCAGTAAGGATAAAGAGTGTAAGGATGGAAGGACTTGCGCACTTGACCGGATGAGATTTTGATATCCGATATGTGAGAGACTTATTTATGTATTAAGCGGAATATTGGATGGATGAAATAGATTACCTTCCTTTATTATGGGACACCAAGATGCTTGGTATGAAGAATGCGAGCGTAGTGATAAATAAAGGAACTCCCGGTAAGGGTATGGATTAAAGATTGAATCTTATGTTGGAGGATTATAGTAGACTGGTTTCAAGATTAAGTAGGAAGATTGTCACTAACGTACGAGTCATAGTTAAAGCTACGGTTAATGTTAAGGAGTTCTATGTTATCTTTTGATGGGCTCCTTACACGAGTATTTGAGTAAGCCGACAAAGATCACCTTATGTTGGTAGATGTTAAAGATGGTAGAAATATATATACTTTGGGTTGTTCGAAACCATGAAGAGGGCAACGGTCGAGAAGACATATGGAATGTTATTCAGATAACGAGATTAGAATGGAATTGTGAATACAGTAATAAGTTATAGGAAGGATCCAATGGAAAATGTTAAGTATTGAAGCTTACAGATTTATTAATCGGAATACTCGAAGAGGTGTAGTATGTGTTTGGACTTATAGGAGAGCTGGAAAAAGTTGAGTTTTTATCCAGACGGATTATTTTCGTAGAAACCTGAGAAGTAACTAAGAGATATGATAGAATTATGTGGACCTAAGTTGTCTTGGAAAAGGATTGTGGATGTGAAATCCTTACGGATAATTATAGTATGGAAATTTGATTCAGAATATGAAGAGTAAAGCTTGAACTAGTGAATGAGTTGTTTTAACAGGAGCATTGTTGGGCTCATAATTATAGCTAAAGATTGTTTACAGGATTCGGCGTATCTCCGTGAAAGTAAGAACATTGTTTATGTCCGAAAGGAAATACAAAGTCAAAGGATTGGCTAAGGAGATTTTATATGGTAATAGTGATCCCAAAGCGAATTGTTAAAAATCAGAGTTGCGCAGCGGAGAAGTAATCAAAGGATGAGCTAATGAATAATTTAAAACGGAAGTTTAGAGAAAAGGATGTTTGTGAAGTCCTTGTCAGAGGAATTACAGGAAAGGCATTCAGAGATTAATTCTCAAGTTACAGAATGTGTGTAAGTAGTGATGACTTGAACTTATCATCAGTTCTAACAGGAAATTTTAATAGATAAATCGAGGAATGTTTTAGACCTCAAAACTCATGAGATAAGAGAATCCAAGCGGTTTTAGAAATAAAAGGATGTGTTTCTAGCACATAAGTATATAGCGAAGGAGGCCACATTTCATACGGTGATTAAGCTGTTTAGCTCAGTAACCTAAAGTTAACTTAAGTAGTAAGTTTAACCAAAGAGAAATTATGTCGTGGCATATAGTTATTCCGCATCGTACCCACGTTATGCTAGCATGTCGCATGTAACAGGCATGTAACAGGTTATGATTAGTATTATGTATACTGATCAGGTAGAGTATATACTACTTAGACAGTAGTGTAACATATTTATAGTCGTGTGACATGTATCGGTAACCGTGGTACGCATTCGGTAATGTTTTAACAGGAAAGTCTTAAGTGAAACAGGTTTGTTGTTACCGAACAAATCTTAGTTGAGGAATTCAGAAATTCTCGAACTTAATGTTCACAGTTAAAGGAAGGAAATGTTCTACACAGATCAGAAGAGTACTCACAGTTTATAGTAAAAGGCTACGTGAATTCAAGTCATGAATTAAAGGATTCAGAGTTTAAGAGTGCTATTTTGAATAGCGATTAGAATAGAGTTTTCTTTTAGAGAACAGAGAATGTTCATGAACGAAATAAGTTATAACGTCAGAGGGACGTAATCATAGTTATGTAAGGGAGTGTGGATACTCAAGGAATACAAGCATGAGTTAAGAACTAGAAGAGTGATCTTAGTTGGACAATGGTGATGCGACGTATTGTGTACCCGATAGTGGAGTACACGTACTCGATCATGTATGGAAGCCATGTGCTATGGATTATATTATATGATGATATGTGAGACGTCTTATGCCACACGTCACTTGTACTAGACTTTCATAAGTTTGAAATTATTGGTAAATGAAGTATTAATTCCCATGAGTAAGAAATATCTTGAATGATGCAAGATTGTCAGAGTTTTGGAAAGAAAAAAGCTCCTTAGACCTTTAGCTATGTGTCATCGTTGATTAATTAAAGCGGAGCACGAGTGGCTCTTAAGATTTCTCGAGCTTTAAGGATTCCCGCAGTGGGAATGTGAGCAATGCTTATGGTTGTGATAATAGTTACACCAGGATGTCAGAAAGAAAGGAACTTGTACCATAAGTTCAGCCACCACCTTGAAATTGAATCGTGGAGGTAGTTGTAATAGACTTCACTTCCGTTGGAGAATACTCAATATCAGATGCTTTTCAGTGCAAAGCTAAAACTATATAAAGAATGATATGAATGTAACAGTAAAAGGTCGTCTTACGAGGCAAAAGTTAAAGACAAGAATTCTTTTGAACAAAAAGCAATGTAATAGATCCCTCGAAAAGTTGGAATTATTGAGGAAGAACGATTGACCCAACGTCTTCAGGTTAAGATTGAACGGTCAATGAATGAAGAACGGATAGAATTCAGTAAAGGAAATCCAAGACTTAATAATGTTAAATTGGATTTATAAGGAATATGTCGAACAGAGATCATAGTCAGATAAGATGGATATGTTGGTTCAGATAACCATATGTCCTAACAGGTGATAGCTGTGTAACATGTACCAGATCTTTCGGCAGGAAAGAAATTGTCATACGTTTTGGTTTGTAGAAATGGAAATCATGGCTAAAGAACAAGTTTTAACCAGTATGGTTTAATCGAGGTACGTGATTAATCTATATGTCAGACCCTGGAGTTGCCATGAAATTCAAATAAGCTAATAGATTTGGAGATTTTCATAGTAGAGAAAGAGGTAGAAAGGATTTATCTTTTCAGGATCTTCTAAGGATTTTCTAAATTTCGAGGACGAAATTTCTTTTAAGGGGGGTAGAGTGTAATATCCCGCTTAATACTTGGATATTTATCAGTATTGAGACGATGCATCAGAGATAATTTAAATGGACGCATGACAATTATGTAATTTAGTGGCAATGGCATAATGGTAATTATAAGGAAAAAGGACAAATGGGATAAATATGAATTTCTCATCTTTATCTCTCATTTTTCTTTTGAAGAAAATCTGATTTTTCTTCCTCTTCTTCTCCCTTGCCACACGCCCCACCATCATCAACACCATTATCTTTGAAATCATCATCTCATCTTGTGAAATTTTGGCTTGGAAACTTGGTTTAAGAAGCTAGAGCAAGAGGAAGTTAAGAAAAGGTAAGAATCACTTCAATCTTCCTTTCCCACTTCAATTTTCGTGACTATTGTTTGAGCCTAAACCTCTATTTTATCTTGCATGATGATTCTTGAAGAAGAAGAAGTTATGGGTAGAGATTTGGAGTTGAATTGGAGGAAGTTGGAGAAACCCGTATTTGGGACAGGGCTGTATTGAAATGGTCAGAACTCTCTCCATGTAACTCCGATTACAGTGGTTTTTGATGCTATGGAAAGCTAACAAAATTATCTACGTTTTGGTACCAGTTTTGTGAAGTTTGGCTGAGTATTGAAGTCTGGGGACGAGTTTGAAGTCAGGGGTTCGAACTACAAATCTGCAGAAATTTGGAACAAGAAAGTTAAAGGAAAAGCAAGGGATAGAACAAGGGGTCAAGTGAAGGATTAGCTAGCAACAAACCAAGTCTAAGGTGAGCTCCTAGGGGTTTTAGAACCCACCTTGATCAAGTTTTGATTGTTTATAGTTTTTGATCAAATTTTGAGGTTATAGTGCCATAAGCTCTTTTGTTAGTGATTCCTTGATCTTTCATGTTTATAAGCTGTTTATGTGCCTTAAAATGATGCCTTAAGCTGTATGATGGTTGAGCATGTTTGGTTGTGCCAAAATGGTGAAAAATACATGTTTTGAACTTGCCTATGCTGTCTAACTGCAGGTAAAATCGTGTCACGATTTTACCATCGTGTCACGATTTTATAGGCAGTGAATCACACGATTCACGATTTCCAAATCGTGTCACGATATGACAGCTTACAGGGGACACTTTGTTTTTCAACAGCTCTTGCACCATTCTGGCCGATCAACGCTACTTTAAACCCCTCGAGCTTCGTGCAATGGCTAGGTACCACTTCTAGGTATTAGATGACTTATTCCTTAGGGAATGTATGAATCATTAGGGAGGGCTTATAGCTTGTTAAGTTGAGACCTTATATTAGGTGATTAAAGTTATAGACGTATCCTTTTGGAATACATAAGCAATGGGAATGCTTTGGCAATCATAGTTACAAATAGGTTTATAGTGTTGGTTCTCCAACGATCATAGGTGGCTTATGAGAACGATAAGCCAAGAATCATAGATTATAGGTCATATGTTACAGGAATGTTATACGATTATAGTACTGATTATATGTTCATATGTTAAAGTTAAAGAATTAAAGATCAAAGATATTGGCGTGCTTGCACGTTTCACAGTCATAGGGCGTGTTCATCAGACTCCGGGATTCGCTGGATGGGACTTCTCCGAGAGGGTTGTCCACACGTTTCATAGGGAGTCCGGTGTTAGCCTGATTGATAGGAATTTCACCGGGTCATAGGGAGATGTACTTCGGGGTTACTCCACCCGGATGCACTCCGTAAAATGAACTCAGATTAATTGTTTGTTCAACGCTAACAGCTAACATAAAACTGCTATAGAACTGTTATATGTTTTATGTTTTATAGTTATAGTCAAAGTTACAGTTACAGTTATAGTCACAGGAAACTCACAGTTATAGCTATAGACAGTTATCAGAAAGTGATCCTAGGTTTCCCCCTCGATCACTAAGTTAAAGTTATAGGCAGATTACAGTTATGGTCATAGACAGTTACAGTAAAGGTTATAGGCAATTTAAGTTATAGTTACAGGAGGACTTATAGTCATAGGCAGATAAAAGACTTGGCGATCATAGAAAATCCCCAAGATTGCCAAGGTAGGCATGGCGACCCTAGGTTCCCTGTGGTTGCCAACAGTTGGTTGGGCTGGAGCTCACTGAGACATTATGTCTCATCCCTTTCCTTCTGGTGCAGGTTTGCAGGCGTGTCAGAGTTTAGTGATGAAGTTCTTCATAGAGATGCTGGATGGAGTACAGTTGCTCGTTGTGTATCAGCTCAGGAGCTTAACGGACATTGTATAAGTATTTGTAATAGTATTGGATTGTTTGTACAAACGAGTAAACTTGTATTCATTCATTTGTGATGTAATATTATTATTGAAATTTTTAAATGTATCCAGTATCAGTTTAACGCACATGCTAAAATACTAGTTAAAGTTAGTATGGGTGTTACAATGAATATAGTACTAATGAACAAGTAACATGACTAAAATAATGTTACAAATTGAGTTTTCATCCAATTAAAGGAAAGGAAAAACCTTTTATGACCAAAGAATGATCTAACCACGTTAGCTTACTTTGTAAGCTAAGTCTTACTATAGTTAATTTGATTAGTATAATAGTCAACGTTTGATTATTATAGATCAAATGAACAAGTAACTTGACTAAAATAATGTTGAAATCGAGTTTTCATCTAGTTAGAAGAAAGGTCAAAACTTGTTTTTATAAAAACGATAGTTAGTTTGATTATTTAGCAAAGTGTTACAATAGTTAAATTCGACTAGTGTAATAGTTAAAGTAGGATGAATATAGAACTAATGAACAAGTAAGTTGACTAAAATAATGTTTCAAATTGAGTTTTCATCCAATTGGAAGAAAGTTCAAACCTTTGATAACCAAAGGATTGTCTAACCATAGTTAGCTTTGTTAGTAAGCTAAGTATTACTATGGATAATTAGACTAGTGTAATAGTTAAAGTAGGAGGAATATAGTACTAATGAACAAGTAACATGACTAAAATAATGTTACAAATTGAGTTTTCATCCAATTAAAGGAAAGGAAAAACCTTTTATGACCAAAGAATGATCTAACCACGTTAGCTTACTTTGTAAGCTAAGTCTTACTATAGTTAATTTGATTAGTATAATAGTCAACGTTTGATTATTATAGATCAAATGAACAAGTAACTTGACTAAAATAATGTTGAAATCGAGTTTTCATCTAGTAAGAAGAAAGGTCAAAACTTGTTTTTATAAAAACGATAGTTAGTTTGATTATTTAGCAAAGTGTTACAATAGTTAAATTCGACTAGTGTAATAGTTAAAGTAGGATGAATATAGAACTAATGAACAAGTAAGTTGACTAAAATAATGTTTCAAATTGAGTTTTCATCCAATTGGAAGAAAGTTCAAACCTTTGATAACCAAAGGATTGTCTAACCATAGTTAGCTTTGTTAGTAAGCTAAGTATTACTATGGATAATTAGACTAGTGTAATAGTTAAACTAGGAGGAATATAGTACTAATGAACAAGTAACAAGACTAAAATAATGTTACAAATTGAGTTTTCATCCAATTAAAGGAAAGGAAAAACCTTTTATGACCAAAGAATGATCTAACCACGTTAGCTTACTTTGTAAGCTAAGTCTTACTATAGTTAATTTGATTAGTATAATAGTCAACGTTTGATTATTATAGATCAAATGAACAAGTAACTTGACTAAAATAATGTTTAAATCGAGTTTTCATCTAGTTAGAAGAAAGGTCAAAACTTGTTTTTATAAAAACGATAGTTAGTTTGATTATTTAGCAAAGTGTTACAATAGTTAAATTCGACTAGTGTAATAGTTAAAGTAGGATGAATATAGAACTAATGAACAAGTAAGTTGACTAAAATAATGTTTCAAATTGAGTTTTCATCCAATTGGAAGAAAGTTCAAACCTTTGATAACCAAAGGATTGTCTAACCATAGTTAGCTTTGTTAGTAAGCTAAGTATTACTATGGATAATTAGACTAGTGTAATAGTTAAAGTAGGAGAAATATAGTACTAATGAACAAGTAACATGACTAAAATAATGTTACAAATTGAGTTTTCATCCAATTAAAGGAAAGGAAAAACCTTTTATGACCAAAGAATGATCTAACCACGTTAGCTTACTTTGTAAGCTAAGTCTTACTCTAGTTAATTTGATTAGTATAATAGTCAACGTTTGATTATTATAGATCAAATGAACAAGTAACTTGACTAAAATAATGTTGAAATCGAGTTTTCATCTAGTTAGAAGAAAGGTCAAAACTTGTTTTTATAAAAACGATAGTTAGTTTGATTATTTAGCAAAGTGTTACAATAGTTAAATTCGACTAGTGTAATAGTTAAAGTAGGATGAATATAGAACTAATGAACAAGTAAGTTGACTAAAATAATGTTTCAAATTGAGTTTTCATCCAATTGGAAGAAAGTTCAAACCTTTGATAACCAAAGGATTGTCTAACCATAGTTAGCTTTGTTAGTAAGCTAAGTATTACTATGGATAATTAGACTAGTGTAATAGTTAAAGTAGGAGGAATATAGTACTAATGAACAAGTATCATGACTAAAATAATGTTACAAATTGAGTTTTCATCCAATTAAAGGAAAGGAAAAACCTTTTATGACCAAAGAATGATCTAACCACGTTAGCTTACTTTGTAAGCTAAGTCTTACTATAGTTAATTTGATTAGTATAATAGTCAACGTTTGATTATTATAGATCAAATGAACAAGTAACTTGACTAAAATAATGTTTAAATCGAGTTTTCATCTAGTTAGAAGAAAGGTCAAAACTTGTTTTTATAAAAACGATAGTTAGTTTGATTATTTAGCAAAGTGTTACAATAGTTAAATTCGACTAGTGTAATAGTTAAAGTAGGATGAATATAGAACTAATGAACAAGTAAGTTGACTAAAATAATGTTTCAAATTGAGTTTTCATCCAATTGGAAGAAAGTTCAAACCTTTGATAACCAAAGGATTGTCTAACCATAGTTAGCTTTGTTAGTAAGCTAAGTATTACTATGGATAATTAGACTAGTGTAATAGTTAAAGTAGGAGGAATATAGTACTAATGAACAAGTAACATGACTAAAATAATGTTACAAATTGAGTTTTCATCCAATTAAAGGAAAGGAAAAACCTTTTATGACCAAAGAATGATCTAACCACGTTAGCTTACTTTGTAAGCTAAGTCTTACTATAGTTAATTTGATTAGTATAATAGTCAACGTTTGATTATTATAGATCAAATGAACAAGTAACTTGACTAAAATAATGTTTAAATCGAGTTTTCATCTAGTTAGAAGAAAGGTCAAAACTTGTTTTTATAAAAACGATAGTTAGTTTGATTATTTAGCAAAGTGTTACAATAGTTAAATTCGACTAGTGTAATAGTTAAAGTAGGATGAATATAGAACTAATGAACAAGTAAGTTGACTAAAATAATGTTTCAAATTGAGTTTTCATCCAATTGGAAGAAAGTTCAAACCTTTGATAACCAAAGGATTGTCTAACCATAGTTAGCTTTGTTAGTAAGCTAAGTATTACTATGGATAATTAGACTAGTGTAATAGTTAAAGTAGGAGGAATATAGTACTAATGAACAAGTAACATGACTAAAATAATGTTACAAATTGAGTTTTCATCCAATTAAAGGAAAGGAAAAACCTTTTATGACCAAAGAATGATCTAACCACGTTAGCTTACTTTGTAAGCTAAGTCTTACTATAGTTAATTTGATTAGTATAATAGTCAACGTTTGATTATTATAGATCAAATGAACAAGTAACTTGACTAAAATAATGTTTAAATCGAGTTTTCATCTAGTTAGAAGAAAGGTCAAAACTTGTTTTTATAAAAACGATAGTTAGTTTGATTATTTAGCAAAGTGTTACAATAGTTAAATTCGACTAGTGTAATAGTTAAAGTAGGATGAATATAGAACTAATGAACAAGTAAGTTGACTAAAATAATGTTTCAAATTGAGTTTTCATCCAATTGGAAGAAAGTTCAAACCTTTGATAACCAAAGGATTGTCTAACCATAGTTAGCTTTGTTAGTAAGCTAAGTATTACTATGGATAATTAGACTAGTGTAATAGTTAAAGTAGGAGGAATATAGTACTAATGAACAAGTAACATGACTAAAATAATGTTACAAATTGAGTTTTCATCCAATTAAAGGAAAGGAAAAACCTTTTATGACCAAAGAATGAGCTAACCACGTTAGCTTACTTTGTAAGCTAAGTCTTACTATAGTTAATTTGATTAGTATAATAGTCAACGTTTGATTATTATAGATCAAATGAACAAGTAACTTGACTAAAATAATGTTTAAATCGAGTTTTCATCTAGTTAGAAGAAAGGTCAAAACTTGTTTTATAAAAACGATAGTTAGTTTGATTATTTAGCAAAGTGTTACAATAGTTAAATTCGACTAGTGTAATAGTTAAAGTAGGATGAATATAGAACTAATGAACAAGTAAGTTGACTAAAATAATGTTTCAAATTGAGTTTTCATCCAATTGGAAGAAAGTTCAAACCTTTGATAACCAAAGGATTGTCTAACCATAGTTAGCTTTGTTAGTAAGCTAAGTATTACTATGGATAATTAGACTAGTGTAATAGTTAAAGTAGGAGGAATATAGTACTAATGAACAAGTAACATGACTAAAATAATGTTACAAATTGAGTTTTCATCCAATTAAAGGAAAGGAAAAACCTTTTATGACCAAAGAATGATCTAACCACGTTAGCTTACTTTGTAAGCTAAGTCTTACTATAGTTAATTTGATTAGTATAATAGTCAACGTTTGATTATTATAGATCAAATGAACAAGTAACTTGACTAAAATAATGTTGAAATCGAGTTTTCATCTAGTTAGAAGAAAGGTCAAAACTTGTTTTTATAAAAACGATAGTTAGTTTGATTATTTAGCAAAGTGTTACAATAGTTAAATTCGACTAGTGTAATAGTTAAAGTAGGATGAATATAGAACTAATGAACAAGTAAGTTGACTAAAATAATGTTTCAAATTGAGTTTTCATCCAATTGGAAGAAAGTTCAAACCTTTGATAACCAAAGGATTGTCTAACCATAGTTAGCTTTGTTAGTAAGCTAAGTATTACTATGGATAATTAGACTAGTGTAATAGTTAAAGTAGGAGGAATATAGTACTAATGAACAAGTAACATGACTAAAATAATGTTACAAATTGAGTTTTCATCCAATTAAAGGAAAGGAAAAACCTTTTATGACCAAAGAATGATCTAACCACGTTAGCTTACTTTGTAAGCTAAGTCTTACTATAGTTAATTTGATTAGTATAATAGTCAACGTTTGATTATTATAGATCAAATGAACAAGTAACTTGACTAAAATAATGTTGAAATCGAGTTTTCATCTAGTTAGAAGAAAGGTCAAAACTTGTTTTTATAAAAACGATAGTTAGTTTGATTATTTAGCAAAGTGTTACAATAGTTAAATTCGACTAGTGTAATAGTTAAAGTAGGATGAATATAGAACTAATGAACAAGTAAGTTGACTAAAATAATGTTTCAAATTGAGTTTTCATCCAATTGGAAGAAAGTTCAAACCTTTGATAACCAAAGGATTGTCTAACCATAGTTAGCTTTGTTAGTAAGCTAAGTATTACTATGGATAATTAGACTAGTGTAATAGTTAAAGTAGGAGGAATATAGTACTAATGAACAAGTAACATGACTAAAATAATGTTACAAATTGAGTTTTCATCCAATTAAAGGAAAGGAAAAACCTTTTATGACCAAAGAATGATCTAACCACGTTAGCTTACTTTGTAAGCTAAGTCTTACTATAGTTAATTTGATTAGTATAATAGTCAACGTTTGATTATTATAGATCAAATGAACAAGTAACTTGACTAAAATAATGTTTAAATCGAGTTTTCATCTAGTTAGAAGAAAGGTCAAAACTTGTTTTTATAAAAACGATAGTTAGTTTGATTATTTAGCAAAGTGTTACAATAGTTAAATTCGACTAGTGTAATAGTTAAAGTAGGATGAATATAGAACTAATGAACAAGTAAGTTGACTAAAATAATGTTTCAAATTGAGTTTTCATCCAATTGGAAGAAAGTTCAAACCTTTGATAACCAAAGGATTGTCTAACCATAGTTAGCTTTGTTAGTAAGCTAAGTATTACTATGGATAATTAGACTAGTGTAATAGTTAAAGTAGGAGGAATATAGTACTAATGAACAAGTAACATGACTAAAATAATGTTACAAATTGAGTTTTCATCCAATTAAAGGAAAGGAAAAACCTTTTATGACCAAAGAATGATCTAACCACGTTAGCTTACTTTGTAAGCTAAGTCTTACTATAGTTAATTTGATTAGTATAATAGTCAACGTTTGATTATTATAGATCAAATGAACAAGTAACTTGACTAAAATAATGTTTAAATCGAGTTTTCATCTAGTTAGAAGAAAGGTCAAAACTTGTTTTTATAAAAACGATAGTTAGTTTGATTATTTAGCAAAGTGTTACAATAGTTAAATTCGACTAGTGTAATAGTTAAAGTAGGATGAATATAGAACTAATGAACAAGTAAGTTGACTAAAATAATGTTTCAAATTGAGTTTTCATCCAATTGGAAGAAAGTTCAAACCTTTGATAACCAAAGGATTGTCTAACCATAGTTAGCTTTGTTAGTAAGCTAAGTATTACTATGGATAATTAGACTAGTGTAATAGTTAAAGTAGGAGGAATATAGTACTAATGAACAAGTAACATGACTAAAATAATGTTACAAATTGAGTTTTCATCCAATTAAAGGAAAGGAAAAACCTTTTATGACCAAAGAATGATCTAACCACGTTAGCTTACTTTGTAAGCTAAGTCTTACTATAGTTAATTTGATTAGTATAATAGTCAACGTTTGATTATTATAGATCAAATGAACAAGTAACTTGACTAAAATAATGTTGAAATCGAGTTTTCATCTAGTTAGAAGAAAGGTCAAAACTTGTTTTTATAAAAACGATAGTTAGTTTGATTATTTAGCAAAGTGTTACAATAGTTAAATTCGACTAGTGTAATAGTTAAAGTAGGATGAATATAGAACTAATGAACAAGTAAGTTGACTAAAATAATGTTTCAAATTGAGTTTTCATCCAATTGGAAGAAAGTTCAAACCTTTGATAACCAAAGGATTGTCTAACCATAGTTAGCTTTGTTAGTAAGCTAAGTATTACTATGGATAATTAGACTAGTGTAATAGTTAAAGTAGGAGGAATATAGTACTAATGAACAAGTAACATGACTAAAATAATGTTACAAATTGAGTTTTCATCCAATTAAAGGAAAGGAAAAACCTTTTATGACCAAAGAATGATCTAACCACGTTAGCTTACTTTGTAAGCTAAGTCTTACTATAGTTAATTTGATTAGTATAATAGTCAACGTTTGATTATTATAGATCAAATGAACAAGTAACTTGACTAAAATAATGTTGAAATCGAGTTTTCATCTAGTTAGAAGAAAGGTCAAAACTTGTTTTTATAAAAACGATAGTTAGTTTGATTATTTAGCAAAGTGTTACAATAGTTAAATTCGACTAGTGTAATAGTTAAAGTAGGATGAATATAGAACTAATGAACAAGTAAGTTGACTAAAATAATGTTTCAAATTGAGTTTTCATCCAATTGGAAGAAAGTTCAAACCTTTGATAACCAAAGGATTGTCTAACCATAGTTAGCTTTGTTAGTAAGCTAAGTATTACTATGGATAATTAGACTAGTGTAATAGTTAAAGTAGGAGGAATATAGTACTAATGAACAAGTAACATGACTAAAATAATGTTACAAATTGAGTTTTCATCCAATTAAAGGAAAGGAAAAACCTTTTATGACCAAAGAATGATCTAACCACGTTAGCTTACTTTGTAAGCTAAGTCTTACTATAGTTAATTTGATTAGTATAATAGTCAACGTTTGATTATTATAGATCAAATGAACAAGTAACTTGACTAAAATAATGTTGAAATCGAGTTTTCATCTAGTTAGAAGAAAGGTCAAAACTTGTTTTTATAAAAACGATAGTTAGTTTGATTATTTAGCAAAGTGTTACAATAGTTAAATTCGACTAGTGTAATAGTTAAAGTAGGATGAATATAGAACTAATGAACAAGTAAGTTGACTAAAATAATGTTTCAAATTGAGTTTTCATCCAATTGGAAGAAAGTTCAAACCTTTGATAACCAAAGGATTGTCTAACCATAGTTAGCTTTGTTAGTAAGCTAAGTATTACTATGGATAATTAGACTAGTGTAATAGTTAAAGTAGGAGGAATATAGTACTAATGAACAAGTAACATGACTAAAATAATGTTACAAATTGAGTTTTCATCCAATTAAAGGAAAGGAAAAACCTTTTATGACCAAAGAATGATCTAACCACGTTAGCTTACTTTGTAAGCTAAGTCTTACTATAGTTAATTTGATTAGTATAATAGTCAACGTTTGATTATTATAGATCAAATGAACAAGTAACTTGACTAAAATAATGTTGAAATCGAGTTTTCATCTAGTTAGAAGAAAGGTCAAAACTTGTTTTTATAAAAACGATAGTTAGTTTGATTATTTAGCAAAGTGTTACAATAGTTAAATTCGACTAGTGTAATAGTTAAAGTAGGATGAATATAGAACTAATGAACAAGTAAGTTGACTAAAATAATGTTTCAAATTGAGTTTTCATCCAATTGGAAGAAAGTTCAAACCTTTGATAACCAAAGGATTGTCTAACCATAGTTAGCTTTGTTAGTAAGCTAAGTATTACTATGGATAATTAGACTAGTGTAATAGTTAAAGTAGGAGGAATATAGTACTAATGAACAAGTAACATGACTAAAATAATGTTACAAATTGAGTTTTCATCCAATTAAAGGAAAGGAAAAACCTTTTATGACCAAAGAATGATCTAACCACGTTAGCTTACTTTGTAAGCTAAGTCTTACTATAGTTAATTTGATTAGTATAATAGTCAACGTTTGATTATTATAGATCAAATGAACAAGTAACTTGACTAAAATAATGTTTAAATCGAGTTTTCATCTAGTTAGAAGAAAGGTCAAAACTTGTTTTTATAAAAACGATAGTTAGTTTGATTATTTAGCAAAGTGTTACAATAGTTAAATTCGACTAGTGTAATAGTTAAAGTAGGATGAATATAGAACTAATGAACAAGTAAGTTGACTAAAATAATGTTTCAAATTGAGTTTTCATCCAATTGGAAGAAAGTTCAAACCTTTGATAACCAAAGGATTGTCTAACCATAGTTAGCTTTGTTAGTAAGCTAAGTATTACTATGGATAATTAGACTAGTGTAATAGTTAAAGTAGGAGGAATATAGTACTAATGAACAAGTAACATGACTAAAATAATGTTACAAATTGAGTTTTCATCCAATTAAAGGAAAGGAAAAACCTTTTATGACCAAAGAATGATCTAACCACGTTAGCTTACTTTGTAAGCTAAGTCTTACTATAGTTAATTTGATTAGTATAATAGTCAACGTTTGATTATTATAGATCAAATGAACAAGTAACTTGACTAAAATAATGTTGAAATCGAGTTTTCATCTAGTTAGAAGAAAGGTCAAAACTTGTTTTTATAAAAACGATAGTTAGTTTGATTATTTAGCAAAGTGTTACAATAGTTAAATTCGACTAGTGTAATAGTTAAAGTAGGATGAATATAGAACTAATGAACAAGTAAGTTGACTAAAATAATGTTTCAAATTGAGTTTTCATCCAATTGGAAGAAAGTTCAAACCTTTGATAACCAAAGGATTGTCTAACCATAGTTAGCTTTGTTAGTAAGCTAAGTATTACTATGGATAATTAGACTAGTGTAATAGTTAAAGTAGGAGGAATATAGTACTAATGAACAAGTAACATGACTAAAATAATGTTACAAATTGAGTTTTCATCCAATTAAAGGAAAGGAAAAACCTTTTATGACCAAAGAATGATCTAACCACGTTAGCTTACTTTGTAAGCTAAGTCTTACTATAGTTAATTTGATTAGTATAATAGTCAACGTTTGATTATTATAGATCAAATGAACAAGTAACTTGACTAAAATAATGTTTAAATCGAGTTTTCATCTAGTTAGAAGAAAGGTCAAAACTTGTTTTTATAAAAACGATAGTTAGTTTGATTATTTAGCAAAGTGTTACAATAGTTAAATTCGACTAGTGTAATAGTTAAAGTAGGATGAATATAGAACTAATGAACAAGTAAGTTGACTAAAATAATGTTTCAAATTGAGTTTTCATCCAATTGGAAGAAAGTTCAAACCTTTGATAACCAAAGGATTGTCTAACCATAGTTAGCTTTGTTAGTAAGCTAAGTATTACTATGGATAATTAGACTAGTGTAATAGTTAAAGTAGGAGGAATATAGTACTAATGAACAAGTAACATGACTAAAATAATGTTACAAATTGAGTTTTCATCCAATTAAAGGAAAGGAAAAACCTTTTATGACCAAAGAATGATCTAACCACGTTAGCTTACTTTGTAAGCTAAGTCTTACTATAGTTAATTTGATTAGTATAATAGTCAACGTTTGATTATTATAGATCAAATGAACAAGTAACTTGACTAAAATAATGTTGAAATCGAGTTTTCATCTAGTTAGAAGAAAGGTCAAAACTTGTTTTTATAAAAACGATAGTTAGTTTGATTATTTAGCAAAGTGTTACAATAGTTAAATTCGACTAGTGTAATAGTTAAAGTAGGATGAATATAGAACTAATGAACAAGTAAGTTGACTAAAATAATGTTTCAAATTGAGTTTTCATCCAATTGGAAGAAAGTTCAAACCTTTGATAACCAAAGGATTGTCTAACCATAGTTAGCTTTGTTAGTAAGCTAAGTATTACTATGGATAATTAGACTAGTGTAATAGTTAAAGTAGGAGGAATATAGTACTAATGAACAAGTAACATGACTAAAATAATGTTACAAATTGAGTTTTCATCCAATTAAAGGAAAGGAAAAACCTTTTATGACCAAAGAATGATCTAACCACGTTAGCTTACTTTGTAAGCTAAGTCTTACTATAGTTAATTTGATTAGTATAATAGTCAACGTTTGATTATTATAGATCAAATGAACAAGTAACTTGACTAAAATAATGTTGAAATCGAGTTTTCATCTAGTTAGAAGAAAGGTCAAAACTTGTTTTTATAAAAACGATAGTTAGTTTGATTATTTAGCAAAGTGTTACAATAGTTAAATTCGACTAGTGTAATAGTTAAAGTAGGATGAATATAGAACTAATGAACAAGTAAGTTGACTAAAATAATGTTTCAAATTGAGTTTTCATCCAATTGGAAGAAAGTTCAAACCTTTGATAACCAAAGGATTGTCTAACCATAGTTAGCTTTGTTAGTAAGCTAAGTATTACTATGGATAATTAGACTAGTGTAATAGTTAAAGTAGGAGGAATATAGTACTAATGAACAAGTAACATGACTAAAATAATGTTACAAATTGAGTTTTCATCCAATTAAAGGAAAGGAAAAACCTTTTATGACCAAAGAATGATCTAACCACGTTAGCTTACTTTGTAAGCTAAGTCTTACTATAGTTAATTTGATTAGTATAATAGTCAACGTTTGATTATTATAGATCAAATGAACAAGTAACTTGACTAAAATAATGTTTAAATCGAGTTTTCATCTAGTTAGAAGAAAGGTCAAAACTTGTTTTTATAAAAACGATAGTTAGTTTGATTATTTAGCAAAGTGTTACAATAGTTAAATTCGACTAGTGTAATAGTTAAAGTAGGATGAATATAGAACTAATGAACAAGTAAGTTGACTAAAATAATGTTTCAAATTGAGTTTTCATCCAATTGGAAGAAAGTTCAAACCTTTGATAACCAAAGGATTGTCTAACCATAGTTAGCTTTGTTAGTAAGCTAAGTATTACTATGGATAATTAGACTAGTGTAATAGTTAAAGTAGGAGGAATATAGTACTAATGAACAAGTAACATGACTAAAATAATGTTACAAATTGAGTTTTCATCCAATTAAAGGAAAGGAAAAACCTTTTATGACCAAAGAATGATCTAACCACGTTAGCTTACTTTGTAAGCTAAGTCTTACTATAGTTAATTTGATTAGTATAATAGTCAACGTTTGATTATTATAGATCAAATGAACAAGTAACTTGACTAAAATAATGTTTAAATCGAGTTTTCATCTAGTTAGAAGAAAGGTCAAAACTTGTTTTTATAAAAACGATAGTTAGTTTGATTATTTAGCAAAGTGTTACAATAGTTAAATTCGACTAGTGTAATAGTTAAAGTAGGATGAATATAGAACTAATGAACAAGTAAGTTGACTAAAATAATGTTTCAAATTGAGTTTTCATCCAATTGGAAGAAAGTTCAAACCTTTGATAACCAAAGGATTGTCTAACCATAGTTAGCTTTGTTAGTAAGCTAAGTATTACTATGGATAATTAGACTAGTGTAATAGTTAAAGTAGGAGGAATATAGTACTAATGAACAAGTAACATGACTAAAATAATGTTACAAATTGAGTTTTCATCCAATTAAAGGAAAGGAAAAACCTTTTATGACCAAAGAATGATCTAACCACGTTAGCTTACTTTGTAAGCTAAGTCTTACTATAGTTAATTTGATTAGTATAATAGTCAACGTTTGATTATTATAGATCAAATGAACAAGTAACTTGACTAAAATAATGTTGAAATCGAGTTTTCATCTAGTTAGAAGAAAGGTCAAAACTTGTTTTTATAAAAACGATAGTTAGTTTGATTATTTAGCAAAGTGTTACAATAGTTAAATTCGACTAGTGTAATAGTTAAAGTAGGATGAATATAGAACTAATGAACAAGTAAGTTGACTAAAATAATGTTTCAAATTGAGTTTTCATCCAATTGGAAGAAAGTTCAAACCTTTGATAACCAAAGGATTGTCTAACCATAGTTAGCTTTGTTAGTAAGCTAAGTATTACTATGGATAATTAGACTAGTGTAATAGTTAAAGTAGGAGGAATATAGTACTAATGAACAAGTAACATGACTAAAATAATGTTACAAATTGAGTTTTCATCCAATTAAAGGAAAGGAAAAACCTTTTATGACCAAAGAATGATCTAACCACGTTAGCTTACTTTGTAAGCTAAGTCTTACTATAGTTAATTTGATTAGTATAATAGTCAACGTTTGATTATTATAGATCAAATGAACAAGTAACTTGACTAAAATAATGTTGAAATCGAGTTTTCATCTAGTTAGAAGAAAGGTCAAAACTTGTTTTTATAAAAACGATAGTTAGTTTGATTATTTAGCAAAGTGTTACAATAGTTAAATTCGACTAGTGTAATAGTTAAAGTAGGATGAATATAGAACTAATGAACAAGTAAGTTGACTAAAATAATGTTTCAAATTGAGTTTTCATCCAATTGGAAGAAAGTTCAAACCTTTGATAACCAAAGGATTGTCTAACCATAGTTAGCTTTGTTAGTAAGCTAAGTATTACTATGGATAATTAGACTAGTGTAATAGTTAAAGTAGGAGGAATATAGTACTAATGAACAAGTAACATGACTAAAATAATGTTACAAATTGAGTTTTCATCCAATTAAAGGAAAGGAAAAACCTTTTATGACCAAAGAATGATCTAACCACGTTAGCTTACTTTGTAAGGCTAAGTCTTACTATAGTTAATTTGATTAGTATAATAGTCAACGTTTGATTATTATAGATCAAATGAACAAGTAACTTGACTAAAATAATGTTTAAATCGAGTTTTCATCTAGTTAGAAGAAAGGTCAAAACTTGTTTTTATAAAAACGATAGTTAGTTTGATTATTTAGCAAAGTGTTACAATAGTTAAATTCGACTAGTGTAATAGTTAAAGTAGGATGAATATAGAACTAATGAACAAGTAAGTTGACTAAAATAATGTTTCAAATTGAGTTTTCATCCAATTGGAAGAAAGTTCAAACCTTTGATAACCAAAGGATTGTCTAACCATAGTTAGCTTTGTTAGTAAGCTAAGTATTACTATGGATAATTAGACTAGTGTAATTGTAACACCCATACTAAATTATCTAGAATATTTAGCATGTGTATTAATCTGATACTGGGTACATTAAAATTTTCAATAATAATAATACATACATCTGAATGAGTACAAGTTGGCTCGTTAATACAGTTAACCAAATATCATAAATTATACTTTCATATACAAATATACATAATCTGACAACCTCCTGAGCTTGTCCACATCGAGCAACTGCACTCCATCCAGCGTCTTCTCGAAGATTATCATCATGAACATCTCTTGATAACCTGAAAACCTGCACCAGAAGGATTGGGGTGAGACATTACGTCTCAGTGAGCTCCAGCCCTACCTACTGTTGGCAACCACGGGGGAAACCTAGGGTCGCCGTCTTTCTCTACATATTTCGCGATCAAGGGGGAAAACTTAGGATCGCTACTTGTCTTAGTCATGTCTTATCATATTCTTATGCTTAGTGATCGAGGGGAGAAAAGTCTATGATCACTTTCTGTTGTCTGATGAGTACTGGTCTCATCTCTTAGCGTATAATACATTTACATAATCATATTCATATTCGTATTCATCTTTCGTATAACGTTAAGTTAGAAGTTAGCGTTGAACAAACAATCATTATCTTGGTTCGTTTTACGGAGTGCATCCGGGTGGAGTAACCCCGAAGTACATCTCCCATCATACCGGTGAAAATTCCTATCATATCAGGCTAACACCGGACTCCTCTTATCGTGTGTGGACAACTCTCTCGATGAAGTCCCATCCGGCGAAACCCGGAGTCTGCTGAACACAACTTAACTTTGCATGTAGACAACCCTCTCGGAGAAGTCCCATCCGGCGTATCCCGGAGCCTGCTGGACATGCTTAATCTTTTAACATACGTGTGGACAATCCTCTCGGAAGAGTCCCATCCGGCGTACCCCGGAGCCTGCTGGACACGTTTAACATATTCTTATAACTTACGTGTGGATAGCCCTTTCGGAGAAATCCCATCCGGCATAATCCGGAGTCTGATGAACACGTTAACATAATCTTATAATAGATTCTTAACTTGCTCTTATTCTTAGGTATTCTTTCATGAGAGTATAACCTATAATAGGTTCTAACTTAAACTTGGAATCATTCTCATCGATTCTCGTCTTATGTTCTCGTAAGTGTTTCTTCCTCTACTATACTTAGTGCATGAAATGCATCTCTTAGGAGAAACATTCTCCCTATACTTAACATATGAACCTATTCCTCATGCTATATACTTAATACATTCTCTAAGGATAAGTCTTATTATACTCATTAGCGACTCTTAATCATTACATGTTGTTTCTTGAGTCTGAAGCAATATTGGATAGCCGAAATGGTGCAAGCTTTGAGAAAGAAAACAATATAGTGCTGCCACTGTGGGATCGTGACACGATTTGGAAATCGTGTCACGATTTCCTACTCAGAAATCGTGTTTGTTCCTGCCTGTAAAATCGTGACACGATTGTAAAATCGTGACACGATTTTACCTGCAGTTGGACAGCATAGGGCAAGTTTAAAACATGTTTTCCACCATTTTGGCCTATCCAATCATGCCCAAACATCATAACAGCTTAAATGGTAATTTCAAAGGCATATAGACAGGTTACAACATGTAAAGATCAAGAATTTCTCACCACATAAAATTAGGGTACTAAAATTCATAACTTTGATCAATATACAAATATTCATCAAAACATAACATAGTGGGTTCTAAAACCCCTAGGGAACTCACCAGTACATTTCTGGACACTTTAATCAGCTTAATCATCAACCAAGGTTCCTGCCAAGCTCCATAAGCACTTATCCAAAAACAGCTTAACTGCAGCTTATGGCTTTTGTAAGTCCCATTTTCAATCCAAACTTCAACCTTACTCTTACCAAGTCTATCAAGCACATGTATACAATTTTTGGAGTCATTCCACCCACTTAAACTCGTAATTCAGCTTATTCCGCGAAACTACACCAAAACCCGTAGACTGTTCCAGTAGGATTTTCCAAGCTTCGAATGCGTTTTCTGAGCTCGTTATTAATCCGAATCACATGAAATTTATACCCGAACTGAAGGGAATTAAATGTAGAATCCAAAAATCCAATAATTATTCACTTCCAGGTTACACAGCAACAGTTACGAACCAAACAGTATAATCTGCCAAAACAGCTTATTTATTTAATCACTTCTCCAAGTTCCAAAACTACTTGAACAACAACTTAAATTCATAATTTAATCACTTACAACAACTTTTACAAACAGTGTACTTACCAGCTTATTCATTCCTTTAACTCTTGCTTCAACCCTTGTTCCTAGCTTCTACATCCATGCATTACAGCTTAATCCTTAACTTCTCAAACCGTGGCTTCTGATCACAGTTCCAAAACTAACACCCATGGTTCAGTTTGCACTACCCATGCTACTTCTTTGCTCCAAGTACCAGACCAACCATCAAGGATTCAACAACTTACTCATGTATCACTTTACTCATGCTTGAATTCTACCAACTTCACGTGAGCTAAAGAGGGGTAAAGATGGGGCTGGCTCGGTTGGGAAAGGAAGGAGAAGGAAGATCAGTTGTCTCTCTTGGCTTCCAATCACACTAGATTTCAAGGAATATCAATTGTATGTGAGCTAAGGTGAGTTTTTTTGAAGGGAAAGCATGATGAGGGAGAGGGAGTAGACACGGTAGAGAGGGGAAGAAGTGGAGAGGGAGAGAAGGATAAAAATCTGAAAATTTCATCTCCTATTTGCCCTTTATGTCACTACTTCATATCTTGTTAATTACCATTATGCCACTGCTTGTGAAAATGACCAATATACCATTCTTTTCCATTTGAAATAACTAATATATCTTCTCCCCATTTTGTTCTCGATTTACCACCTCTAATTCTAATTAATATTACTCTTAGTATTAATTAGATTTGGGATATTACACTTTACCCCCCTTAAAAGAATTTCATCCTCGAAATTCGAGCTTCACTTTATCAAAATAAGAACGATCAGTCTACGTTTCGATTAAAATTTTACAAATTCCCTTTTAAAATAATCATGATCCATGATGCCTTGATTACTTGATCACCTCTTCAATTCCATTGAGAACAGCTTCTCAAAACATACTCTTACTTTCTTTAACTCCAAAAGTTCATCTCTTAACATTTGCGTAATCCTTTCTGATGACATCGAGCCGATCTTATCTTCCCTTAAATACTCTTATCTTTCAAGTGGTCCCTCGCACCACAACTAATTCTAATAAATTCTTATCTGTGTTTTCCACATCACAAGTGTGAAATATTGCTCCTCTTTTACTAGGATTCAGACATTCTTACATCAATCACGATACATCATGGTCGTATCGGGGTAAGTAGAACTGGCCTCATGGATCTCTTCTAGAACTTAGCTCATGACGTTCAAAAGATACACCTTGTCTTCAAAAGGAACTCTGTTCTAACCGCTACTATAGTAGCACTCTTAATCCCATCAATCTCTTAATCCTCTAATCGTAACCTGAACTTGCGTAGCCCCATACTGTAGACTACGAGCGATGTCTAATCTGCGCAACAATGTTCGTTTCTTACTTGTAAACATCGAGTTCAAGATTTCCGAACTCCTCAGCTAAAATATGTTCGGTATCAACAAACATGTTCTGATTAATACCTTCCCACTTAAACATTACTGACCGCATACAACGGTTACTGATACATGTCACATAACTGAAAAAAAAAATATGATACTCTACTGTCTGAGTAGCATACTCACTGCCTGATGAGTACAAAATACTAAACATATTTTGGTATACGAGACACGTTGACATAACATGGGTACACAGTGAAATATACTCATGCCACTATATTGTCGTTCCTGATAGATGCTTCAAATTCAAAAATATCCTCTTGCAAGTGCAACCTTTACTGTTTTTGCTTCATGCATTATTCTCTTTTGGGCTATACTTACTCTTCAAGCCCACTTGAAGTTACGGAGCTAAATAGCTAGATTACCGTACTAGCGGTGACTTCAATCGCTTTAGACTTAACGTGCTAGGAACACATCCTTCTCATTCTTACCACATATTCTTAAACTGCTTCGATTTCCATTCCTCTTGAGTTTCGAGGTTTGAAGTATTCATCAGCTTAACTTTTAAAATTTCCTGTTAGAACTTATGATATGTTCAAGTCGTTACTGCTTAATATTATTCTGTGTTCTGAGCACTGAATACCTTTCTTACAATTCATCTGGCAAGGACTTCACAAGCATCCTTGTTCCCTAACCTTCAGCTTAGAATTGTTCGTTAACTCATTCTTGGATTACTTATCCGCTGCGCAACTCTGATTTTAACAACTTGTTTTGGAATAGGAGTAATACACCACTATTACCAAATTAAATCTCCTGACCAATCTTGTTCCTTAATAACTTTGTAGCTACCATAGCAGAACCATTTTACGTTCGTTACTTCACTTGTGACTTAGACTACCTGCTTACCCAGGTGTTGTAATCTTCCTTCGTAGCCCACATACTAATAACTAGAATTATCTTCATACTGAGGATCGCTTCGAAATATTATTTACCTTATTGACTGGTCATTTCCTGGCTTTGTGTTTCCTTCCTGACATAAACAACATACTTGTTTTCGTAAATTGATTTTCTTGAATACTCTTCCAAATTCGCATCTTCTGCCTACTGGAATCCACTGATGGCTCGAGTCTCGTTTCCATTCATTCTATTCTTATCCATAAGGATTTCATACTCATAATCCTTTCCGAGACAACTTCGGTCTCCATAACTCTTTCAAGTCCGTTAGATTACTCTTCGAGTTACTCCGAGAACAATCCGTCTTGAATAGATTCAAATCCTTACCGGCTCTCTTGTAAGCCCAATCATAGGTTACGTCTCTTCAAGTACCCGACTAAATAATCTTATACTTCAACACTTTACCATTACTTTTAGATTCATCCTTCAGTTCACTAAAATCCAACAAAATGATTCAATCTCTAATTCCCAATTCTGCTGAAAATTTACATCTCATCTCATGCCCTTTCTAGGGGTCTCCTTCACTTGTCGCTAAACTTGCGATTCTCATACAAAACATCTTGATGACTCATTAAAGGAAGGTAGTCTGATATACTTTTCATTGTGTAAAAATTTCAGTTGAGCTTAGCTTATTTTCCAATCTTCTTACCAATAAAACACATATGAATCGTGCTTCGATATGCAACAGGTTTTATCATTACTACTTACTCATCCATCTTGGTTCCTAGGTCGCATACCATCTTCTCTTCATATTTCACAAATCCGGCACTTAAGGTTCGGGAGATGTGACTGATCAGACAGGGTTTAACTTGCTTGCGCTTCACGCTCGATGACCACATTTGAGGTTAGCTTCATCTGTCCAAATAATTCGCTTAATCCTCAATTAAGTCTCTTAATTGTTTAGATAGAAAATCTCGTCCGGTTCAAGCGTGTGAGTCCTTCAATTCTTACACACTCTATCTTTGCTGGGAGTCTAGAGTTTCCGATAATCGATTGATAATTCCTCATTACGAGCTTCTGGGTGTGGTACTTCACCTTGTTCTTAAATATCTCCTATATTCCTGTAACCTGCCATCAACAGGCTTCGTTACTCCATTATTTAATAGCCACCATTTGGCACTGAACACTCCTTCGTCAATTTCCGTCTTATAACTGGCACCTTAATCTTCACCTTCATCCGCTTCATTCCTCCACGGTCTCATTCAGTTCTCAGACATTTGTCCTAACTGTCATATACTAGATTGAGTTGATCAGGCTCAACTAGATGTGACATTTAGAACAACATCTGGAACCCAATGGTTTCACTACTTTATTGAAACTTAAATGACCCAAGGCACGGTCTGAATCGACCTGCTCTGATACCAATTGTAACACCCATACTAAATTATCTAGAATATTTAGCATGTGTATTAATCTGATACTGGGTACATTAAAATTTTCAATAATAATAATACATACATCTGAATGAGTACAAGTTGGCTCGTTAATACAGTTAACCAAATATCATAAATTATACTTTCATATACAAATATACATAATCTGACAACCTCCTGAGCTTGTCCACATCGAGCAACTGCACTCCATCCAGCGTCTTCTCGAAGATTATCATCATGAACATCTCTTGATAACCTGAAAACCTGCACCAGAAGGATTGGGGTGAGACATTACGTCTCAGTGAGCTCCAGCCCTACCTACTGTTGGCAACCACGGGGGAAACCTAGGGTCGCCGTCTTTCTCTACATATTTCGCGATCAAGGGGGAAAACTTAGGATCGCTACTTGTCTTAGTCATGTCTTATCATATTCTTATGCTTAGTGATCGAGGGGAGAAAAGTCTATGATCACTTTCTGTTGTCTGATGACTACTGGTCTCATCTCTTAGCGTATAATACATTTACATAATCATATTCATATTCGTATTCATCTTTCGTATAACGTTAAGTTAGAAGTTAGCGTTGAACAAACAATCATTATCTTGGTTTATTTTACGGAGTGCATCCGGGTGGAGTAACCCCGAAGTACATCTCCCATCATACCGGTGAAAATTCCTATCATATCAGGCTAACACCGGACTCCTCTTATCGTGTGTGGACAACTCTCTCGATGAAGTCCCATCCGGCGAAACCCGGAGTCTGCTGAACACAACTTAACTTTGCATGTAGACAACCCTCTCGGAGAAGTCCCATCCGGCGTATCCCGGAGCCTGCTGGACATGCTTAATCTTTTAACATACGTGTGGACAATCCTCTCGGAAGAGTCCCATCCGGCGTACCCCGGAGCCTGCTGGACACGTTTAACATATTCTTATAACTTACGTGTGGATAGCCCTTTCGGAGAAATCCCATCCGGCATAATCCGGAGTCTGATGAACACGTTAACATAATCTTATAATAGATTCTTAACTTGCTCTTATTCTTAGGTATTCTTTCATGAGAGTATAACCTATAATAGGTTCTAACTTAAACTTGGAATCATTCTCATCGATTCTCGTCTTATGTTCTCGTAAGTGTTTCTTCCTCTACTATACTTAGTGCATGAAATGCATCTCTTAGGAGAAACATTCTCCCTATACTTAACATATGAACCTATTCCTCATGCTATATACTTAATACATTCTCTAAGGATAAGTCTTATTATACTCATTAGCGACTCTTAATCATTACATGTTGTTTCTTGAGTCTGAAGCAATATTGGATAGCCGAAATGGTGCAAGCTTTGAGAAAGAAAACAATATAGTGCTGCCACTGTGGGATCGTGACACGATTTGGAAATCGTGTCACGATTTCCTACTCAGAAATCGTGTTTGTTCCTGCCTGTAAAATCGTGACACGATTGTAAAATCGTGACACGATTTTACCTGCAGTTGGACAGCATAGGGCAAGTTTAAAACATGTTTTCCACCATTTTGGCCTATCCAATCATGCCCAAACATCATAACAGCTTAAATGGTAATTTCAAAGGCATATAGACAGGTTACAACATGTAAAGATCAAGAATTTCTCACCACATAAAATTAGGGTACTAAAATTCATAACTTTGATCAATATACAAATATTCATCAAAACATAACATAGTGGGTTCTAAAACCCCTAGGGAACTCACCAGTACATTTCTGGACACTTTAATCAGCTTAATCATCAACCAAGGTTCCTGCCAAGCTCCATAAGCACTTATCCAAAAACAGCTTAACTGCAGCTTATGGCTTTTGTAAGTCCCATTTTCAATCCAAACTTCAACCTTACTCTTACCAAGTCTATCAAGCACATGTATACAATTTTTGGAGTCATTCCACCCACTTAAACTCGTAATTCAGCTTATTCCGCGAAACTACACCAAAACCCGTAGACTGTTCCAGTAGGATTTTCCAAGCTTCGAATGCGTTTTCTGAGCTCGTTATTAATCCGAATCACATGAAATTTATACCCGAACTGAAGGGAATTAAATGTAGAATCCAAAAATCCAATAATTATTCACTTCCAGGTTACACAGCAACAGTTACGAACCAAACAGTATAATCTGCCAAAACAGCTTATTTATTTAATCACTTCTCCAAGTTCCAAAACTACTTGAACAACAACTTAAATTCATAATTTAATCACTTACAACAACTTTTACAAACAGTGTACTTACCAGCTTATTCATTCCTTTAACTCTTGCTTCAACCCTTGTTCCTAGCTTCTACATCCATGCATTACAGCTTAATCCTTAACTTCTCAAACCGTGGCTTCTGATCACAGTTCCAAAACTAACACCCATGGTTCAGTTTGCACTACCCATGCTACTTCTTTGCTCCAAGTACCAGACCAACCATCAAGGATTCAACAACTTACTCATGTATCACTTTACTCATGCTTGAATTCTACCAACTTCACGTGAGCTAAAGAGGGGTAAAGATGGGGCTGGCTCGGTTGGGAAAGGAAGGAGAAGGAAGATCAGTTGTGTCTCTTGGCTTCCAATCACACTAGATTTCAAGGAATATCAATTGTATGTGAGCTAAGGTGAGTTTTTTTGAAGGGAAAGCATGATGAGGGAGAGGGAGTAGACACGGTAGAGAGGGGAAGAAGTGGAGAGGGAGAGAAGGATAAAAATCTGAAAATTTCATCTCCTATTTGCCCTTTATGTCACTACTTCATATCTTGTTAATTACCATTATGCCACTGCTTGTGAAAATGACCAATATACCATTCTTTTCCATTTGAAATAACTAATATATCTTCTCCCCATTTTGTTCTCGATTTACCACCTCTAATTCTAATTAATATTACTCTTAGTATTAATTAGATTTGGGATATTACAGTAATAGTTAAAGTAGGAGGAATATAGTACTAATGAACAAGTAACATGACTAAAATAATGTTACAAATTGAGTTTTCATCCAATTAAAGGAAAGGAAAAACCTTTTATGACCAAAGAATGATCTAACCACGTTAGCTTACTTTGTAAGCTAAGTCTTACTATAGTTAATTTGATTAGTATAATAGTCAACGTTTGATTATTATAGATCAAATGAACAAGTAACTTGACTAAAATAATGTTGAAATCGAGTTTTCATCTAGTTAGAAGAAAGGTCAAAACTTGTTTTTATAAAAACGATAGTTAGTTTGATTATTTAGCAAAGTGTTACAATAGTTAAATTCGACTAGTGTAATAGTTAAAGTAGGATGAATATAGAACTAATGAACAAGTAAGTTGACTAAAATAATGTTTCAAATTGAGTTTTCATCCAATTGGAAGAAAGTTCAAACCTTTGATAACCAAAGGATTGTCTAACCATAGTTAGCTTTGTTAGTAAGCTAAGTATTACTATGGATAATTAGACTAGTGTAATAGTTAAAGTAGGAGGAATATAGTACTAATGAACAAGTAACATGACTAAAATAATGTTACAAATTGAGTTTTCATCCAATTAAAGGAAAGGAAAAAGATTTTATGACCAAAGAATGATCTAACCACGTTAGCTTACTTTGTAAGCTAAGTCTTACTATAGTTAATTTGATTAGTATAATAGTCAACGTTTGATTATTATAGATCAAATGAACAAGTAACTTGACTAAAATAATGTTTAAATCGAGTTTTCATCTAGTTAGAAGAAAGGTCAAAACTTGTTTTTATAAAAACGATAGTTAGTTTGATTATTTAGCAAAGTGTTACAATAGTTAAATTCGACTAGTGTAATAGTTAAAGTAGGATGAATATAGAACTAATGAACAAGTAAGTTGACTAAAATAATGTTTCAAATTGAGTTTTCATCCAATTGGAAGAAAGTTCAAACCTTTGATAACCAAAGGATTGTCTAACCATAGTTAGCTTTGTTAGTAAGCTAAGTATTACTATGGATAATTAGACTAGTGTAATAGTTAAAGTAGGAGGAATATAGTACTAATGAACAAGTAACATGACTAAAATAATGTTACAAATTGAGTTTTCATCCAATTAAAGGAAAGGAAAAACCTTTTATGACCAAAGAATGATCTAACCACGTTAGCTTACTTTGTAAGCTAAGTCTTACTATAGTTAATTTGATTAGTATAATAGTCAACGTTTGATTATTATAGATCAAATGAACAAGTAACTTGACTAAAATAATGTTGAAATCGAGTTTTCATCTAGTTAGAAGAAAGGTCAAAACTTGTTTTTATAAAAACGATAGTTAGTTTGATTATTTAGCAAAGTGTTACAATAGTTAAATTCGACTAGTGTAATAGTTAAAGTAGGATGAATATAGAACTAATGAACAAGTAAGTTGACTAAAATAATGTTTCAAATTGAGTTTTCATCCAATTGGAAGAAAGTTCAAACCTTTGATAACCAAAGGATTGTCTAACCATAGTTAGCTTTGTTAGTAAGCTAAGTATTACTATGGATAATTAGACTAGTGTAATAGTTAAAGTAGGAGGAATATAGTACTAATGAACAAGTAACATGACTAAAATAATGTTACAAATTGAGTTTTCATCCAATTAAAGGAAAGGAAAAACCTTTTATGACCAAAGAATGATCTAACCACGTTAGCTTACTTTGTAAGCTAAGTCTTACTATAGTTAATTTGATTAGTATAATAGTCAACGTTTGATTATTATAGATCAAATGAACAAGTAACTTGACTAAAATAATGTTTAAATCGAGTTTTCATCTAGTTAGAAGAAAGGTCAAAACTTGTTTTTATAAAAACGATAGTTAGTTTGATTATTTAGCAAAGTGTTACAATAGTTAAATTCGACTAGTGTAATAGTTAAAGTAGGATGAATATAGAACTAATGAACAAGTAAGTTGACTAAAATAATGTTTCAAATTGAGTTTTCATCCAATTGGAAGAAAGTTCAAACCTTTGATAACCAAAGGATTGTCTAACCATAGTTAGCTTTGTTAGTAAGCTAAGTATTACTATGGATAATTAGACTAGTGTAATAGTTAAAGTAGGAGGAATATAGTACTAATGAACAAGTAACATGACTAAAATAATGTTACAAATTGAGTTTTCATCCAATTAAAGGAAAGGAAAAACCTTTTATGACCAAAGAATGATCTAACCACGTTAGCTTACTTTGTAAGCTAAGTCTTACTATAGTTAATTTGATTAGTATAATAGTCAACGTTTGATTATTATAGATCAAATGAACAAGTAACTTGACTAAAATAATGTTTAAATCGAGTTTTCATCTAGTTAGAAGAAAGGTCAAAACTTGTTTTTATAAAAACGATAGTTAGTTTGATTATTTAGCAAAGTGTTACAATAGTTAAATTCGACTAGTGTAATAGTTAAAGTAGGATGAATATAGAACTAATGAACAAGTAAGTTGACTAAAATAATGTTTCAAATTGAGTTTTCATCCAATTGGAAGAAAGTTCAAACCTTTGATAACCAAAGGATTGTCTAACCATAGTTAGCTTTGTTAGTAAGCTAAGTATTACTATGGATAATTAGACTAGTGTAATAGTTAAAGTAGGAGGAATATAGTACTAATGAACAAGTAACATGACTAAAATAATGTTACAAATTGAGTTTTCATCCAATTAAAGGAAAGGAAAAACCTTTTATGACCAAAGAATGATCTAACCACGTTAGCTTACTTTGTAAGCTAAGTCTTACTATAGTTAATTTGATTAGTATAATAGTCAACGTTTGATTATTATAGATCAAATGAACAAGTAACTTGACTAAAATAATGTTTAAATCGAGTTTTCATCTAGTTAGAAGAAAGGTCAAAACTTGTTTTTATAAAAACGATAGTTAGTTTGATTATTTAGCAAAGTGTTACAATAGTTAAATTCGACTAGTGTAATAGTTAAAGTAGGATGAATATAGAACTAATGAACAAGTAAGTTGACTAAAATAATGTTTCAAATTGAGTTTTCATCCAATTGGAAGAAAGTTCAAACCTTTGATAACCAAAGGATTGTCTAACCATAGTTAGCTTTGTTAGTAAGCTAAGTATTACTATGGATAATTAGACTAGTGTAATAGTTAAAGTAGGAGGAATATAGTACTAATGAACAAGTAACATGACTAAAATAATGTTACAAATTGAGTTTTCATCCAATTAAAGGAAAGGAAAAACCTTTTATGACCAAAGAATGATCTAACCACGTTAGCTTACTTTGTAAGCTAAGTCTTACTATAGTTAATTTGATTAGTATAATAGTCAACGTTTGATTATTATAGATCAAATGAACAAGTAACTTGACTAAAATAATGTTGAAATCGAGTTTTCATCTAGTTAGAAGAAAGGTCAAAACTTGTTTTTATAAAAACGATAGTTAGTTTGATTATTTAGCAAAGTGTTACAATAGTTAAATTCGACTAGTGTAATAGTTAAAGTAGGATGAATATAGAACTAATGAACAAGTAAGTTGACTAAAATAATGTTTCAAATTGAGTTTTCATCCAATTGGAAGAAAGTTCAAACCTTTGATAACCAAAGGATTGTCTAACCATAGTTAGCTTTGTTAGTAAGCTAAGTATTACTATGGATAATTAGACTAGTGTAATAGTTAAAGTAGGAGGAATATAGTACTAATGAACAAGTAACATGACTAAAATAATGTTACAAATTGAGTTTTCATCCAATTAAAGGAAAGGAAAAACCTTTTATGACCAAAGAATGATCTAACCACGTTAGCTTACTTTGTAAGCTAAGTCTTACTATAGTTAATTTGATTAGTATAATAGTCAACGTTTGATTATTATAGATCAAATGAACAAGTAACTTGACTAAAATAATGTTTAAATCGAGTTTTCATCTAGTTAGAAGAAAGGTCAAAACTTGTTTTTATAAAAACGATAGTTAGTTTGATTATTTAGCAAAGTGTTACAATAGTTAAATTCGACTAGTGTAATAGTTAAAGTAGGATGAATATAGAACTAATGAACAAGTAAGTTGACTAAAATAATGTTTCAAATTGAGTTTTCATCCAATTGGAAGAAAGTTCAAACCTTTGATAACCAAAGGATTGTCTAACCATAGTTAGCTTTGTTAGTAAGCTAAGTATTACTATGGATAATTAGACTAGTGTAATAGTTAAAGTAGGAGGAATATAGTACTAATGAACAAGTAACATGACTAAAATAATGTTACAAATTGAGTTTTCATCCAATTAAAGGAAAGGAAAAACCTTTTATGACCAAAGAATGATCTAACCACGTTAGCTTACTTTGTAAGCTAAGTCTTACTATAGTTAATTTGATTAGTATAATAGTCAACGTTTGATTATTATAGATCAAATGAACAAGTAACTTGACTAAAATAATGTTTAAATCGAGTTTTCATCTAGTTAGAAGAAAGGTCAAAACTTGTTTTTATAAAAACGATAGTTAGTTTGATTATTTAGCAAAGTGTTACAATAGTTAAATTCGACTAGTGTAATAGTTAAAGTAGGATGAATATAGAACTAATGAACAAGTAAGTTGACTAAAATAATGTTTCAAATTGAGTTTTCATCCAATTGGAAGAAAGTTCAAACCTTTGATAACCAAAGGATTGTCTAACCATAGTTAGCTTTGTTAGTAAGCTAAGTATTACTATGGATAATTAGACTAGTGTAATAGTTAAAGTAGGAGGAATATAGTACTAATGAACAAGTAACATGACTAAAATAATGTTACAAATTGAGTTTTCATCCAATTAAAGGAAAGGAAAAACCTTTTATGACCAAAGAATGATCTAACCACGTTAGCTTACTTTGTAAGCTAAGTCTTACTATAGTTAATTTGATTAGTATAATAGTCAACGTTTGATTATTATAGATCAAATGAACAAGTAACTTGACTAAAATAATGTTTAAATCGAGTTTTCATCTAGTTAGAAGAAAGGTCAAAACTTGTTTTTATAAAAACGATAGTTAGTTTGATTATTTAGCAAAGTGTTACAATAGTTAAATTCGACTAGTGTAATAGTTAAAGTAGGATGAATATAGAACTAATGAACAAGTAAGTTGACTAAAATAATGTTTCAAATTGAGTTTTCATCCAATTGGAAGAAAGTTCAAACCTTTGATAACCAAAGGATTGTCTAACCATAGTTAGCTTTGTTAGTAAGCTAAGTATTACTATGGATAATTAGACTAGTGTAATAGTTAAAGTAGGAGGAATATAGTACTAATGAACAAGTAACATGACTAAAATAATGTTACAAATTGAGTTTTCATCCAATTAAAGGAAAGGAAAAACCTTTTATGACCAAAGAATGATCTAACCACGTTAGCTTACTTTGTAAGCTAAGTCTTACTATAGTTAATTTGATTAGTATAATAGTCAACGTTTGATTATTATAGATCAAATGAACAAGTAACTTGACTAAAATAATGTTTAAATCGAGTTTTCATCTAGTTAGAAGAAAGGTCAAAACTTGTTTTTATAAAAACGATAGTTAGTTTGATTATTTAGCAAAGTGTTACAATAGTTAAATTCGACTAGTGTAATAGTTAAAGTAGGATGAATATAGAACTAATGAACAAGTAAGTTGACTAAAATAATGTTTCAAATTGAGTTTTCATCCAATTGGAAGAAAGTTCAAACCTTTGATAACCAAAGGATTGTCTAACCATAGTTAGCTTTGTTAGTAAGCTAAGTATTACTATGGATAATTAGACTAGTGTAATAGTTAAAGTAGGAGGAATATAGTACTAATGAACAAGTAACATGACTAAAATAATGTTACAAATTGAGTTTTCATCCAATTAAAGGAAAGGAAAAACCTTTTATGACCAAAGAATGATCTAACCACGTTAGCTTACTTTGTAAGCTAAGTCTTACTATAGTTAATTTGATTAGTATAATAGTCAACGTTTGATTATTATAGATCAAATGAACAAGTAACTTGACTAAAATAATGTTTAAATCGAGTTTTCATCTAGTTAGAAGAAAGGTCAAAACTTGTTTTTATAAAAACGATAGTTAGTTTGATTATTTAGCAAAGTGTTACAATAGTTAAATTCGACTAGTGTAATAGTTAAAGTAGGATGAATATAGAACTAATGAACAAGTAAGTTGACTAAAATAATGTTTCAAATTGAGTTTTCATCCAATTGGAAGAAAGTTCAAACCTTTGATAACCAAAGGATTGTCTAACCATAGTTAGCTTTGTTAGTAAGCTAAGTATTACTATGGATAATTAGACTAGTGTAATAGTTAAAGTAGGAGGAATATAGTACTAATGAACAAGTAACATGACTAAAATAATGTTACAAATTGAGTTTTCATCCAATTAAAGGAAAGGAAAAACCTTTTATGACCAAAGAATGATCTAACCACGTTAGCTTACTTTGTAAGCTAAGTCTTACTATAGTTAATTTGATTAGTATAATAGTCAACGTTTGATTATTATAGATCAAATGAACAAGTAACTTGACTAAAATAATGTTTAAATCGAGTTTTCATCTAGTTAGAAGAAAGGTCAAAACTTGTTTTTATAAAAACGATAGTTAGTTTGATTATTTAGCAAAGTGTTACAATAGTTAAATTCGACTAGTGTAATAGTTAAAGTAGGATGAATATAGAACTAATGAACAAGTAAGTTGACTAAAATAATGTTTCAAATTGAGTTTTCATCCAATTGGAAGAAAGTTCAAACCTTTGATAACCAAAGGATTGTCTAACCATAGTTAGCTTTGTTAGTAAGCTAAGTATTACTATGGATAATTAGACTAGTGTAATAGTTAAAGTAGGAGGAATATAGTACTAATGAACAAGTAACATGACTAAAATAATGTTACAAATTGAGTTTTCATCCAATTAAAGGAAAGGAAAAACCTTTTATGACCAAAGAATGATCTAACCACGTTAGCTTACTTTGTAAGCTAAGTCTTACTATAGTTAATTTGATTAGTATAATAGTCAACGTTTGATTATTATAGATCAAATGAACAAGTAACTTGACTAAAATAATGTTTAAATCGAGTTTTCATCTAGTTAGAAGAAAGGTCAAAACTTGTTTTTATAAAAACGATAGTTAGTTTGATTATTTAGCAAAGTGTTACAATAGTTAAATTCGACTAGTGTAATAGTTAAAGTAGGATGAATATAGAACTAATGAACAAGTAAGTTGACTAAAATAATGTTTCAAATTGAGTTTTCATCCAATTGGAAGAAAGTTCAAACCTTTGATAACCAAAGGATTGTCTAACCATAGTTAGCTTTGTTAGTAAGCTAAGTATTACTATGGATAATTAGACTAGTGTAATAGTTAAAGTAGGAGGAATATAGTACTAATGAACAAGTAACATGACTAAAATAATGTTACAAATTGAGTTTTCATCCAATTAAAGGAAAGGAAAAACCTTTTATGACCAAAGAATGATCTAACCACGTTAGCTTACTTTGTAAGCTAAGTCTTACTATAGTTAATTTGATTAGTATAATAGTCAACGTTTGATTATTATAGATCAAATGAACAAGTAACTTGACTAAAATAATGTTTAAATCGAGTTTTCATCTAGTTAGAAGAAAGGTCAAAACTTGTTTTTATAAAAACGATAGTTAGTTTGATTATTTAGCAAAGTGTTACAATAGTTAAATTCGACTAGTGTAATAGTTAAAGTAGGATGAATATAGAACTAATGAACAAGTAAGTTGACTAAAATAATGTTTCAAATTGAGTTTTCATCCAATTGGAAGAAAGTTCAAACCTTTGATAACCAAAGGATTGTCTAACCATAGTTAGCTTTGTTAGTAAGCTAAGTATTACTATGGATAATTAGACTAGTGTAATAGTTAAAGTAGGAGGAATATAGTACTAATGAACAAGTAACATGACTAAAATAATGTTACAAATTGAGTTTTCATCCAATTAAAGGAAAGGAAAAACCTTTTATGACCAAAGAATGATCTAACCACGTTAGCTTACTTTGTAAGCTAAGTCTTACTATAGTTAATTTGATTAGTATAATAGTCAACGTTTGATTATTATAGATCAAATGAACAAGTAACTTGACTAAAATAATGTTTAAATCGAGTTTTCATCTAGTTAGAAGAAAGGTCAAAACTTGTTTTTATAAAAACGATAGTTAGTTTGATTATTTAGCAAAGTGTTACAATAGTTAAATTCGACTAGTGTAATAGTTAAAGTAGGATGAATATAGAACTAATGAACAAGTAAGTTGACTAAAATAATGTTTCAAATTGAGTTTTCATCCAATTGGAAGAAAGTTCAAACCTTTGATAACCAAAGGATTGTCTAACCATAGTTAGCTTTGTTAGTAAGCTAAGTATTACTATGGATAATTAGACTAGTGTAATAGTTAAAGTAGGAGGAATATAGTACTAATGAACAAGTAACATGACTAAAATAATGTTACAAATTGAGTTTTCATCCAATTAAAGGAAAGGAAAAACCTTTTATGACCAAAGAATGATCTAACCACGTTAGCTTACTTTGTAAGCTAAGTCTTACTATAGTTAATTTGATTAGTATAATAGTCAACGTTTGATTATTATAGATCAAATGAACAAGTAACTTGACTAAAATAATGTTTAAATCGAGTTTTCATCTAGTTAGAAGAAAGGTCAAAACTTGTTTTTGTAACATCCCACCTAAGACTCGAATATTTATTAATATTAAGACGAGGTATCAGAACTGTTTTAAGCAAGGGACAATTTGGTAAATTGTCAGTTAATGGGTTTATTTTTATGGCAAGTGTAATATCCCGCTTATAAGTATCGATTATCAGTATTGAAACCTGATGAAGCAAGCATGGCAAGTTAGTAATTAAGTGGAATGGCATTTTTGTGAATATTTGAAAAGAGGAGATTGTTTAAGAAAGGAACAAGATATTTCTTGTTCTATTTATCTCCATTTCACTCTTCCAATATCAACATATTTCCTCCTTCTTTCTCCCTCATTTACACGCCTCCTCTCCCTCTCCATCCACTCATCAATTCTTAATCCAATTCTTGGAGAGAAGTCTAGCAAAGCAAGCTTAGATTGGAAAGCTAGAACAAGAGAAAGAAGAGAAAGAAACAAGGAGTTTTGAGGAAGAACTCAAGAGAAGTGGAAGCTTGAAGCTAGGGCTTTGGTTTCAGATCATAGCAAGCACCAATTGAGACTTAAGGTGAGTTCCCTAGGGGTTATAGAACCCACCTTTTGAGTATTTCATGAGTTTTAGCATTATGAATAAGTTATGATCATTTGAACCCTAATTTCATTTTGATAGCAATTCTTGATCATTGTATGTTGTATCCTGTTGATAAGCCTTTGAAATTTACCATTTAAACTGTTGTGTTGTTTGGCATGATTGGATAGACCAAAATTGGTGGAAAACATGTTTTAAACTTGCCAAATGCTGTCCAACTGCAGGTAAAATCGTGTCACGATTTTACCAGCGTGTCACGATTTTACAGGCAGAAATCAACACGATTTCTGGGTATGAAATCGTGACACGATTGCCAAATCGTGTCACGATTGCCCAATCGTGTCACGCTTTGACAGCTTACAGGGGACATTTTGTTTTTCATCTTTTCTTGCACCGTTTCGGCTATCCAATACTGCTCCGAACTTAAGGATCAACATGTAATGATTAAGCATTGTTAAAGAACATGTAAAGACCTATCCTTGAGGTGTTTAAATCAACATTATAGGGTGAGGATAGGCACAAACATGAGAGGATAGATGACTTGAACTTCAAGACACTATAGAGAATATAAGAACTAGTTTGGGAATTATCCCTTACTAAGCAGTTTATCATACACAATTAAGTACATGCAAGCTCAAGAATGTTATAGTATTCAAGTTTAGAAACCTATTATAGGTTAAAGAGAATTAAGGAGGTACTTATCATGTACCAAGCACAAAAATGATATATGCTTATAGTTAAGAACCTCTAGTAGGTTAAGTTTTAGAGAGTGCTTTAGTTATGCACAAGAATGTGAATGTATAAGATGTACATACGAACTTAAGTAAGAACTTAATGATAAAGAATATGATAACGTGTTCATCAGACTCCGGGATACGCCGGATGGGATTTCTCCGAAAGGGCTATCCACACGTAAGTTATAAGACGATATTAAACGTGTTCATCAGACTCCGGGATTCGCCGGATGGGACTCTTCCGAAAGGATTGTCCACACGTATATTAAAAGACTTAAGCATGTCCAGCAGGCTCCGGGATTCGCCGGATGGGACTTCTCCGAGAGGGTTGTCTACATGCAAGATGTGTCCAGCAGGCTCCGGATTATGCCGGATGGGGCTTCACCGAGAGGGTTGCCTACACAAAGATAAGAGGAGTCCGGTGTTAGCCTGATATGATAGGAATTTCACCGGTATGATGGGAGTTGTACTTCGGGGTTACTCCACCCGGATGCACTCCGTAAAATGAACCAAGATAATGATTGTTTGTTCAACGCTAACTTCTAACTTTATGATATGTAAAGATGAATACGAATATGAAATGAATACGTATATTTTATATGTAATACGAGACATGATGATTAGTTCCTAATGAACGAGATGTGATCCTAGGATGTCCCCAAGATCACTCCGTATATGTCAAAGTTTAAGAATAGGATAAGAAGTATATGAGATAAGACAATGACGCGATCCTAGGATTCCCCTTGATCGCGATAGATGTTTAAAGAATGACAGCGATCGTAGGTATCCCCAAGGTCGCTAAGAGTAGGCACGGTGACCCTAGGTTTCCCCCGTGGTTGCCAACAGTAGGATGGGTTGGAGCTCACTGAGACGTATGTCTCACCCCAATCCTTCTGGTGCAGGTTTATAGGTTAGCAAGCGATGTTCAAGAAGATCTTCCGGAAGACGCTGGATGGAGTGCAGATGCTCGTCAGGGCAAGCTCAGGAGGTTGATGGATTTTATATATGTATATGAACATGTATTGTACGATATTTAGATATTTATGTAAACGAGCAAATTGTACTCATTCAGTAGTTTGTAATGTATTTATTATTGAAAATTTTAATGTATCCGATATCAGATTAATACGCATGCTAAATATTCTAGATAATTTAGTATGGGTGTTACAATTGGTATCAGAGCAGGTCGATTCAGACCGTGCCTTGGGTCATTAAAGTTTCAATAAAAGTAGTGGGACCATTGGGTTCCGGATGTTGTTCTAAAGGTCACATCTAGTTGAGCCTGATCAACTCAGTCTAGTATGTGACAGTTAGGATAAATGTCCGAGAGCTGAATGTGACCAAGGAGGAATGAAGTGTATGAAGGGTGAAGACTTTATTGACAGAATTTTAAGACGGAATTGGCGAAGAAGTAATTATGCCAAATGGTGGCCATCGAACAGTGAAGTGACTAAGTCTGTTTAGGGCAGAGTTTCAGGAAGGTCAGAAATATTTAAGGATAAGGTGAAGAGCCTTAACCTAGTTGGACGCATCGTTGGACGATGCCTCGTCTGCGGAAGACATAAGGATTAAGGAATCATGGAATGCTCTAAGGAATGACGTGGAACATTGACGGAAACCGTAGTTTGAGAAGTTAAAGTGAAGTGTGGACTAAGTAACCATTCTGAGTACAGAGTTGAAGAATCGAACTTGAATCGGATGAGATTTGAATGTCCGGACAGTTAAGAGAATTAATTATGGAATAAGAGAGTTATTTGAGTTGATGAAACTATCCACTCAGGTGTGGTTATTGGGTATGAATCACAAGTAAGTTTGACCCCCCATCAGATCAGCCACGTCTACTGAACCAGATTGTGAAATAAGAAGAGGGGATGATATACAGCCTAAGAACTAAGACGGATGAATAAGTGGTAACAATAAGACTCGTTGCATGTCGAAGCGCGAATCGAATTTGTGGATGTACCCTAATGGTACGAAGATTAGAAGTAAGAGAAGCTAGACTGGAATTTTACATAATGAAGGTTGGATGATAAATAATAAGTTGCTGGAATTAATTATGTTGATGGATGAATTAAGTTGAATACTCTTGATTAGACGAACATTATTGAATTTCATTGATTGGTTAAAGAAGGTAAGTTCAAGATAACACAAGGTTATAGTAGACCAGTGTTGAAGGATGATCGGAATTTCAGCCGAGAAATTATGTTGAGATTTTATATACGGTGGATCGTCTTGAACATGAAATTTTAGGATTGAGGTAAATGCTAAGGAGTTGCATGCACCCCATCGAAGAGGTTCCTTTCACAAGTATTATAGAATAGAAAGAGATCACCTCGTGTTGATAAGTTTCTGAGGGCAGTAATAAGGCATAGATTTGATTTGTGAATATAATAACGAGTTACTGGAGGAATCCAATAGATCATGGTAATGTGCAAAAGTTTAAGATCGGTTAATCGGGCACTCGAAGAAATGCAACCTATGTTGGGCGTTCTAGAGAACCGGTAAGAATTTGGAACTTTTCAGGACGGATTGTTCTGTAGAAACTCAAGGGTAACTTAAGGAACATTATAGAGTTAAGGAGACCAAAGTTGTCCCGGGAAGATTATGGATATGAAATTATTACGGATGAAGAAAGAGCGAATAGTAACAAGACTCAAATGAAAGGTATGAACCTCGAGAAGCTATAAGTGTTTTTAGAAGTTGCCACAAATGGATGTACATGAATTTAAGCTGCCTCAGATATATTTTTCCAGTCGGGTTTCTGCAATGCTTAATGATTATACATGAAGAGCTGACCAAGAGATGGTTATCGAATTCAGAATGTGGAAAGTAAAGTCGGAAACAGAGTATAAGCCGTTTGATCGGAGTATTATTAGACTCGTAATAGTTACTAAGACCGTTTACAAGTTATGGCATATTTTCATGAAAGTAAGTATATGGCCCTTGTACGGAAGGAAAGGTAAAGTGAGGAGATGACCAATTCGTAAGTTAAGCAGATGGTTTAACCTGCAAGAGAAATGATAACGTCAGACAAATTTATTACAGTGATTACAAAGTGTTAGAGTAAAAGGATTGATCGATGGAATTTTATGTGACAATAGTGAAGTCTTCCTCCGATGCTAACTCGAGTGATAAAAATCAGAGTGGCGCAGCGGAGTAACAATTCAAGAAGGATATAATGGACAACGCTAAGCTGAGGCTTAGAGTATAAAAGGATGTTAAGTGCTTAATTCCCATTATACGGGATAGTAGTAAGTATAAGCGATTTGAACGTATCATGAGTTCTAAGGGAAAGTTATGGAAATTAAGTTGATGAATACCTTAAACCTCGAAATCTATGAGGAATGAAATATTTGAATAGAGGCCTCGATCAGAAACGACAGAGCAGTGGCGAGTGAGTTTAATTTCATGTTGTACCCATGTCATGTTAACCTATATTAGCCGAAGATTTTGGAAGTTTTGAACTTAATGTTCACCAGTAAAGGAAGGAGAGCTTTTACGTAGATTAAAAGTTATTCGTAGTCCACGGTAAAGGGCTGCGTAATTTTATGTTATGACTAAAGGATTAAAGACTAATTGTGCTATTTTTGGCAGCAACCAAGTAGAACTTTCTTCTGAGAATAAGGACTTTGGATTTGATGTTCAGAAATGAGAAAGGAGTTCTCTATATCGATAAATGTAATCATGATCTAAGTTATGTGGTGATGTATGTTCAGGAAGTGAACATGAGTAACATTGGCGGGGCAAACCTGGCAAGCCAGTTGAAAGGCAAATCCCGGATGTTACGAAATGAGTTAAAAGTAAGAAAAGATTTCCAATTGATGTGGTAGTGTCTCGATGATGTTAAGATTAGAATGAGGTTCCGTTAGGTTGACGAAGATGAGGTAAATGTACAAAGTGTACACGCGCTCCTCTTACGTATGTAAGTTATATGGCTATGAAATGTATTATATAATGATATGTGAGACACTGAAAGCCACTCCTCATTGGGACTAAACACCTATAAGTTGGGATTATCGGTGTAGAAAACGCTATGCTACGATAAGAGAACGAGAATAAGTTGTGACAAGAATGATGGGAGACTGGCAAACTCCAGTAATGACAATTGATTTCTAAGTTATTGAGATAAGTAATCAGACATAGATCATCCGAAGCCCGAACGCGGGTAATCAGTAAGTTTCGTCGGAGCCCTTGAGGAATTCCGTAGTGGAAGACAATGGCATTAAGATTATGGAAAGTAAACACACCAGGATGCCTCCCTCCTTGTATTTGTATAATGGAGGTAGTGCGGTAGTTTTACTCTCATTAAGGATGGTATATTTGGTAAAACCATATATGTAGGATGCCGTTGTGTAAGGCAAGGATCGAATGTAAGAATTCAATGGAATCGTCGAGGATAATAAGGAAGTCCAATGTCGTCGAAGTAGGATTACGCGGACTATGACGAGATTATAAGATTCAGCACAAGTGTTAGGATTAGATAACTCTAGTTGGGACTACGAGAAGTGTTTGAACAAGGATGCAGTTAACAAGTTGGATGCGAGGGTTCGGATAACCTCATATTCTTCTACGCGAGAAAAGTGTAATGTACATCAAGCGCTTCAAATACGAAAAGATTGTCGAATACATTCGACTTATAGAGTTGGAATCTAAGGGATTTCGAGGTATGAGATGACTGGAGTCTTGGCTAATGAAGGAAGAAATATGTGAGATTAATGTATATATAGTGGATTCTAAATTTCGAGGACGAAATTTCTTTAAGGGGGGTAGATTGTAACATCCCACCTAAGACTCGAATATTTATTAATATTAAGACGAGGTATCAGAACTGTTTTAAGCAAGGGACAATTTGGTAAATTGTCAGTTAATGGGTTTATTTTTATGGCAAGTGTAATATCCCGCTTATAAGTATCGATTATCAGTATTGAAACCTGATGAAGCAAGCATGGCAAGTTAGTAATTAAGTGGAATGGCATTTTTGTGAATATTTGAAAAGAGGAGATGTTTAAGAAAGGAACAAGATATTTCTTGTTCTATTTATCTCCATTTCACTCTTCCAATATCAACATATTTCCTCCTTCTTTCTCCCTCATTTACACGCCTCCTCTCCCTCTCCATCCACTCATCAATTCTTAATCCAATTCTTGGAGAGAAGTCTAGCAAAGCAAGCTTAGATTGGAAAGCTAGAACAAGAGAAAGAAGAGAAAGAAACAAGGAGTTTTGAGGAAGAACTCAAGAGAAGTGGAAGCTTGAAGCTAGGGCTTTGGTTTCAGATCATAGCAAGCACCAATTGAGACTTAAGGTGAGTTCCCTAGGGGTTATAGAACCCCCTTTTGAGTATTTCATGAGTTTTAGCATTATGAATAAGTTATGATCATTTGAACCCTAATTTCATTTTGATAGCAATTCTTGATCATTGTATGTTGTATCCTGTTGATAAGCCTTTGAAATTACCATTTAAACTGTTGTGATGTTGGGCATGATTGGATAGACCAAAATTGGTGGAAAACATGTTTTAAACTTGCCAAATGCTGTCCAACTGCAGGTAAAATCGTGTCACGATTTTACCAGCGTGTCACGATTTTACAGGCAGAAATCAACACGATTTCTGGGTATGAAATCGTGACACGATTGCCAAATCGTGTCACGATTGCCCAATCGTGTCACGCTTTGACAGCTTACAGGGGACATTTTTTTTTCATCTTTTCTTGCACCGTTTCGGCTATCCAATACTGCTCCGAACTTAAGGATCAACATGTAATGATTAAGCATTGTTAAAGAACATGTAAAGACCTATCCTTGAGGTGTTTAAATCAACATTATAGGGTGAGGATAGGCACAAACATGAGAGGATAGATGACTTGAACTTCAAGACACTATAGAGAATATAAGAACTAGTTTGGGAATTATCCCTTACTAAGCAGTTTATCATACACAATTAAGTACATGCAAGCTCAAGAATGTTATAGTATTCAAGTTTAGAAACCTATTATAGGTTAAAGAGAATTAAGGAGGTACTTATCATGTACCAAGCACAAAATGATATATGCTTATAGTTAAGAACCTCTAGTAGGTTAAGTTTAGAGAGTGCTTTAGTTATGCACAAGAATGTGAATGTATAAGATGTACATACGAACTTAAGTAAGAACTTAATGATAAAGAATATGATAACGTGTTCATCAGACTCCGGGATACGCCGGATGGGATTTCTCCGAAAGGCTATCCACACGTAAGTATAAGACGATATTAAACGTGTTCATCAGACTCCGGGATTCGCCGGATGGGACTCTTCCGAAAGGATTGTCCACACGTATATTAAAAGACTTAAGCATGTCCAGCAGGCTCCGGGATTCGCCGGATGGGACTTCTCCGAGAGGGTTGTCTACATGCAAGATGTGTCCAGCAGGCTCCGGATTATGCCGGATGGGGCTTCACCGAGAGGGTTGCCTACACAAAGATAAGAGGAGTCCGGTGTTAGCCTGATATGATAGGAATTTCACCGGTATGATGGGAGTGTACTTCGGGGTTACTCCACCCGGATGCACTCCGTAAAATGAACCAAGATAATGATTGTTTGTTCAACGCTAACTTCTAACTTTATGATATGTAAAGATGAATACGAATATGAAATGAATACGTATATTTATATAATACGAGACATGATGATTAGTTCCTAATGAACGAGATGTGATCCTAGGATGTCCCCAAGATCACTCCGTATATGTCAAAGTTTAAGAATAGGATAAGAAGTATATGAGATAAGACAATGACGCGATCCTAGGATCCCTTATATATTTATGATAAAATAGTTTAAGGTCCTGGAAGAAAGTTAAACCTTGAACCTAGGTTTCCCAGATGGTTAGTAGCAAAGTTTGGAGCTAGAACTAGTGTAAAGTTAAAGTGCAGGTAATATAGTTATGAACGAAGTAACAAGATCTAAATAATGTTCAATTGAGTTTTATCCATTAAGGAAGGCAAAAATTTTATAACCAAAGAATAGTACCACTTAGCTATTTGTAAGCTAAGTCTTACTATAGTATTGATAGTATAATAGTATTTGATTATTATAGATCAAATGAACAAGTAACCGACTAAAATAATGTTAAATCGAGTTTTATCTAGTTAGAAGAAAGGTCAAAGTTTTTATAAAAACGATAGTTAGTTTGATTATTTAGCAAAGTGTTACAATAGTTAAATTCGACTAGTGTAATAGTTAAAGTAGGATGAATATAGAACTAATGAACAAGTAAGTTGACTAAAATAATGTTTCAAATTGAGTTTTCATCCAATTGGAAGAAAGTTCAAACCTTTGATAACCAAAGGATTGTCTAACCATAGTTAGCTTTGTTAGTAAGCTAAGTATTACTATGGATAATTAGACTAGTGTAATAGTTAAAGTAGGAGGAATATAGTACTAATGAACAAGTAACATGACTAAAATAATGTTACAAATTGAGTTTTCATCCAATTAAAGGAAAGGAAAAACCTTTTATGACCAAAGAATGATCTAACCACGTTAGCTTACTTTGTAAGCTAAGTCTTACTATAGTTAATTTGATTAGTATAATAGTCAACGTTTGATTATTATAGATCAAATGAACAAGTAACTTGACTAAAATAATGTTTAAATCGAGTTTTCATCTAGTTAGAAGAAAGGTCAAAACTTGTTTTTATAAAAACGATAGTTAGTTTGATTATTTAGCAAAGTGTTACAATAGTTAAATTCGACTAGTGTAATAGTTAAAGTAGGATGAATATAGAACTAATGAACAAGTAAGTTGACTAAAATAATGTTTCAAATTGAGTTTTCATCCAATTGGAAGAAAGTTCAAACCTTTGATAACCAAAGGATTGTCTAACCATAGTTAGCTTTGTTAGTAAGCTAAGTATTACTATGGATAATTAGACTAGTGTAATAGTTAAAGTAGGAGGAATATAGTACTAATGAACAAGTAACATGACTAAAATAATGTTACAAATTGAGTTTTCATCCAATTAAAGGAAAGGAAAAACCTTTTATGACCAAAGAATGATCTAACCACGTTAGCTTACTTTGTAAGCTAAGTCTTACTATAGTTAATTTGATTAGTATAATAGTCAACGTTTGATTATTATAGATCAAATGAACAAGTAACTTGACTAAAATAATGTTTAAATCGAGTTTTCATCTAGTTAGAAGAAAGGTCAAAACTTGTTTTTATAAAAACGATAGTTAGTTTGATTATTTAGCAAAGTGTTACAATAGTTAAATTCGACTAGTGTAATAGTTAAAGTAGGATGAATATAGAACTAATGAACAAGTAAGTTGACTAAAATAATGTTTCAAATTGAGTTTTCATCCAATTGGAAGAAAGTTCAAACCTTTGATAACCAAAGGATTGTCTAACCATAGTTAGCTTTGTTAGTAAGCTAAGTATTACTATGGATAATTAGACTAGTGTAATAGTTAAAGTAGGAGGAATATAGTACTAATGAACAAGTAACATGACTAAAATAATGTTACAAATTGAGTTTTCATCCAATTAAAGGAAAGGAAAAACCTTTTATGACCAAAGAATGATCTAACCACGTTAGCTTACTTTGTAAGCTAAGTCTTACTATAGTTAATTTGATTAGTATAATAGTCAACGTTTGATTATTATAGATCAAATGAACAAGTAACTTGACTAAAATAATGTTTAAATCGAGTTTTCATCTAGTTAGAAGAAAGGTCAAAACTTGTTTTTATAAAAACGATAGTTAGTTTGATTATTTAGCAAAGTGTTACAATAGTTAAATTCGACTAGTGTAATAGTTAAAGTAGGATGAATATAGAACTAATGAACAAGTAAGTTGACTAAAATAATGTTTCAAATTGAGTTTTCATCCAATTGGAAGAAAGTTCAAACCTTTGATAACCAAAGGATTGTCTAACCATAGTTAGCTTTGTTAGTAAGCTAAGTATTACTATGGATAATTAGACTAGTGTAATAGTTAAAGTAGGAGGAATATAGTACTAATGAACAAGTAACATGACTAAAATAATGTTACAAATTGAGTTTTCATCCAATTAAAGGAAAGGAAAAACCTTTTATGACCAAAGAATGATCTAACCACGTTAGCTTACTTTGTAAGCTAAGTCTTACTATAGTTAATTTGATTAGTATAATAGTCAACGTTTGATTATTATAGATCAAATGAACAAGTAACTTGACTAAAATAATGTTTAAATCGAGTTTTCATCTAGTTAGAAGAAAGGTCAAAACTTGTTTTTATAAAAACGATAGTTAGTTTGATTATTTAGCAAAGTGTTACAATAGTTAAATTCGACTAGTGTAATAGTTAAAGTAGGATGAATATAGAACTAATGAACAAGTAAGTTGACTAAAATAATGTTTCAAATTGAGTTTTCATCCAATTGGAAGAAAGTTCAAACCTTTGATAACCAAAGGATTGTCTAACCATAGTTAGCTTTGTTAGTAAGCTAAGTATTACTATGGATAATTAGACTAGTGTAATAGTTAAAGTAGGAGGAATATAGTACTAATGAACAAGTAACATGACTAAAATAATGTTACAAATTGAGTTTTCATCCAATTAAAGGAAAGGAAAAACCTTTTATGACCAAAGAATGATCTAACCACGTTAGCTTACTTTGTAAGCTAAGTCTTACTATAGTTAATTTGATTAGTATAATAGTCAACGTTTGATTATTATAGATCAAATGAACAAGTAACTTGACTAAAATAATGTTTAAATCGAGTTTTCATCTAGTTAGAAGAAAGGTCAAAACTTGTTTTTATAAAAACGATAGTTAGTTTGATTATTTAGCAAAGTGTTACAATAGTTAAATTCGACTAGTGTAATAGTTAAAGTAGGATGAATATAGAACTAATGAACAAGTAAGTTGACTAAAATAATGTTTCAAATTGAGTTTTCATCCAATTGGAAGAAAGTTCAAACCTTTGATAACCAAAGGATTGTCTAACCATAGTTAGCTTTGTTAGTAAGCTAAGTATTACTATGGATAATTAGACTAGTGTAATAGTTAAAGTAGGAGGAATATAGTACTAATGAACAAGTAACATGACTAAAATAATGTTACAAATTGAGTTTTCATCCAATTAAAGGAAAGGAAAAACCTTTTATGACCAAAGAATGATCTAACCACGTTAGCTTACTTTGTAAGCTAAGTCTTACTATAGTTAATTTGATTAGTATAATAGTCAACGTTTGATTATTATAGATCAAATGAACAAGTAACTTGACTAAAATAATGTTTAAATCGAGTTTTCATCTAGTTAGAAGAAAGGTCAAAACTTGTTTTTATAAAAACGATAGTTAGTTTGATTATTTAGCAAAGTGTTACAATAGTTAAATTCGACTAGTGTAATAGTTAAAGTAGGATGAATATAGAACTAATGAACAAGTAAGTTGACTAAAATAATGTTTCAAATTGAGTTTTCATCCAATTGGAAGAAAGTTCAAACCTTTGATAACCAAAGGATTGTCTAACCATAGTTAGCTTTGTTAGTAAGCTAAGTATTACTATGGATAATTAGACTAGTGTAATAGTTAAAGTAGGAGGAATATAGTACTAATGAACAAGTAACATGACTAAAATAATGTTACAAATTGAGTTTTCATCCAATTAAAGGAAAGGAAAAACCTTTTATGACCAAAGAATGATCTAACCACGTTAGCTTACTTTGTAAGCTAAGTCTTACTATAGTTAATTTGATTAGTATAATAGTCAACGTTTGATTATTATAGATCAAATGAACAAGTAACTTGACTAAAATAATGTTTAAATCGAGTTTTCATCTAGTTAGAAGAAAGGTCAAAACTTGTTTTTATAAAAACGATAGTTAGTTTGATTATTTAGCAAAGTGTTACAATAGTTAAATTCGACTAGTGTAATAGTTAAAGTAGGATGAATATAGAACTAATGAACAAGTAAGTTGACTAAAATAATGTTTCAAATTGAGTTTTCATCCAATTGGAAGAAAGTTCAAACCTTTGATAACCAAAGGATTGTCTAACCATAGTTAGCTTTGTTAGTAAGCTAAGTATTACTATGGATAATTAGACTAGTGTAATAGTTAAAGTAGGAGGAATATAGTACTAATGAACAAGTAACATGACTAAAATAATGTTACAAATTGAGTTTTCATCCAATTAAAGGAAAGGAAAAACCTTTTATGACCAAAGAATGATCTAACCACGTTAGCTTACTTTGTAAGCTAAGTCTTACTATAGTTAATTTGATTAGTATAATAGTCAACGTTTGATTATTATAGATCAAATGAACAAGTAACTTGACTAAAATAATGTTTAAATCGAGTTTTCATCTAGTTAGAAGAAAGGTCAAAACTTGTTTTTATAAAAACGATAGTTAGTTTGATTATTTAGCAAAGTGTTACAATAGTTAAATTCGACTAGTGTAATAGTTAAAGTAGGATGAATATAGAACTAATGAACAAGTAAGTTGACTAAAATAATGTTTCAAATTGAGTTTTCATCCAATTGGAAGAAAGTTCAAACCTTTGATAACCAAAGGATTGTCTAACCATAGTTAGCTTTGTTAGTAAGCTAAGTATTACTATGGATAATTAGACTAGTGTAATAGTTAAAGTAGGAGGAATATAGTACTAATGAACAAGTAACATGACTAAAATAATGTTACAAATTGAGTTTTCATCCAATTAAAGGAAAGGAAAAACCTTTTATGACCAAAGAATGATCTAACCACGTTAGCTTACTTTGTAAGCTAAGTCTTACTATAGTTAATTTGATTAGTATAATAGTCAACGTTTGATTATTATAGATCAAATGAACAAGTAACTTGACTAAAATAATGTTTAAATCGAGTTTTCATCTAGTTAGAAGAAAGGTCAAAACTTGTTTTTATAAAAACGATAGTTAGTTTGATTATTTAGCAAAGTGTTACAATAGTTAAATTCGACTAGTGTAATAGTTAAAGTAGGATGAATATAGAACTAATGAACAAGTAAGTTGACTAAAATAATGTTTCAAATTGAGTTTTCATCCAATTGGAAGAAAGTTCAAACCTTTGATAACCAAAGGATTGTCTAACCATAGTTAGCTTTGTTAGTAAGCTAAGTATTACTATGGATAATTAGACTAGTGTAATAGTTAAAGTAGGAGGAATATAGTACTAATGAACAAGTAACATGACTAAAATAATGTTACAAATTGAGTTTTCATCCAATTAAAGGAAAGGAAAAACCTTTTATGACCAAAGAATGATCTAACCACGTTAGCTTACTTTGTAAGCTAAGTCTTACTATAGTTAATTTGATTAGTATAATAGTCAACGTTTGATTATTATAGATCAAATGAACAAGTAACTTGACTAAAATAATGTTTAAATCGAGTTTTCATCTAGTTAGAAGAAAGGTCAAAACTTGTTTTTATAAAAACGATAGTTAGTTTGATTATTTAGCAAAGTGTTACAATAGTTAAATTCGACTAGTGTAATAGTTAAAGTAGGATGAATATAGAACTAATGAACAAGTAAGTTGACTAAAATAATGTTTCAAATTGAGTTTTCATCCAATTGGAAGAAAGTTCAAACCTTTGATAACCAAAGGATTGTCTAACCATAGTTAGCTTTGTTAGTAAGCTAAGTATTACTATGGATAATTAGACTAGTGTAATAGTTAAAGTAGGAGGAATATAGTACTAATGAACAAGTAACATGACTAAAATAATGTTACAAATTGAGTTTTCATCCAATTAAAGGAAAGGAAAAACCTTTTATGACCAAAGAATGATCTAACCACGTTAGCTTACTTTGTAAGCTAAGTCTTACTATAGTTAATTTGATTAGTATAATAGTCAACGTTTGATTATTATAGATCAAATGAACAAGTAACTTGACTAAAATAATGTTTAAATCGAGTTTTCATCTAGTTAGAAGAAAGGTCAAAACTTGTTTTTATAAAAACGATAGTTAGTTTGATTATTTAGCAAAGTGTTACAATAGTTAAATTCGACTAGTGTAATAGTTAAAGTAGGATGAATATAGAACTAATGAACAAGTAAGTTGACTAAAATAATGTTTCAAATTGAGTTTTCATCCAATTGGAAGAAAGTTCAAACCTTTGATAACCAAAGGATTGTCTAACCATAGTTAGCTTTGTTAGTAAGCTAAGTATTACTATGGATAATTAGACTAGTGTAATAGTTAAAGTAGGAGGAATATAGTACTAATGAACAAGTAACATGACTAAAATAATGTTACAAATTGAGTTTTCATCCAATTAAAGGAAAGGAAAAACCTTTTATGACCAAAGAATGATCTAACCACGTTAGCTTACTTTGTAAGCTAAGTCTTACTATAGTTAATTTGATTAGTATAATAGTCAACGTTTGATTATTATAGATCAAATGAACAAGTAACTTGACTAAAATAATGTTTAAATCGAGTTTTCATCTAGTTAGAAGAAAGGTCAAAACTTGTTTTTATAAAAACGATAGTTAGTTTGATTATTTAGCAAAGTGTTACAATAGTTAAATTCGACTAGTGTAATAGTTAAAGTAGGATGAATATAGAACTAATGAACAAGTAAGTTGACTAAAATAATGTTTCAAATTGAGTTTTCATCCAATTGGAAGAAAGTTCAAACCTTTGATAACCAAAGGATTGTCTAACCATAGTTAGCTTTGTTAGTAAGCTAAGTATTACTATGGATAATTAGACTAGTGTAATAGTTAAAGTAGGAGGAATATAGTACTAATGAACAAGTAACATGACTAAAATAATGTTACAAATTGAGTTTTCATCCAATTAAAGGAAAGGAAAAACCTTTTATGACCAAAGAATGATCTAACCACGTTAGCTTACTTTGTAAGCTAAGTCTTACTATAGTTAATTTGATTAGTATAATAGTCAACGTTTGATTATTATAGATCAAATGAACAAGTAACTTGACTAAAATAATGTTTAAATCGAGTTTTCATCTAGTTAGAAGAAAGGTCAAAACTTGTTTTTATAAAAACGATAGTTAGTTTGATTATTTAGCAAAGTGTTACAATAGTTAAATTCGACTAGTGTAATAGTTAAAGTAGGATGAATATAGAACTAATGAACAAGTAAGTTGACTAAAATAATGTTTCAAATTGAGTTTTCATCCAATTGGAAGAAAGTTCAAACCTTTGATAACCAAAGGATTGTCTAACCATAGTTAGCTTTGTTAGTAAGCTAAGTATTACTATGGATAATTAGACTAGTGTAATAGTTAAAGTAGGAGGAATATAGTACTAATGAACAAGTAACATGACTAAAATAATGTTACAAATTGAGTTTTCATCCAATTAAAGGAAAGGAAAAACCTTTTATGACCAAAGAATGATCTAACCACGTTAGCTTACTTTGTAAGCTAAGTCTTACTATAGTTAATTTGATTAGTATAATAGTCAACGTTTGATTATTATAGATCAAATGAACAAGTAACTTGACTAAAATAATGTTTAAATCGAGTTTTCATCTAGTTAGAAGAAAGGTCAAAACTTGTTTTTATAAAAACGATAGTTAGTTTGATTATTTAGCAAAGTGTTACAATAGTTAAATTCGACTAGTGTAATAGTTAAAGTAGGATGAATATAGAACTAATGAACAAGTAAGTTGACTAAAATAATGTTTCAAATTGAGTTTTCATCCAATTGGAAGAAAGTTCAAACCTTTGATAACCAAAGGATTGTCTAACCATAGTTAGCTTTGTTAGTAAGCTAAGTATTACTATGGATAATTAGACTAGTGTAATAGTTAAAGTAGGAGGAATATAGTACTAATGAACAAGTAACATGACTAAAATAATGTTACAAATTGAGTTTTCATCCAATTAAAGGAAAGGAAAAACCTTTTATGACCAAAGAATGATCTAACCACGTTAGCTTACTTTGTAAGCTAAGTCTTACTATAGTTAATTTGATTAGTATAATAGTCAACGTTTGATTATTATAGATCAAATGAACAAGTAACTTGACTAAAATAATGTTTAAATCGAGTTTTCATCTAGTTAGAAGAAAGGTCAAAACTTGTTTTTATAAAAACGATAGTTAGTTTGATTATTTAGCAAAGTGTTACAATAGTTAAATTCGACTAGTGTAATAGTTAAAGTAGGATGAATATAGAACTAATGAACAAGTAAGTTGACTAAAATAATGTTTCAAATTGAGTTTTCATCCAATTGGAAGAAAGTTCAAACCTTTGATAACCAAAGGATTGTCTAACCATAGTTAGCTTTGTTAGTAAGCTAAGTATTACTATGGATAATTAGACTAGTGTAATAGTTAAAGTAGGAGGAATATAGTACTAATGAACAAGTAACATGACTAAAATAATGTTACAAATTGAGTTTTCATCCAATTAAAGGAAAGGAAAAACCTTTTATGACCAAAGAATGATCTAACCACGTTAGCTTACTTTGTAAGCTAAGTCTTACTATAGTTAATTTGATTAGTATAATAGTCAACGTTTGATTATTATAGATCAAATGAACAAGTAACTTGACTAAAATAATGTTTAAATCGAGTTTTCATCTAGTTAGAAGAAAGGTCAAAACTTGTTTTTATAAAAACGATAGTTAGTTTGATTATTTAGCAAAGTGTTACAATAGTTAAATTCGACTAGTGTAATAGTTAAAGTAGGATGAATATAGAACTAATGAACAAGTAAGTTGACTAAAATAATGTTTCAAATTGAGTTTTCATCCAATTGGAAGAAAGTTCAAACCTTTGATAACCAAAGGATTGTCTAACCATAGTTAGCTTTGTTAGTAAGCTAAGTATTACTATGGATAATTAGACTAGTGTAATAGTTAAAGTAGGAGGAATATAGTACTAATGAACAAGTAACATGACTAAAATAATGTTACAAATTGAGTTTTCATCCAATTAAAGGAAAGGAAAAACCTTTTATGACCAAAGAATGATCTAACCACGTTAGCTTACTTTGTAAGCTAAGTCTTACTATAGTTAATTTGATTAGTATAATAGTCAACGTTTGATTATTATAGATCAAATGAACAAGTAACTTGACTAAAATAATGTTTAAATCGAGTTTTCATCTAGTTAGAAGAAAGGTCAAAACTTGTTTTTATAAAAACGATAGTTAGTTTGATTATTTAGCAAAGTGTTACAATAGTTAAATTCGACTAGTGTAATAGTTAAAGTAGGATGAATATAGAACTAATGAACAAGTAAGTTGACTAAAATAATGTTTCAAATTGAGTTTTCATCCAATTGGAAGAAAGTTCAAACCTTTGATAACCAAAGGATTGTCTAACCATAGTTAGCTTTGTTAGTAAGCTAAGTATTACTATGGATAATTAGACTAGTGTAATAGTTAAAGTAGGAGGAATATAGTACTAATGAACAAGTAACATGACTAAAATAATGTTACAAATTGAGTTTTCATCCAATTAAAGGAAAGGAAAAACCTTTTATGACCAAAGAATGATCTAACCACGTTAGCTTACTTTGTAAGCTAAGTCTTACTATAGTTAATTTGATTAGTATAATAGTCAACGTTTGATTATTATAGATCAAATGAACAAGTAACTTGACTAAAATAATGTTTAAATCGAGTTTTCATCTAGTTAGAAGAAAGGTCAAAACTTGTTTTTATAAAAACGATAGTTAGTTTGATTATTTAGCAAAGTGTTACAATAGTTAAATTCGACTAGTGTAATAGTTAAAGTAGGATGAATATAGAACTAATGAACAAGTAAGTTGACTAAAATAATGTTTCAAATTGAGTTTTCATCCAATTGGAAGAAAGTTCAAACCTTTGATAACCAAAGGATTGTCTAACCATAGTTAGCTTTGTTAGTAAGCTAAGTATTACTATGGATAATTAGACTAGTGTAATAGTTAAAGTAGGAGGAATATAGTACTAATGAACAAGTAACATGACTAAAATAATGTTACAAATTGAGTTTTCATCCAATTAAAGGAAAGGAAAAACCTTTTATGACCAAAGAATGATCTAACCACGTTAGCTTACTTTGTAAGCTAAGTCTTACTATAGTTAATTTGATTAGTATAATAGTCAACGTTTGATTATTATAGATCAAATGAACAAGTAACTTGACTAAAATAATGTTTAAATCGAGTTTTCATCTAGTTAGAAGAAAGGTCAAAACTTGTTTTTATAAAAACGATAGTTAGTTTGATTATTTAGCAAAGTGTTACAATAGTTAAATTCGACTAGTGTAATAGTTAAAGTAGGATGAATATAGAACTAATGAACAAGTAAGTTGACTAAAATAATGTTTCAAATTGAGTTTTCATCCAATTGGAAGAAAGTTCAAACCTTTGATAACCAAAGGATTGTCTAACCATAGTTAGCTTTGTTAGTAAGCTAAGTATTACTATGGATAATTAGACTAGTGTAATAGTTAAAGTAGGAGGAATATAGTACTAATGAACAAGTAACATGACTAAAATAATGTTACAAATTGAGTTTTCATCCAATTAAAGGAAAGGAAAAACCTTTTATGACCAAAGAATGATCTAACCACGTTAGCTTACTTTGTAAGCTAAGTCTTACTATAGTTAATTTGATTAGTATAATAGTCAACGTTTGATTATTATAGATCAAATGAACAAGTAACTTGACTAAAATAATGTTTAAATCGAGTTTTCATCTAGTTAGAAGAAAGGTCAAAACTTGTTTTTATAAAAACGATAGTTAGTTTGATTATTTAGCAAAGTGTTACAATAGTTAAATTCGACTAGTGTAATAGTTAAAGTAGGATGAATATAGAACTAATGAACAAGTAAGTTGACTAAAATAATGTTTCAAATTGAGTTTTCATCCAATTGGAAGAAAGTTCAAACCTTTGATAACCAAAGGATTGTCTAACCATAGTTAGCTTTGTTAGTAAGCTAAGTATTACTATGGATAATTAGACTAGTGTAATAGTTAAAGTAGGAGGAATATAGTACTAATGAACAAGTAACATGACTAAAATAATGTTACAAATTGAGTTTTCATCCAATTAAAGGAAAGGAAAAACCTTTTATGACCAAAGAATGATCTAACCACGTTAGCTTACTTTGTAAGCTAAGTCTTACTATAGTTAATTTGATTAGTATAATAGTCAACGTTTGATTATTATAGATCAAATGAACAAGTAACTTGACTAAAATAATGTTTAAATCGAGTTTTCATCTAGTTAGAAGAAAGGTCAAAACTTGTTTTTATAAAAACGATAGTTAGTTTGATTATTTAGCAAAGTGTTACAATAGTTAAATTCGACTAGTGTAATAGTTAAAGTAGGATGAATATAGAACTAATGAACAAGTAAGTTGACTAAAATAATGTTTCAAATTGAGTTTTCATCCAATTGGAAGAAAGTTCAAACCTTTGATAACCAAAGGATTGTCTAACCATAGTTAGCTTTGTTAGTAAGCTAAGTATTACTATGGATAATTAGACTAGTGTAATAGTTAAAGTAGGAGGAATATAGTACTAATGAACAAGTAACATGACTAAAATAATGTTACAAATTGAGTTTTCATCCAATTAAAGGAAAGGAAAAACCTTTTATGACCAAAGAATGATCTAACCACGTTAGCTTACTTTGTAAGCTAAGTCTTACTATAGTTAATTTGATTAGTATAATAGTCAACGTTTGATTATTATAGATCAAATGAACAAGTAACTTGACTAAAATAATGTTTAAATCGAGTTTTCATCTAGTTAGAAGAAAGGTCAAAACTTGTTTTTATAAAAACGATAGTTAGTTTGATTATTTAGCAAAGTGTTACAATAGTTAAATTCGACTAGTGTAATAGTTAAAGTAGGATGAATATAGAACTAATGAACAAGTAAGTTGACTAAAATAATGTTTCAAATTGAGTTTTCATCCAATTGGAAGAAAGTTCAAACCTTTGATAACCAAAGGATTGTCTAACCATAGTTAGCTTTGTTAGTAAGCTAAGTATTACTATGGATAATTAGACTAGTGTAATAGTTAAAGTAGGAGGAATATAGTACTAATGAACAAGTAACATGACTAAAATAATGTTACAAATTGAGTTTTCATCCAATTAAAGGAAAGGAAAAACCTTTTATGACCAAAGAATGATCTAACCACGTTAGCTTACTTTGTAAGCTAAGTCTTACTATAGTTAATTTGATTAGTATAATAGTCAACGTTTGATTATTATAGATCAAATGAACAAGTAACTTGACTAAAATAATGTTTAAATCGAGTTTTCATCTAGTTAGAAGAAAGGTCAAAACTTGTTTTTATAAAAACGATAGTTAGTTTGATTATTTAGCAAAGTGTTACAATAGTTAAATTCGACTAGTGTAATAGTTAAAGTAGGATGAATATAGAACTAATGAACAAGTAAGTTGACTAAAATAATGTTTCAAATTGAGTTTTCATCCAATTGGAAGAAAGTTCAAACCTTTGATAACCAAAGGATTGTCTAACCATAGTTAGCTTTGTTAGTAAGCTAAGTATTACTATGGATAATTAGACTAGTGTAATAGTTAAAGTAGGAGGAATATAGTACTAATGAACAAGTAACATGACTAAAATAATGTTACAAATTGAGTTTTCATCCAATTAAAGGAAAGGAAAAACCTTTTATGACCAAAGAATGATCTAACCACGTTAGCTTACTTTGTAAGCTAAGTCTTACTATAGTTAATTTGATTAGTATAATAGTCAACGTTTGATTATTATAGATCAAATGAACAAGTAACTTGACTAAAATAATGTTTAAATCGAGTTTTCATCTAGTTAGAAGAAAGGTCAAAACTTGTTTTTATAAAAACGATAGTTAGTTTGATTATTTAGCAAAGTGTTACAATAGTTAAATTCGACTAGTGTAATAGTTAAAGTAGGATGAATATAGAACTAATGAACAAGTAAGTTGACTAAAATAATGTTTCAAATTGAGTTTTCATCCAATTGGAAGAAAGTTCAAACCTTTGATAACCAAAGGATTGTCTAACCATAGTTAGCTTTGTTAGTAAGCTAAGTATTACTATGGATAATTAGACTAGTGTAATAGTTAAAGTAGGAGGAATATAGTACTAATGAACAAGTAACATGACTAAAATAATGTTACAAATTGAGTTTTCATCCAATTAAAGGAAAGGAAAAACCTTTTATGACCAAAGAATGATCTAACCACGTTAGCTTACTTTGTAAGCTAAGTCTTACTATAGTTAATTTGATTAGTATAATAGTCAACGTTTGATTATTATAGATCAAATGAACAAGTAACTTGACTAAAATAATGTTTAAATCGAGTTTTCATCTAGTTAGAAGAAAGGTCAAAACTTGTTTTTATAAAAACGATAGTTAGTTTGATTATTTAGCAAAGTGTTACAATAGTTAAATTCGACTAGTGTAATAGTTAAAGTAGGATGAATATAGAACTAATGAACAAGTAAGTTGACTAAAATAATGTTTCAAATTGAGTTTTCATCCAATTGGAAGAAAGTTCAAACCTTTGATAACCAAAGGATTGTCTAACCATAGTTAGCTTTGTTAGTAAGCTAAGTATTACTATGGATAATTAGACTAGTGTAATAGTTAAAGTAGGAGGAATATAGTACTAATGAACAAGTAACATGACTAAAATAATGTTACAAATTGAGTTTTCATCCAATTAAAGGAAAGGAAAAACCTTTTATGACCAAAGAATGATCTAACCACGTTAGCTTACTTTGTAAGCTAAGTCTTACTATAGTTAATTTGATTAGTATAATAGTCAACGTTTGATTATTATAGATCAAATGAACAAGTAACTTGACTAAAATAATGTTTAAATCGAGTTTTCATCTAGTTAGAAGAAAGGTCAAAACTTGTTTTTATAAAAACGATAGTTAGTTTGATTATTTAGCAAAGTGTTACAATAGTTAAATTCGACTAGTGTAATAGTTAAAGTAGGATGAATATAGAACTAATGAACAAGTAAGTTGACTAAAATAATGTTTCAAATTGAGTTTTCATCCAATTGGAAGAAAGTTCAAACCTTTGATAACCAAAGGATTGTCTAACCATAGTTAGCTTTGTTAGTAAGCTAAGTATTACTATGGATAATTAGACTAGTGTAATAGTTAAAGTAGGAGGAATATAGTACTAATGAACAAGTAACATGACTAAAATAATGTTACAAATTGAGTTTTCATCCAATTAAAGGAAAGGAAAAACCTTTTATGACCAAAGAATGATCTAACCACGTTAGCTTACTTTGTAAGCTAAGTCTTACTATAGTTAATTTGATTAGTATAATAGTCAACGTTTGATTATTATAGATCAAATGAACAAGTAACTTGACTAAAATAATGTTTAAATCGAGTTTTCATCTAGTTAGAAGAAAGGTCAAAACTTGTTTTTATAAAAACGATAGTTAGTTTGATTATTTAGCAAAGTGTTACAATAGTTAAATTCGACTAGTGTAATAGTTAAAGTAGGATGAATATAGAACTAATGAACAAGTAAGTTGACTAAAATAATGTTTCAAATTGAGTTTTCATCCAATTGGAAGAAAGTTCAAACCTTTGATAACCAAAGGATTGTCTAACCATAGTTAGCTTTGTTAGTAAGCTAAGTATTACTATGGATAATTAGACTAGTGTAATAGTTAAAGTAGGAGGAATATAGTACTAATGAACAAGTAACATGACTAAAATAATGTTACAAATTGAGTTTTCATCCAATTAAAGGAAAGGAAAAACCTTTTATGACCAAAGAATGATCTAACCACGTTAGCTTACTTTGTAAGCTAAGTCTTACTATAGTTAATTTGATTAGTATAATAGTCAACGTTTGATTATTATAGATCAAATGAACAAGTAACTTGACTAAAATAATGTTTAAATCGAGTTTTCATCTAGTTAGAAGAAAGGTCAAAACTTGTTTTTATAAAAACGATAGTTAGTTTGATTATTTAGCAAAGTGTTACAATAGTTAAATTCGACTAGTGTAATAGTTAAAGTAGGATGAATATAGAACTAATGAACAAGTAAGTTGACTAAAATAATGTTTCAAATTGAGTTTTCATCCAATTGGAAGAAAGTTCAAACCTTTGATAACCAAAGGATTGTCTAACCATAGTTAGCTTTGTTAGTAAGCTAAGTATTACTATGGATAATTAGACTAGTGTAATAGTTAAAGTAGGAGGAATATAGTACTAATGAACAAGTAACATGACTAAAATAATGTTACAAATTGAGTTTTCATCCAATTAAAGGAAAGGAAAAACCTTTTATGACCAAAGAATGATCTAACCACGTTAGCTTACTTTGTAAGCTAAGTCTTACTATAGTTAATTTGATTAGTATAATAGTCAACGTTTGATTATTATAGATCAAATGAACAAGTAACTTGACTAAAATAATGTTTAAATCGAGTTTTCATCTAGTTAGAAGAAAGGTCAAAACTTGTTTTTATAAAAACGATAGTTAGTTTGATTATTTAGCAAAGTGTTACAATAGTTAAATTCGACTAGTGTAATAGTTAAAGTAGGATGAATATAGAACTAATGAACAAGTAAGTTGACTAAAATAATGTTTCAAATTGAGTTTTCATCCAATTGGAAGAAAGTTCAAACCTTTGATAACCAAAGGATTGTCTAACCATAGTTAGCTTTGTTAGTAAGCTAAGTATTACTATGGATAATTAGACTAGTGTAATAGTTAAAGTAGGAGGAATATAGTACTAATGAACAAGTAACATGACTAAAATAATGTTACAAATTGAGTTTTCATCCAATTAAAGGAAAGGAAAAACCTTTTATGACCAAAGAATGATCTAACCACGTTAGCTTACTTTGTAAGCTAAGTCTTACTATAGTTAATTTGATTAGTATAATAGTCAACGTTTGATTATTATAGATCAAATGAACAAGTAACTTGACTAAAATAATGTTTAAATCGAGTTTTCATCTAGTTAGAAGAAAGGTCAAAACTTGTTTTTATAAAAACGATAGTTAGTTTGATTATTTAGCAAAGTGTTACAATAGTTAAATTCGACTAGTGTAATAGTTAAAGTAGGATGAATATAGAACTAATGAACAAGTAAGTTGACTAAAATAATGTTTCAAATTGAGTTTTCATCCAATTGGAAGAAAGTTCAAACCTTTGATAACCAAAGGATTGTCTAACCATAGTTAGCTTTGTTAGTAAGCTAAGTATTACTATGGATAATTAGACTAGTGTAATAGTTAAAGTAGGAGGAATATAGTACTAATGAACAAGTAACATGACTAAAATAATGTTACAAATTGAGTTTTCATCCAATTAAAGGAAAGGAAAAACCTTTTATGACCAAAGAATGATCTAACCACGTTAGCTTACTTTGTAAGCTAAGTCTTACTATAGTTAATTTGATTAGTATAATAGTCAACGTTTGATTATTATAGATCAAATGAACAAGTAACTTGACTAAAATAATGTTTAAATCGAGTTTTCATCTAGTTAGAAGAAAGGTCAAAACTTGTTTTTATAAAAACGATAGTTAGTTTGATTATTTAGCAAAGTGTTACAATAGTTAAATTCGACTAGTGTAATAGTTAAAGTAGGATGAATATAGAACTAATGAACAAGTAAGTTGACTAAAATAATGTTTCAAATTGAGTTTTCATCCAATTGGAAGAAAGTTCAAACCTTTGATAACCAAAGGATTGTCTAACCATAGTTAGCTTTGTTAGTAAGCTAAGTATTACTATGGATAATTAGACTAGTGTAATAGTTAAAGTAGGAGGAATATAGTACTAATGAACAAGTAACATGACTAAAATAATGTTACAAATTGAGTTTTCATCCAATTAAAGGAAAGGAAAAACCTTTTATGACCAAAGAATGATCTAACCACGTTAGCTTACTTTGTAAGCTAAGTCTTACTATAGTTAATTTGATTAGTATAATAGTCAACGTTTGATTATTATAGATCAAATGAACAAGTAACTTGACTAAAATAATGTTTAAATCGAGTTTTCATCTAGTTAGAAGAAAGGTCAAAACTTGTTTTTATAAAAACGATAGTTAGTTTGATTATTTAGCAAAGTGTTACAATAGTTAAATTCGACTAGTGTAATAGTTAAAGTAGGATGAATATAGAACTAATGAACAAGTAAGTTGACTAAAATAATGTTTCAAATTGAGTTTTCATCCAATTGGAAGAAAGTTCAAACCTTTGATAACCAAAGGATTGTCTAACCATAGTTAGCTTTGTTAGTAAGCTAAGTATTACTATGGATAATTAGACTAGTGTAATAGTTAAAGTAGGAGGAATATAGTACTAATGAACAAGTAACATGACTAAAATAATGTTACAAATTGAGTTTTCATCCAATTAAAGGAAAGGAAAAACCTTTTATGACCAAAGAATGATCTAACCACGTTAGCTTACTTTGTAAGCTAAGTCTTACTATAGTTAATTTGATTAGTATAATAGTCAACGTTTGATTATTATAGATCAAATGAACAAGTAACTTGACTAAAATAATGTTTAAATCGAGTTTTCATCTAGTTAGAAGAAAGGTCAAAACTTGTTTTTATAAAAACGATAGTTAGTTTGATTATTTAGCAAAGTGTTACAATAGTTAAATTCGACTAGTGTAATAGTTAAAGTAGGATGAATATAGAACTAATGAACAAGTAAGTTGACTAAAATAATGTTTCAAATTGAGTTTTCATCCAATTGGAAGAAAGTTCAAACCTTTGATAACCAAAGGATTGTCTAACCATAGTTAGCTTTGTTAGTAAGCTAAGTATTACTATGGATAATTAGACTAGTGTAATAGTTAAAGTAGGAGGAATATAGTACTAATGAACAAGTAACATGACTAAAATAATGTTACAAATTGAGTTTTCATCCAATTAAAGGAAAGGAAAAACCTTTTATGACCAAAGAATGATCTAACCACGTTAGCTTACTTTGTAAGCTAAGTCTTACTATAGTTAATTTGATTAGTATAATAGTCAACGTTTGATTATTATAGATCAAATGAACAAGTAACTTGACTAAAATAATGTTTAAATCGAGTTTTCATCTAGTTAGAAGAAAGGTCAAAACTTGTTTTTATAAAAACGATAGTTAGTTTGATTATTTAGCAAAGTGTTACAATAGTTAAATTCGACTAGTGTAATAGTTAAAGTAGGATGAATATAGAACTAATGAACAAGTAAGTTGACTAAAATAATGTTTCAAATTGAGTTTTCATCCAATTGGAAGAAAGTTCAAACCTTTGATAACCAAAGGATTGTCTAACCATAGTTAGCTTTGTTAGTAAGCTAAGTATTACTATGGATAATTAGACTAGTGTAATAGTTAAAGTAGGAGGAATATAGTACTAATGAACAAGTAACATGACTAAAATAATGTTACAAATTGAGTTTTCATCCAATTAAAGGAAAGGAAAAACCTTTTATGACCAAAGAATGATCTAACCACGTTAGCTTACTTTGTAAGCTAAGTCTTACTATAGTTAATTTGATTAGTATAATAGTCAACGTTGATTATTATAGATCAAATGAACAGTAACTTGACTAAAATAATGTTGAAATCGAGTTTCATCTAGTTAGAAAAAAGGTCAAAACTTGTTTTTATAAAAACGATAGTTAGTTTGATTATTTAGCAAAGTGTTACAATAGTTAAATTCGACTAGTGTAATAGTTAAAGTAGGATGAATATAGAACTAATGAACAAGTAAGTGACTAATAAGTTTCAAATTGAGTTTTCATCCAATTGGAAGAAAGTTCAAACCTTTGATAACCAAAGGATTGTCTAACCATAGTTAGCTTTGTTAGTAAGCTAAGTATTACTATGGATAATTAGACTAGTGTAATGTAACACCCATACTAAATTATCTAGAATATTTAGCATGTGTATTAATCTGATACTGGGTACATTAAAATTTTCAATAATAATAATACATACATCTGAATGAGTACAAGTTGGCTCGTTAATACAGTTAACCAAATATCATAAATTATACTTTCATATACAAATATACATAATCTGACAACCTCCTGAGCTTGTCCACATCGAGCAACTGCACTCCATCCAGCGTCTTCTCGAAGATTATCATCATGAACATCTCTTGATAACCTGAAAACCTGCACCAGAAGGATTGGGGTGAGACATTACGTCTCAGTGAGCTCCAGCCCAACCTACTGTTGGCAACCACGGGGGAAACCTAGGGTCGCCGTGCCTACTCTCGGCAATCTTGGGGATACCTATGATCGCCGTCTTTCTCTACATATTTCGCGATCAGGGGGAAAACTTAGGATCGCTACTTGTCTTAGTCATGTCTTATCATATTCTTATGCTTAGTGATCGAGGGGAGAAAAGTCTATGATCACTTTCTGTTGTCTGATGACTACTGGTCTCATCTCTTAGCGTATAATACATTTACATAATCATATTCATATTCGTATTCATCTTTCGTATAACGTTAAGTTAGAAGTTAGCGTTGAACAAACAATCATTATCTTGGTTCGTTTTACGGAGTGCATCCGGGTGGAGTAACCCCGAAGTACATCTCCCATCATACCGGTGAAAATTCCTATCATATCAGGCTAACACCGGACTCCTCTTATCGTGTGTGGACAACTCTCTCGATGAAGTCCCATCCGGCGAAACCCGGAGTCTGCTGAACACAACTTAACTTTGCATGTAGACAACCCTCTCGGAGAAGTCCCATCCGGCGTATCCCGGAGCCTGCTGGACATGCTTAATCTTTTAACATACGTGTGGACAATCCTCTCGGAAGAGTCCCATCCGGCGTACCCCGGAGCCTGCTGGACACGTTTAACATATTCTTATAACTTACGTGTGGATAGCCCTTTCGGAGAAATCCCATCCGGCATAATCCGGAGTCTGATGAACACGTTAACATAATCTTATAATAGATTCTTAACTTGCTCTTATTCTTAGGTATTCTTTCATGAGAGTATAACCTATAATAGGTTCTAACTTAAACTTGGAATCATTCTCATCGATTCTCGTCTTATGTTCTCGTAAGTGTTTCTTCCTCTACTATACTTAGTGCATGAAATGCATCTCTTAGGAGAAACATTCTCCCTATACTTAACATATGAACCTATTCCTCATGCTATATACTTAATACATTCTCTAAGGATAAGTCTTATTATACTCATTAGCGACTCTTAATCATTACATGTTGTTTCTTGAGTCTGAAGCAATATTGGATAGCCGAAATGGTGCAAGCTTTGAGAAAGAAAACAATATAGTGCTGCCACTGTGGGATCGTGACACGATTTGGAAATCATGTCACGATTTCCTACTCAGAAATCGTGTTTGTTCCTGCCTGTAAAATCGTGACACGGTTGTAAAATCGTGACACGATTTTACCTGCAGTTGGACAGCATAGGGCAAGTTTAAAACATGTTTTCCACCATTTTGGCCTATCCAATCATGCCCAAACATCATAACAGCTTAAATGGTAATTTCAAAGGCATATAGACAGGTTACAACATGTATAGATCAAGAATTTCTCACCACATAAAATTAGGGTACTAAAATTCATAACTTTGATCAATATACAAATATTCATCAAAACATAACATAGTGGGTTCTAAAACCCCTAGGGAACTCACCAGTACATTTCTGGACACTTTAATCAGCTTAATCATCAACCAAGGTTCCTGCCAAGCTCCATAAGCACTTATCCAAAAACAGCTTAACTGCAGCTTATGGCTTTTGTAAGTCCCATTTTCAATCCAAACTTCAACCTTACTCTTACCAAGTCTATCAAGCACATGTATACAATTTTTGGAGTCATTCCACCCACTTAAACTCGTAATTCAGCTTATTCCGCGAAACTACGCCAAAACCCGTAGACTGTTCCAGTAGGATTTTCCAAGCTTCGAATGCGTTTTCTGAGCTCGTTATTAATCCGAATCACATGAAATTTATACCCGAACTGAAGGGAATTAAATGTAGAATCCAAAAATCCAATAATTATTCACTTCCAGGTTACACAGCAACAGTTACGAACCAAACAGTATAATCTGCCAAAACAGCTTATTTATTTAATCACTTCTCCAAGTTCCAAAACTACTTGAACAACAACTTAAATTCATAATTTAATCACTTACAACAACTTTTACAAACAGTGTACTTACCAGCTTATTCATTCCTTTAACTCTTGCTTCAACCCTTGTTCCTAGCTTCTACATCCATGCATTACAGCTTAATCCTTAACTTCTCAAACCGTGGCTTCTGATCACAGTTCCAAAACTAACACCCATGGTTCAGTTTGCACTACCCATGCTACTTCTTTGCTCCAAGTACCAGACCAACCATCAAGGATTCAACAACTTACTCATGTATCACTTTACTCATGCTTGAATTCTACCAACTTCACGTGAGCTAAAGAGGGGTAAAGATGGGGCTGGCTCGGTTGGGAAAGGAAGGAGAAGGAAGATCAGTTGTGTCTCTTGGCTTCCAATCACACTAGATTTCAAGGAATATCAATTGTATGTGAGCTAAGGTGAGTTTTTTTGAAGGGAAAGCATGATGAGGGAGAGGGAGTAGACACGGTAGAGAGGGGAAGAAGTGGAGAGGGAGAGAAGGATAAAAAATCTGAAAATTTCATCTCCTATTTGCCCTTTATGTCACTACTTCATATCTTGTTAATTACCATTATGCCACTGCTTGTGAAAATGACCAATATACCATTCTTTTCCATTTGAAATAACTAATATATCTTCTCCCCATTTTGTTCTCGATTTACCACCTCTAATTCTAATTAATATTACTCTTAGTATTAATTAGATTTGGGATATTACACTTTACCCCCCTTAAAAGAATTTCGTCCTCGAAATTCGAGCTTCACTTTATCAAAATAAGAACGATCAGTCTACGTTTCGATTAAAATTTTACAAATTCCCTTTTAAAATAATCATGATCCATGATGCCTTGATTACTTGATCACCTCTTCAATTCCATTGAGAACAGCTTCTCAAAACATACTCTTACTTTCTTCAACTCCAAAAGTTCATCTCTTAACATTTGCGTAATCCTTTCTGATGACATCGAGCCGATCTTATCTTCCCTTAAATACTCTTATCTTTCAAGTGGTCCCTCGCACCACAACTAATTCTAATAAATTCTTATCTCTGTTTTCCACATCACAAGTGTGAAATATTGCTCCTCCTTTACTAGGATTCAGACATTCTTACATCAATCACGATACATCATGGTCGTATCGGGGTAAGTAGAACTGGCCTCATGGATCTCTTCTAGAACTTAGCTCATGACGTTCAAAAGATACACCTTGTCTTCAAAAGGAACTCTGTTCTGACCGCTACTATAGTAGCACTCTTAATCCCATCAATCTCTTAATCCTCTAATCGTAACCTGAACTTGCGTAGCCCCATACTGTAGACTACGAGCGATGTCTAATCTGCGCAACAATGTTCGTTTCTTACTTGTAAACATCGAGTTCAAGATTTCCGAACTCCTCAGCTAAAATATGTTCGGTATCAACAAACATGTTCTGATTGATACCTTCCCACTTAAACATTACTGACCGCATACAACGGTTACTGATACATGTCACATAACTGAAAAAAAAATATGATACTCTACTGTCTGAGTAGCATACTCACTGCCTGATGAGTACAAAATACTAAACATATTTTGGTATACGAGACACGTTGACATAACATGGGTACACAGTGAAATATACTCATGCCACTATATTGTCGTTCCTGATAGATGCTTCAAATTCAAAAATATCCTCTTGCAAGTGCAACCTTTACTGTTTTTGCTTCATGCATTATTCTCTTTTGGGCTATACTTACTCTTCAAGCCCACTTGAAGTTACGGAGCTAAATAGCTAGATTACCGTACTAGCGGTGACTTCAATCGCTTTAGACTTAACGTGCTAGGAACACATCCTTCTCATTCTTACCACATATTCTTAAACTGCTTCGATTTCCATTCCTCTTGAGTTTCGAGGTTTGAAGTATTCATCAGCTTAACTTTTAAAATTTCC